>CM066036.1:97455775-97849441 GCA_033557465.1 Ichthyophis bannanicus
GAAAGGAATTGATATAAATAATAAACTCCCCTGTGATAATTGTTATAATAAAGATTTGATAGCAGAGGGTAGTTGATGGTGCTGTGGAACTGTGAGATTTTACGGAATGGGGTGGGGGTGTGACGATGAGTGTTCCCTTGGGCTTTTGTTTTCGTTTTTATCCTTTTTAATGTTTTATTGCTATGTTTCATTTTAGATGCATCTATTTTGTAAACCTCCTAGATGGTCTTTGGGTATTGAAATGTGATAAATACTGTAGCTGAGTGTGTGCATTGGGATTTTTTGATTTTTGCATTTCCGTGGTGTGATGTAATTCTCTCTCCCATCTGGAATCTGTCACCACGCTTTAAGGATTTCTTTCTCCTTTGGTAGAGTCCCTTCTGGCTTCCATCAGAGGCATTTTGCTGGCGTCTGACCGCTCCCTCCCTTCTCATCAGGGAGCTGCGTACCTTCCCTTTTACCTCCTCCGCCCCTGGCAGCTTTCCTTTGAATGTATTGCTACTGATGCTGTAGCCAGCTTTAAGTGATTTGAACCACCCTCCACCCCTTCCCCGTCTCTTTCCCTGCGTGCACATCTACTTGTGACTTCTGCACTAGGCTTGGGTTTTTTGAGCAACTTTGGTACAAGCAGCGGGGTGGCCCTAATTTTGGGAAGAAGGGCATAGAAAGCGGATGGTGGGGGTGGGTGGGTGGGCGCTTTAGGAAGAGTTGTGGAGGAGCTGGGGCTAGGTCGGAGGAGGAGGGGTGTTATGCAGATAGGTTGGGGAAATTGCATGTGTGGGATGGGGTAGAGGAGTGTTGGGGTGGGGGTTACTGCTTCAGTTGGCCTCATTGTTTCATCAAGACACAGACATAAAGCTTTTCTCTTCTCTGTCCAAATGGTCTGCCATGTGGCTGTTACCCGAGGAAGTTGTAGCATGCTCCATGCCCTCCTAAAATCAGAAAATGTTTGAATTTCAAGCTATTCTCACCATTATTTGGGACTTGGTGTGCACTAGAGACACTTGATCTCACCTCCACACACTACGCCATTGAATAGACCTATCAAAATGTTGACTATGCCTATTGTAGCTCTCTGACGGGCCCATTCAAGAAACGGTATTACACAGCAACTGGAAGGAGATAGCAATGTAAGGAAAGAACATGCTTTCTAGATTTGAAGATATATTTAGTGCTATATTTTTATTGCTACGCTGTTGAGTAGGCCAACATAAAATAGCATTGCAAAGAAATTTCTTCTAAAGGTTTTCTCCACTTCTTAGTCTCATCTTACATTCACATACCATTGCATTTGGACATGAATCGCTGACCGAGCTGCTATCACACAGGACCAACAAATGGCTGTTTGATAGTGAGAACAGGTGACGTAGCGCCGTCTCTCAGTTGAAGTGGGTGAAAAGAAAGAGGCACAATGCAGAGATACTTGGGTAGAAGGGGGTGATGTTTAAAAGTCATTGGGATAAGGGATCAGATCGCATATGCTAGAGAGAGCAAAAGTATTTTGAATGGACCATGGGGGTTGAGGATGAAACTAGTGCTTCTTGGGGATTAATGGTACACGTCTCTGAAGAGTTATACACGTTGGTTAGGGCTTGGCGGTGGAAATAGAAGCAAAAAATATTGTGATAGAGAGGTGGGGAATAGAAATTGAGAGAGCTCACACATAAAGTAATCAAAAGAGATTATTTCAAGAGTTTAGGTTGTGGGAGGGGATGGAGTGAGCCGTGATATGCAGCAAAACTCACTAAGCTCATAATATGAAAAAAATTGGAATGGCTCAAAGCACTATGGCATGGGACTGTAAGCTGGATTCTCAAGAATGTGAACTTCTTTAAATGGGAAGAGAAAACAATTCTTGTATTTTTCATCATAGCTGGAAACGGAAATTCAACAAGTTTCAGAAGCCTATGAGAACCTGGTGAAGTCCTCTTCAAAACGTGAAACCCTTGAGAAAGCCATGAGGAACAAGCTGGAAGGAGAGATTCGGAGACTTCATGACTTCAACAGGGACCTGCGAGGTAAGAAAGCTGGAATGACCCAGGATTGGGTCCGAGATGTCATAAGGACATAAGAACATAAGATATGCCATACTGGGTCAGACCAAGGTCCATCAAGCCCAGTATTCTGTTTCCAACAGTGGCCAATCTAGGTCATACGTACCTAGCAGTTTCCCCAAGGGACACAGGTTCCGCAATGCTTGTACTGGGTCAAGCATTGATATCCTGGGTCCCTTCTTAATAATGGTTTATGGACCTTTCCTCCAGGAACTTGTCCAAACCTTTTTTTAAACCCAGCTACACTAACAGCCTTTACTACATCCTCCGGTAACAAATTCCAGAGTTTGATTACACGTTGAGTGAAAAAATATTTTCTTTTATTAGTCTTAAATAGTTTACCCTGTAGCTTCATTGCATGTCCCCTAATCTTTCTATATTCTGATAAGGTAAACAGTCGATCTACGTTTACCCGTTCCACTCCGTTCATTAATTTATAGACTTCTATCATATCTCCCCTCAGCCGTCTCTTTTCCAGGTTAAAGAGCCCTAACCTTTTTAGCCTCTCTTCATAGGGGTATCCTTCCATCCCCTTTACCATTTTGGTGGCTCTTCTCTGAACCTTTTCTAAAATCGCTATATCCTTTTTAAGATACGGCGACCAGAATTGCACACAATATTCAAGGTGCGGTCTCACCATGGAACGCTAATGACTGGAACATAGCACGGGATTCTGTTAGCTAATAAAGGACCTTAGTAGTTTGATGATTGACCCATGCAATCTGCATGGTCACTTCTGTTCATGCTGCGCAGCATATAGCCAACAGAAACTTCACTGCTTCTAGGATGTTCCTTCTTATGCAAGCCCCCTTAGGTTCTCTACCATCCTGAGTAGCTGAGCCTCCAAGGTCCCTTATTTAATCCAACACCCAGGCACCTCGGGGAGAGCACATGAGCTCTTTCTAGATTTCTCGTCTGCTCTGCCACAAATTGGCAATGAGGCGAGCAGCGGGGAATGGAGTGGAATGGGTAAACGTAGATTGGTGGTTTACTTCTTCAAAAAAATAGAAAGACTAGGGGACATGCAATGAAGCTACAATATAGCACATTTAAGACAAATTGGAGAAAATATTTTTTCACTCAACATCTAATCAAATTCTGGAATTTATTACTGGAGGGTGTAGTTGGATTTAAAAGATGTTTGGACAAGTTCCTGGAGGGAAAGTCCATAAACCATTAATGTGGACTGAGGAAATCCACTGCTTACCCCTGGGATAAGCAGCATGGAATCTGTCTACCTTTTTTTGGAACCCAGCAGGTACTTGTGACCTGAAATAGCCACCGTTGGCAACAGGATACTGGGCTTGATGGACCCTTGGCCTGACCCAGTATGGCATATCTTATGTTCCTAGGAGCTAAGGTGTCAACGTTTTTGCTGTGACCCCTGGAGCCAGGGTGCTATTAGGCAACCCAGAGGCAGATCTGAGCAGGGAAGATTGGCCCTGTTCTTGGCATCCCCCTAACCTCATGGCTTTTCTGTAGAATAGAACTGTCAGCACATCACAGCATGGGACCTGTCAGCCCTTGCGTGCCGAGAGTGTCTGCTGCATCCAGCCCTGCCTACTGTCGCTCTGCATACCCACGTGAAGGGCAGGGCCGCCTGCTGCAGAGCCTCTCAGCACATGGGGGCTGCTAAGCCCCACACCGAATTTATTTTCAGCAGATTCTGCAGTGCACGCCGATTTTCATTCTACAGGATGAACAAGAGGGAGGCACATCAGAGGAGGCGGTGCACCTATTAAAATTTTGGCACTGGAGGCAGTTGCCTATATTGCCTGTACCTAAATCCAGATCGGCCTAGAGCTGGTGTGAAACCAGCGTGGGAAGCATCTGTGCTGTGAAGTTGCCTCGGCAACAGACCGGCCTGGTCCCCTCTTCCATCTAGGTGCCTTTGTACGAAGAGGAAGCCCCTGTATCAGTGGTATCTTTATAGCTGGGTACTGAGGGAACCAGGCTTCCAGATCTGCAGCCAGGAAGTGCCGGCCTTTGAGTTTTTTAAAATTACTGTTGGTGCGGCAGGGCATTCAGCAGTGGAGGGGAGGGATGGGTTCCCATCGCTCCTTCTGTTGGCCCAGGCTCCCGTTCAGCTCTGATGATTGTAAGGGATTATCAGCTGCTAAGGGCTTGACCATGGCGCAGGCAGATAAGTGGAGGGTGGGAAAGAAAATAAGATTTGCCAAACTGGGTCAGGCGAAGGTCCATCAAGCCCAGTATCCTGTTTCCAACAGGGGCCAAGCCAGGTCAGAAGTACCCATCAGGTTCCCAAAATGTCATGCATGCTGTTTAGAGAGCTCCCTAAGTTAGAAGTACAGGAAGCTTCTCAAGTGAATCCTCGGTTTTGAGTTTTGATCTGAAGCTTCCAGTCTCTGGTATCTATCCACTCCACTGTATTGCCTTTTCTTCGTTTTCTGGTTCAGCATTGCTGAGCTTCCATCACAGACCTCTGAACGTATCAGCATAACATGACTCCTAGGCTTTATAAAAACAAAATTTAAACCGGTTTGGACCTAGTGGTTTCCTTTGGGCTTCTAGCTCTGTAGGAACCAGAACTGGGGTCTAAAGCCATGAGCCTTCGTTTTGGAGGTATCTAGGGATTCGTTTTCCTTGTTGTATAAGCCCTCCATCATTCCAACAATCCTCAGTCCGTCGTCATTGATATCTAGTGTGTTGAAGGATTAAAAGAGAAGTCTGATAACTACATGTAACCAGTTACCTGAGTAATTGACAAATGTTGGTTCTGTTAATTTTTGGATTGAGCACAGCAGTTGCCCCCTGTTCCTTTTGACTTCTGCCTCAATTGGACCCACCTCTATTGGGGCTGTGGTAGCGCAAATGTTATTTGCAGTTACCAAGCTGGGAGGTGGTTCCCCATTTTATAACATCCTCTATCTTGGTCAAGGCAGCCACAATCTTCTGTCAGGGGCTGCAGAACTTGGCACGCATAGACCCCGTGTTTAGCCACTTGGTGTGATGTCTGGGTTGCCTTGGTCAGCTTGTGCAACAGAAGCCAGAGTTGGGAACTGAATCCACGCAGAGCAGCACTTCCACTAAGTGGGCTCTACAAATAGTTAATAAACTTTGATAACTGTTGGGTCTGAAAGGTGGGATTCCATAAAATGTTTCACACGAGCTATGTTAAGATTCTCCCCCACCTTCGACTGGTCCACGTGACTGAGTGCGCAATAGTTCAAATGCTAAAACGCAAGACAGTTTTGGTGTGAGGTGGGGTGCTAAATGAGGAACCAACTTCAGAAGCTGCAGAAACGTTCCTTAAAAATGTAATCAAAGAATACTACTACTACTACTATTAAACATTCATATAGCGTGCGCAGGTGGGGCGTAATAATATAACAGGGCGCCTATAAAGATTCTCGCAGGCATTTATGTTACGACTGTTTGTTTTATAAAGGTAACGTAGGCGCCTCTATTAAATAGGTTCCTAGAATAAACCCCAGGAAGTGCTCGGAGCCAGATGTAAACGTGCCGCACACTCTCTGCGTGTGGGCACCTACATCTGCCCCAGCGCCACCCAAAATGCCACCCCCAGCCACGCCCGCGTGTGAACATCTGCATGTGATGCTCTTTCCCACGTATAAAATATATCCTCTGGATGCAGGCGATGTTCTGTAATATCACCCAGTTTGGGTGCATGGTAACAGACAAAAAAAGAGTTGAATTAGCAAAAATTTGAAGCTTGTACTAATTCACTCTGTTTCTGTGTCACTTAAAAGTTACAAACCTTTCTGGAGGATCATCCGGTTGAAAATGTGAAACCTGAAAACCTCCCAAAGCCTTTGAGAATGGCAGGTTGATAACTTCTGTTGATGCTTGTTATAGCTTCTCCCGTGTAAGTCAAGTGATCCGAACGATGTCTTAATCAAATAACTGCCTGGCATAGGGTGAAGGGGAGGGAATAAGGCCGCAGCTTTGAATCTTCCTCTTAGAAATAAAATCCTGAAGTCTTTTTGCTGAAATGATACGCATTCCTGTGACCTATTGTTGGCAGGTCCCCAGCAGAGTAGAAGGTGTGGTTCAGCTTTTGATTTTATTGGGAGGAGGCTGAATTATATTGAAAAGTGAAAGGGGCCGTGGCAAGCCAGGACTGGGAATTGGGTTTGGAAGCTGTTTTGCCCAATAGAGGAATTCAGAGCAATTGAGCTGAAGACACCTCCAGCCCTGTTTGAAACGGGTTTATTTGCTTTGTCCAGAACTTGCTGACAGTTGAGAGGGAGGTTTCACGTTCACTCTGGCTCGATGCAGTTTCCCTTCAACCAAAGGTTCAAAGTGTGACTTGAGGGTTACAGCCTATCAGATCCACCACAGGATGGACTGGGGCCAAACTGCTAAGAGATTTTCTGTCTCAGCTGGCTGAGGGACACCACAGCAATTTAGGTGTTCAACAGTACCGCATAGTGTCGTGTTTCCTCTTAGAGATTCACCTGCACAGCAAACTTCTTGTCATTGTGGGCTCTGTTTTCTTCTCTGTTAAAAATTCTTTAGAGCGCATGGAGACCGCCAACAGAGAGCTCGCTGCAAAGGAACTGGAAGGCTCTGAAGACAACAAGAAAACCATCTCTCAGCTGATGGCACAGAGTGAGTCAACGGGCTGTGAGAGGGAGTGAAGCCGCCACCGCTGAAACGTAAACCTGAATATTCAATGCCAGGGGTCGTATTTGGCCCCTCCGTTAAATATCCAGGTTGCCCGGATTGGCAGAAAGCTAACTGAGAAGTGGCGATTTTCAGCCGCTGCCCAGTTAACTTCCGCGGCAAAAGTTAGGCCAGTCTTTGCTGCGTCTTACTTTCACCACTTTGCCATAACCCGGCAACGGCTCAATATCGCTGCTGCCTGGTTATGGCCGGATACCGCCGCCCCCCCTCCAAATGCCGCAATGCTAGCCGGTTAACATTGTGGTGTGCAGCGACGGCACCTGGAGAATTTCAGCGGCACTAACCGCGTCAGTGCTGCTGAATACCGGACCCTTAGTGCTCAGGAAAAGCAAGCATATTTGTGACCCCCCCCCGCCCCATCCCACTCTCGCCCCCCGTCCTCTTTCATGCTCTTCTTCCCTTGCCTGACTTGGTTTTTCATCTGTTGCAGTCCGCACTTCATTTCAGCCATGTGCTTGCTGCTTTCCATCTTTCTCCCCGCTCGCCCCCACCAAAAAGCTGCTCCTCTCGCCCACCGCTAGTTAGTGTTCTGGATGCTGCAAGAATGCTGTGGCGTCTTTCTGCTGAACCTGTCCTCTCAGTCGCTTCGGCTACAGCCCCAATTCTTCTCGCATAATTTATTTCTTTTTTACTTATTTATTTTTTGTCAAAACACTTCCCTCCCCCCCCCTTGGGTCTGTTAGCTGGATATTAACAAATTGTCACCTAGGCCCTCCTCCCCCCTCTATCCTCTCGCCTGACTGTCTCTCCCCCACGATTTTGCTTCTGAAGCAATGTATATTTTCTTTTGCTACTGTCGCCCACTTAGATACCTCCGGTTATAGGTGGTATATCAAAGACTAACTGTAACACTTAAGCTAACCTAAGAGACTATTGGTGAGCTCTTCTGCAGTATTAAGTCCTGTTCGGTCTCATGTCAGGGCTTTGCTGAAATGCCTAAGGGTTAATTATGTGGTAATGGGTGGCAGGGAAGGGCATTACCTGGTAACTAATTAAATAGCAGGGCAGCAATTAACAGACAACATGTGACCTAGTAATCATCACTGCAGTTGTAAACTGTCTAGCAACCAAACGGCTTTAAGTTTGTTTTGTGTGTAGCAGAATCATGCCTTGGCAAGGTCACTGGATGTCCTTGGGCCACTAACCTGCTATTTTTCATAGGGGCCGATGCAGAAAGGAGCACTGCCGTGAGCACAGGCATCTATGCAGTGTTCACGCACAGTTTTCTGTGGTGGTGTGGGCGCTGAATGTGGAAAGGGGCTTACTGTGAGCGTAATCCATGTGCAAATGCCGACACTAATGACATTCCACGGCCCGTTTAAATCCATGCAAAGCAGATGATGACGGAGTCATTAGCTATGCCGCCACAGATGCAGAGATGTGCGCAGAAGAGAGGAGAGCCAAGCATTGCGCCGGGACTATAATGCCTAGTTGGAGGAGGCTGAAGGGTTGGCTCAAGAAGTCTGTGGTCAGTGCTGGGGAGGAATTTATTCCTGTTTCTTGAGCGGACAACCCCCCGCAGCTTTTTTTGGGCCTTGCTAAAGCGAGTCCTGAAAAAATACGGCAGGCGGCGCATTGCTGGAACTATCGTACATGCACGCGCTGGAAAGCTGCGCAGCACGTAACGGCAATCATTCTGCTTAGAAGTTCTGGTCAGAATAATTTTGGTGTTCAAAGACCCCCCAGTATTATCCTGAGCAGGACCTCTGAGCAGAATGAAATACTGTAGTTCTCATGGGCCACGTGTGCACAGCGCCTTTTTATGCGCAGAATATCGGTGCTGCTAATGCAGAGACCCCTGTGCGCATGTGCCTGGCTCGCTGTCCCGGTTTTAGCGCAGACGTTTTGCGCAACATGTCTGTACTAAGCCTGCATTTGGAAATCCTACGCTAGAGCTTTAGAGCCGGATTCTAGCACAGGGTTTCTGCATTGACCCCACAGGGACTCCAGCAATTAACCCATGATGCTCCTTCTCCATCAGCCCTGACCCACAGGTGTATTGTCTGCGGTTTGTAGTTTGCTTCATGCCACGGTTCATAAGTAATTCGTCCCCCTAAATTTAGAAGTTTAGTGACATTTTAAGTAAACGTTTAGGCACTTGGCCCTAGTAAATTTTTCAAAGAAGTCATTCCCTGCTGCTAAAGTAATAGACATCTCATCATGTAGATACAGAAGGAGAAGGGTACCGGAAGAAGTCATATCCTGCGCTCTTTCAGCACAAGTCCATCCTAGCCTGCCTCTTGTCCTTGTGCTAATGGAACGATTTATCTTAGAGCTGCTTCCTACTGTGCTGAAAGTTACGAGTTATCAGACCGAGGGCCGGGTAAGGAAGGTTAGACATAGGGATGGGCAGGTTCGCCTAGGAAGGTGATGTAGAATAAACTCAAGAGGAGGAACTGCCTGACCCCTCAAAGCGCTGATCTGCAATCCTTCAGCACCCCAATGTAAATTTTCTTTTTAATTACCTCTTAAGTTTTTAGTACTCAAGACATAACAGTTGATATAAAAGAAATGGTCTCTGGATTTGCTCTGAAATTTGTTATCCTGGCTGCTCTTTATCCTGTCTGTTTAATTTTGGTTCTCTTCCAAATTTGCTGGTGCTTTTTTTTTCACCTGTTCTGTTTCTAAGGATAATGGAAAGTCTGGTGTGGTGTGCTGCTAGCCTAAGGATGATGTCACGATTAGCAAAGCCAGCAGAAAAGATCCAGCTACTTCCACACCAAAGAGTTTCAACACATCACAATTCCTTGCGCCATTTCAGTTCTCGCACAGGGCTGGTGCCTTAAATGCACCGTGGTAGCAGAAAAGCCATTTGAACAGAGACTAGCTTGGGTATTTTGACCTCAAACAGTGGTTGTTTAGAGACTGGATTCCTAGCGCTTAAATGATAATCCCTCGAGAATGTATAGGCATGCTTCTTCGTCTCTCTAATATTAGGCAGATACACTAAGTATTTTTGCCATGGACACACAATGGGGAAAACCTTTGGTTACATAATTAATAATTAAGATAAAGGTAGCCACCGGCTTCCCCCACGGCTCCTGCAGTGTGGCCTGGTCTGTGCACGTGAACCATTCTGTCATCTGCCTCCTCGCTCTTCCTTGTGGTCCCAAAGCCAATTCCCGGGGTGGGGATGCGGGTACACATACCCTTGCACATGGATGCGCAGTCGTGCAAAGTGGTTAGGTGCCCTAGCTAAACCTTCAGTCCTGCGCCCCCTCGATTAATTTTTATGCCTCTCCTCCCCTTGAGATTTTGATAATTAAATTCAATCATGATTGCCCTACCACCACCCCTCCCAAAATGATCTTGGACTTTATAATTTCAAATATTTAAAATGTAGAGCCAGATATTCAAAGGATTTGTGCTCCTAACTTAGAGTTATGCTCCTAAATTGTCTTCTTTGAAAATTTACTAGGGCTGAGTGCCTAAACTTTTCTTAATGTCACTAAACTCCTAAATTTAGGAGCGTCAAAAGTAGGTCGTAAAAAGGGCAGATTTAGGAGAGGGAAAAGAATTAGGAGCTTAGCAGTGATTTTCAGCACTAGGTACCTACAAAGTTGGCTCATAAATCTAGGCAAATGAATGGCAGACCTAAATTATAAGCTCCTCAATTAGGATGAGTTTTCAGTTGGAAACCTAGACTCCTAAGTGTGGCTAAAAATGGAGTGCAAATTTAGGAGCCTAACTTAGGAACTCAGCTTTTTTTTACTATCAAGTGGAGGAGTAGCCTAGTGGTTAGAACAACTGCCTAGTACCCAGAAGATCAAGGCTTTGATTCCCACTGGCACTCCTTGCCCAAGGTCGCAAGTCATTTTACCCTCCATTGCCTCGGAAGAAAAGTCCTGGCAATCTTCTTCCGGTGATACATTGCCAAGAAAACTCAGAGGCAGCTGGGTTGCCAGGAATCAGCATCGACTTGACAGCCCAAACAAAAAAAAAATTCACATACATAGATGTACTCCTGCTGGAATTCTGCACAAACTTCTGTATCAGAAGGTTTCAACTATGCTAAATTCTGCATGCTTTGTCAGAGTATATTGGACCTGATATTCAAAGGCATTTACAGACCTCTAAACTGTGTAAATGCCGCTGAACGCTATATTCAACAGCCCTGACGCGGTTGGTGCCGCTGAATATGCCCTACTAATACCACAACTTGCTCCGATGCTAACTGCTGATCATCAGGGTGTTTCGTGGGCAGCAACAGTTGCTACCTGGTTAGCGACACAGGTAAAGACGGGCGCAGGAAAAGCTAGCCTTACTTTACCCGTAGGAGCTAAACAGACAGCGGCTCAATATCGCCGCCGCCCGGTTCTCTTCTGCGAAGGCTGCGCAGCATCTCTGATATTCAGTTCCAAGGCCAAATATGACCCTGGCTTTGAATTTCTGGGTTTAAGGTTGAGCCCCAACGGCTAGGCACTGAACGAGCAACTAACTGCTGGTGCTGAATATCAGGCCCATTATTTTAATACAGAAATAAAATCACACAAAAAATTATTATTGTATGCAGAATTTCAGCAGGGGTAGTAATGAGAGCAATCTCTGAAAGTAATTTACCTCAGATAAATGGACTTTTTAAAAATCATTTACCCTTCCTGCAAGTAAAAACACATGCTGATAGCTCCTTGAGTTATCGGGGTTGCCAGGACCTATTGTTTTTGGATTGCTGCTGCTCTTTGCTCCTCCCCCCTCCCCCCCCCCGTCCGTCTGTTAAGTGACCACCTAGTTTGTGTAATGTTTAGGCTGGCTTTGCACGCATGCATCTACCGGCAACACGAGCCACACCTCCTACTATTGGATGGTGCCGTCGGAGATCAGGGTCCCCGGTTGCAAGGTGCTGGAGGACGGGACAGAAGGCTCACAGCCCTGGAGATGAGACGATGCTGGCTGCTATTTGGCACGTGGATGGGATCAGCAGGCAGGTAGCTCAGAAAGGCGTCATGTGGCTGAGGAGTGATGGGAAAGAGAGACAGGGGAAGGCTGTTCAGGTTGGATGCATGACTGGTCGCAGAGTTGCTTCACGATATTGGCACCCTAGGTAAACCTCCCCTGGTGATCAGAATCCATTGCTTGGCTTTGAATGCCCTGCTCTTTGTCGCCCTCCCCCAGAAGCTGCTGCCATAGGTGACTGCCTAGTTTACCTAATGGTTGGTCCAGCCCTGGTTGGGTGGATAGGGGAGGGATGAACGTTCTGGGTGGACCTGGAGCCTTTGGGGGGGGGGGGGGGAGAGCAGGAATACCTGGGATTGGGCAGGGGTAGAGTGGGCTTTGGGAGCATCCAGGTATTTTTTATTAGGTGTCAGCTAGGTTCCTCTTGAAAATGTTAATTTTCAGTGGCTGTAACTTAAATCCCTTAAACCTCTCATCCTTGGAACAGTGTTATGCTTGCCTCACTTAAAATGCTCTCTTCGATTACTTTATGCTGTTTGGTCTATAGTGGTTATGTCATCAATTGACTTTCGCATAACTGAAATAATTTGTGGTGTTGTCTCAAAAAATATAGAGAAACAGGAAACGGATAAAGACTAAGGTCTATCCAATGTGCCCACCAGGAGAGTTCTGCAGCCCCTTCCTCTCCCTCAGGGGTCCTCCGTGCTTGCCCCGGGCTTTCCTGAATTCAGATACAGTTCTTGTCTCCGCCGCCTCCACTGGGAGGCTCTTCCACGCTGCTTCCATCCATTCCCAGAAAGATGCATTTTCTCAGACTACACCAGAGTCTGTTCCCTTTCCCTTTCATCTTATGACCGCTCATTCCAGAGTGTCCTTTCAACAGGAAGAGGGCCACCACCTGTGCATATATATTCAAATATATCCCCTCCCCCACCTTTCCTCCAGAGTATATAGACATAATGAGGTTTTTAAGTCTATCCCCGAATGTCCTGTAATAATTTTGGCAACCACCTTTGCATGGACTTCATCCCGTTTATATCTTTTTGAAGGTGCGGGCTCCAGAATTGTCACTAGAGACTTTTACAAAGGTATTATCACCTCCTCCTTCCTGCTGGCCATTCCTCTCCCTATGTAGCCAAGAGTCTGGCTTTTTCCATCGCTTTTTCTACCTGTTTGGCCACTTTAAAATTAATGTGACATGTTTCACCTCCTTGTCCTACTCTTCTTTCATGCATACAAATACCTCACCTCCTTTACTTCTCCCCCTGTTTTTTTTGCAGCCTAAATGCACGACCTTGCAGTTTTTAGCATTAAATATTGGCTGCCATTCTTGAAGCTTCGCTAGATCCCTCCTCGTGTTATATCCACACCTTCCAGGGTGTCTACCTATTGCAGATTTTGGTATCATTCACAAAGAGGCAACCCTTTCCTGACGACCTTCCACAATATCACTTACAAAACTGTTAAAAAGAACAGGACCAAGTACCAAGCCCTGTAGCACTCCCCTGGTGACGCCCCAGATTATTACTACCCTCTAGTGCCTCCCACTCAACCAGTTTCTGACTTGGTCAGTCACTATTGGGTCTATCTCAAGGGCATTCAGTTTATAAGTCACTGATGCAGAACAGTGTCAAAAGCCTTGCTGAAATCTAAATATGCCAGATCTAGTGTTCTTCCTTGATCCAATTCTCTTGTCACCAATTCAGAGATCAATCGGATTTGTCTGAGAAGACATACAGTACCTCTAGTAGATACCGTTTTAGATCTGTAATCCCTTGGATTCCAGCAACTGTAGCGTCCTCCCACTTTTAGCAGCGTTTCCATTCAGTTACCCACCGCGGAGGTCAGACTAACCACTCTTGTTGCCAACCTCTTCCTTACTCCCACTTTTGTGGACAGGAACCACATCAGCCTTTTCCAGTCCTCCAGATTAGTCCTGAGTGTAAAAAAGAAAAAAAAAAAACCCGTTGGACATGTCAGCCATTGGAGGTGCTGTTACTCTCCTAAGTCCTTTCAATACCCTCAGATGAACCCCAATCGCTTTGTATGCTTTGTTTTTTTCCAGCTCCTCATAAACATCTTCTGAATTTTCAGAGCAATCTTGTGAATGTCTTCAATTAAAGCTCTCTCTCTTCTGCCTGCGAGGGAGGTCTATATATCTCACCAATGCAAATAGTTTCCATTCCCTCTTTTCAGATTAACTCACAGTGCCGCCTCCTTCCCTCATCAGCTGTGCAGTTCTGTAGCTTTAATACTTTATACATGTAGTGTCACTTCTCCTCTTTCTCCCTACCCCATTCTTTCCTGAAGAGATTATAGGAAAGCAAAAAGAGGCAATGTCGCTCACAAAAAATGGATAAAAGAAAGGAGCGAGGGCACAAAAGGCACGGAGCCAAAAATTGATAAATATCTCCTTTAATGTATACACAAATACCAGGTACAATGACCAGAAAAAACTCAGCATGGCCATGTTTTGACAATGAGGTCTTCTTCAGGGGTACACACAACAATAATTAATTAGAATAGACATATACGGTATTACACTAAGGGTATGTTTTACTAAGCTGCGCTACCTGTTAGCATGTGCTCTCAGCCGCATTATTTGCCCGCATTAACAGCACAGGTAAAATGCAGATAGCGCAGTGGTTTTCTGAATCTCCTGCAGAAACGGCTGCACTTGCCAGAGTGGGCAGGCTAGGGGCCGAGAGTGGCAATCTCTGCAATGTATGGTCACCGTCAAAGGTGTAGATAGCACGGGTGCAGATCACTCCACTTCCGTGGGTGGCGGCGTCCGTCCACGATGCTGCCGGGCCTCGCTCTCTGCAATTTCAGTGTGATATCTGCTGGGGAGATGCTGTGCGTGCCCCCAACCGCGCACCATGTTTCCAACTAACGTGCTGCTATTTCCGATATATTAGCTGCAGAAGCCCAACATGGTTTAGTAAACCTACCCCTTAAAATCAAAGAACGTATGAAACCGAGCCTATGAATTGTCCGGCAAACTATTCCGTATGTTCCGTATATGAAGTGTATGGAAAGGCATTCCATTGGTTCAGTTTTAGTTAATAAACGAATTACTTTAATACTGACTAACATCCGCTAGTTTGATATCTAAAATTTCCAGTCTACTAACAATAAGGGAGGCTACTGCACCAGAAAAAAATCAAAATAAAACAAAAAAAAGAAACCTTTACCTGAGTCCAGACAACGAAAATATTAGACCATATGCACCAACCTGGCTGCAAACAGCGACTGTAGGATAGCAGAGTAAATAAAAATGAATCACTTTTGTCAGTAAGGTCCAAGTAAAAGGCACATTTAATTAAAACCGGTTATTACCTCAATAACAATGGTTCCCTATTGTAAACTCTTCTAGTTTTAATCACCGAACTGTATAATTTCTGATCTCGCCCGGCGTTTGTTAGAATTTGATGAACCATCCTTCAAAAACACACATCAAGGCGGGGTACAAAGTCAAAAATGTCTGAACCAAAGAGTTCCCTTTTGAACTGTGGCAAGTGGTTCATTTTTGTGTGGAGTAGTCTGAATTTAAATGCACTGTCCTACCCCCACAGTGGCCAGAGTGAAGAAGTAGCCCCTAGTGATTTGAAATCAGGCTTTTCCCCTGATGACCTTTATGACCTTGGGCAAGTCATGTCATCTTCCATTACCTTCAGGTACGACGTTGATTTAAGCTCTCTCTAGGGTAGGGGCCTGCCTACTATAGTTGAAGGCAGCTCGCCTGGAACTTTGATTACTCGCCTTCCAAATCCTAAATCCAGACGAGGCTGCCAGATGGTGTAACAATCCTTCTACATAGTGAATGTCAGCCAGTTGACATGCAGCTAGAATTGACTGGTGGATGGGGATCCGATGTGTACACAGATGATTGCAACACAGGTAGACAGCTGGCTGGTTACCCAGGTGCAGTTCTTCTTGTTCGTGTTTCTGTCCACGCCTTGTCCTCATTCCTTTGTCATTATGGGGTGTTAGTCTTTGGAATGCAATTCTTTTGCTGCTGTTGCTGGGTGGAAATGGCTACCAGGACACTTTTATGTTAACGTGCAGACGTCGCCGTTGGGCCCAGCCATGCCTCGGCTGAGGATAGTCTGCTGGGAGAGTATTAGCTCAGTATTCTACCAGCAGATTTTCCATAGTTTCTTTGCTGGTTTCCTTTGTTTGCCCCATTGTTGGTGGCCCTGGTTGTGTTTTCACTCTTGTTGTACTCCTTGGGGGATGGGGGAGGGAGATTGTTGTGTAAATGGAACTTCCAGCTTTGCTCGCAGTGTGCTGTCAGACAGAATTGACACTACTGCATTCACTTCCCAGTGGTAAATTATCCCATGTACTTATTACTTTTAAACTAATCATCCTCTTGAAGGTTTTTTTTTAAATGTGGCTCACAGTTCCTGTTCTGGTAAAATAAACTTGACTGGAAAAGAGGAGTCTGGCATGAGGCCTGACCTGTTTCTGATGGTACAAATTTGGACTGAGGTCAGCATCTGAGGGGCAAAGGATAAAGAGGAGGGGTGCTCATCCTCTTCCCTGTCAGCAACCATTCTAGGCCTTAAAATAGAAAGTTGAAACGTCTAGAAATTACACGTTTTTCTCTGGGAGATTAGAGGATACTATTTTTCTCTCTTGTGAGTTACATCAAGGTGTAACTTGAACATGTGCAGTGTTCTCCCTGGGACCTCTTGAATGGATGCGTCATCCGGCTGATTTTACTGACCGCCTGGCTAACTTAATCTAACGAATTGACATTGCTTTTCTAGTCCTGCTTATTATTTTGCCATTTAAGTGATCTTTGTAATTAATACTTTCAACGTAACGGTATGTATAACTGGAATGGAGGAATAGTCTAGTGGTTAGAGCACTGGCTTAGTAACCAAGCAACCAGGGTTCGATTCCCACTAGCACTCCTTGTGGCCTTGGGCAAATCACTAACCCTCCATTGCCTCGGAAGAAATCCTGGCAATCTACTTCCTGTCACACTGCCAAGAAAACCCAGGAGCTTCTGGGTTGCCAGGAGTTAGCATTGACAAAAAAGGCACACGTTGTATTTGCATTTTGCATATGTAAATATGATATGAATGAATTAGACACTTTAAAAAATTTGAAACGGTGACAAATGCGTTCTCTATGGAAATTCCTGGAAGACGACTAGTTTGCTGCCGGCTGACAGTGTGGCTCACCTGGCTACTCCTTCATGCCATCCGACTGGCTAACATGAAATGTAGCTATGTGCCCATGCCAGAGAAGCTTGCCCTTGTAATTCTAATCCCGACACGTAGCCATAAATCTTGAGCATTTCCACCATTCCTGGGA
The DNA here is from genome assembly GCA_033557465.1 of Ichthyophis bannanicus. Taxonomy (NCBI): domain Eukaryota; kingdom Metazoa; phylum Chordata; class Amphibia; order Gymnophiona; family Ichthyophiidae; genus Ichthyophis; species Ichthyophis bannanicus. The sequence continues at coordinate 97,472,719 of CM066036.1, forward strand.
GCTACTGACGATCCCTCTTTCTGTTTTTGTTATTCTCCTTCCTTCTTTTCTTACGATATCTCCCTTGTCTACCTTGAAAGGGTACGGGAGTACCGTTCTAGGGATCATGGCCAACGCCTGCACTCGCCCTTTCTAGGTGCCTCCCATATAGCCGAGCGTTAGTGGCCCTGATTCCTTCCCTCCCCACCCCACTGGTCACAGCATAGATCACGTGGGGCTGAGGAGGAGAGGGGCGCAGCGGCGCGCGATGTTCCCCACACTCTTTATGTAGTCTGTCGCTTCGCGTGGGATCTGTAAGTTATAAACACGAATCTGTTTGTTTGGCCAGACAAAGAATCGCAGCGAGAGAAGGAAAAACTGGAGATGGAGCTCTCTGCTCTCCGTTCCACTAACGACGATCAACGCAGGCACATCGAAATCCGGGACCAGGCCCTCAGCAACGCCCAGGCCAAGGTGGTGAAGCTCGAAGAAGAGGTGAGGCAGGGCGGGGGGAACGTCTACGATTAACCAACATATATCCTTGAAGAGCAGAGGCCCTTAAAAAGGAAATGCTTAGCTTGCTTGTAAGAGAGAATGAATCTATCCCAAGTTTCCTGTCTACTATTTAAATGATGGTCGGCGAGCACTTGCATAGTTTACATTGATTTTAGGTGTGGAAGTTTTTTTAAAGTGTGTGTTTTCTCTACACTTGTTCTTCGTCTTTGCAAATAGCCATGTTTGGAAGGTAGAAATGTATCTCGCCCGCTGGGATCTGATTGGTTTCTAGTGACTCGTCATTACCAGTGACGAACAATACAGATGAACCGATTGAATCCCAGAACACTGGAGATCATTCTGGCAGTTTCCCACCAAAGGCTTTCCTGAGGGAGGGGAAAGGAGCAGTAAAGTTATCGTAAGGAGAGAGAAGCTTTGGTTGTTAACTTTCAAAAGATTTTATATGGGCTAACACGTTTATTTATGTAAAATGGGCATTTGAATATTACCCAGTGCATGCGTATTTTACCCACAGAGAAAAGGGACATCCTCGGGGAGGGGAAGTTACGGCATTGCGGGGAGACCTTGATTTTCAGGTCTCATTGTGTAGTTTCCTAAGAGACTTGGCCTGTACTAATAACTGGTGCAGAACGCTTGTATACTAACAACGCTTATATACTAATAACCAGTGCAGAATGCTTGTGCACCTTAAAGGTCTGAGTTTCATAAGGAAACTCTTTCCTGGGCTACAAGAGTGCAAGCTGTCGGCATGCTCTGCAGGGAACTGCAAATGGCCTTAAGAATCTTTTGAAAAACCCAAAGAAATGGAACTTTAATGGATATTTGGCATTACCATTGACTGTGTTTACTTCACGTGCTTCAGTAGGTTGCACGGTGCAGCAGTCGGAACCTCTTCACAGCACCCATAGTACTGTACATCTGCTTATGTACTGTGTGTGGGGAGGGGGGACGATAAAAGGGAAAAGAGGCGGGGGATTGATGTTCTCCAGAGCAGAATGATTAAAGGGGCAATGTATTTCTGAAAGATCATCTTATTTGCTATTGCTTGTAACTTTATGCGATTGCACCACGATGGAAAATAGTTACAAAACTTAGGAGCCAAAGAAGTTTTTCTGTATGCTTTTCCCTCTTTCTTTTTTGTGTGGTGGTTGTTTTGCTTATTTTGTTTTGCTTTTATAGTATTTTTATATATTTTTTGTAGTAGGTTTTTTTTTTCTTTTCTGACATTTTAGGTGCCAGGTGCAAACTTTTAGGTGCCAGATGGCCTGGTTCCTGGGATTCTTTTCAGCCTGTGATTTGTTTAATCATGGTAATCAGCTTATGTTTTTGATAGAAGATCTCCTTTTCTGTAAATAGATTGGAAATGGGTCTTTGTTTAGATTTAAAGTGGGTAGGATACAGGACGCTTCATGGTGGTATACAGCCTTTCCTTATTGCTTCTGCCCTAGAGGAAGTTCATCACCATGAGTTTTTTCTTTACCCCCGACCCCCCCCCCCCCCCACAAAAAAGATAAACATGGAAGGGACTTCTTAGTACGCTGAGCAAATCATGAAATATTAACCTCCCAGGTTCTTATTTTTTGGTCTGCATTTCTTTGTCCATAAATGGCTTTTGGTTTGTGTACTCTTGTATCTAAAATCATTTTTTTAAACCCAAATCATTTCTTAGAAGGTTGCAAGCCATCTATTTATGTTCTTATTAATTCAGGTATGTTAGAGTAGGGTTGTGGTAGACTGTCAACTGTGATCGGAGCATTTCCCCTAGTTCTGTTAGAGCCATAGTGGTGGGAGAAGGCAAAGCTTCGCGCAGTGAGAAAGCAGCCTAAGGAAAAAGACATCTTGAGAGGTTTTTTTCTCTTTAAATGCTGCTGACCTTTCAGAATTCTCTTCTTTCAAACCACATGAAGTACATGCTTGCTGGCAAAATGAGACAAGACGAGCATGTTCTTAGTTTAAGATGGTTTCCTTCCTTCTTTCAGCACTGAAATGTTTTTGAGTCGTGGCATTTCGGCACGCTGGGGGCTTTAGAATGATTTTTTTTTTTAATTTTAAGAAAAGGGACTTTTTACGGTGGCAGATCATGATTTAGTGGCTGTGTCGGAACGGTTTCTCAATGGGGTGTGCCGTTCCAAGTGACAAGCCCCCATAATTGCCTGGAATTCCGGTTCAGTGTTGCAGAGTGAGGACAGGAGGGTGTGACGTTGTCTGGGAATGTGGTCCGGTGCCCAGGTTTCCTGCTCTGTGAGTTTAGTGACAGCTGCATCCTGCACTTCTTTGCTTAAACTCGGCAGAATGAGTCCATGTACGTTTTTTCCCCAGCTTCCCTGAATCACGGTGGCTGCTTGGAAGGCTACAAACTTGTATGCTTCTGAAACTTCCAGCGGTTGACGTATCAGCCTCCCAGCAGCCTTGCATAGAGCACAGTTATCTCTAGGGGTAGTTTCGCCAAATGGACGAGTCTTGCGCATACCGTGACAATCATAAACCTCACTTCTATCTCTCAAATGTACCGCTAATACTCGGCATAGTACTCGCATCGTGCCAAAGAGCCTCCCTCTCTGGACTTCATAAGATGTTACGTGTTTGGGTAATTCATCAAGGTGTTCTTGGAAATTTCTCTTAATCGAACCTGTGGCACTCAATACGATGAGAACTAACTCTTATCTTTCTGCCACATTTTCTTGGTCTCCGAATGCATTTCTTGGTACTTGAAGCTTTTTCTTCCCTCTCAACGCAAGGGAGTATTCAGATGTGATTAAGCATCTTTTGAAATTTTGGATGGAAAACACTTCCAGTGTAATAAGTTGACGAGCGCACTTAGGTCCAGGCATTGATTCTTTCCGTGTGGTTCACATCTCGGTGATGTAATACTGTCGGACATAAATGCAAGATGCCCCACAGTTGGCCAGAGCAGTGGTCCTCCAACCTTTCTGTTGCCCCAATTGTAATATTGGCTCATTAAGGCCACACTCACAGATTTATTGAGGTACAGCTGTCAATGTCTGTTTTGTTTAACTATATTTTTACCTTTTTCGTAAGGTATATAAATGGGAAACTAATTGTTAGAAGCAGACTCATTTAATAAGATGTTCTGAAAGGCCAGCCGCTGGGGTGAATAACGCTGCAAATTAGAAAGGGGGGGGGGGGCAGGTGATCTTCAGACAGTTTGAGCCATGGAATGGATTTCCAAGACGATCGATTCCTTCAAATAAGAGAGGTTAATGAACGATGCGTTGCAGCTAGGGCTGACCCCAGAGTTAATTCAAGGTGTTGGCGCCATAAGCAAACCTTAAGCTTTACAGCCCCCTGAGGTTGCCGCCCTAGGCAGCCACCTAATTTGCCTGATGGTTGGGCAGCAGATGAAAAGGCACCGGGAAGGGCAAGGAGACATGAAGCAAAGCGATGGAGAGCTGATAACTCTGAACCGTTTATCAAGAGACCAACCTTTGGACACACAACATCGGTCATGGGATGGACAATAGTGAAAAGTAGGCCTGGATTCTGTGCTGGAGACACGAGCTTAGGGTAGAAAGGTGATCAGTGGGTAACGGTTGGTTCTCGGAAAAGGCTTTCAACGTACCAGCTGGGAATCTGTCATCGGTGGTTCTGCTTATTTTCATGTGGGTTTTGTAGTATTGAAGTAAATGATACTTTGTAGTAGTGGCTGTATGAGCAGAGAAGTGAATTTAACCCTGGGAAGAATAGGAGAACACTGGTGCACCAATTTTTAAACCTCACGGCGAGCTTGCAGTGCAGGTTTATTCCGAACAAGAAACCCTGCCTGGATATTTAAGGAGCTGCTCACATCACGGGTTTTGAAGCACCCACAGGCTTTGCACCAACTTTTTCACGGGGGTAGAGTCTGCGACGGAAGCTCCTCATGGGCATTTCAAAATGAAATCCCCCTGCATGTGATTGGCTGGCTCTGCCCTTCCCCTACTCCTCTTTGGTGTGTGATAAGGTATCAACGCTGCCGAGCAATGTGCATATGGATGGTGGTTGTCAAAGGCAAACCGCTGTTTACTAGTGTAAAACCTTTGAACTTTGCTCTGTCTGTGAACAAGAGTCTTAATGCTGCAAGGGTTGTGGTCTGTGCATTGATTCCGATGTCCTGCTGAGAGCTCCGGACACCGCAGCAGAAGAGAGAAATCAGTCATAAAGCTTGTGGCTGGGGCAACACCTGACACAGTAACACATTTGGGGCATGGGGGCGGGTGATAGCTGCATGAATGGCTAGTACCAGAGGCAAGTTGTAGATATTTCTGTTCTGCAAGTGAGGCCATGTTCTGTTCAAGTAAAATAAAAATAAATCTTAAAACTCTTAAGCTGATGTTGTATGGCTTCTGTTCAGTGTTCAGTTGCTTGGAGGTTTGGCTTAAGACTTCTGAGAGAACGGCCTTTCTAGATGGTGGATAAACTGACTAGGTCTGGGAGAAGAGGGGTAAAACGTCTGTAGAAAAAAAATGAAATGTTTTGTGGGATGTGCAAGGAAAGGACATTTTCCCAGCTACAGGGATGAATCTGTTTGTGCCAGGTCTCTGGTTCTTTCGTTTGCTGATTGCGAGAGATTATGTGGTGAGAGCTATTTCCATACAGCGCTGAGGCCTTGGAATCAGGAACTTGGCATGACAATTGCCCTGCGTCTGCTCAGAGCTGGGGGAGGGGGTGCAGATTTCCTGAAGATAGGATGGTCCATTAACTTCTGCTTTTAGGAGGGATTTGCTCGCAGAAGGAAGGTGCTGGTCCGTGTTTCTGGAACACAGCCCACTTGCTCCGCAATAATCTTTCCAGGTGTGCGGGGACATCCTTTGGGGCGGGGAGAAGCACGCTCGGGTAGATCCAGGAGCTGTGTCAGAAAATTGTTCTTCACTGAAAGAGGAGGTGGATGCGTGGAACGAACCCCCAGCAGAGGCTGTGGAGACAAAAGCAGAAAAGGCATTTTAGAAAGTTTTACTGTAGATTAGGCACAGAGGCTCTCTGGTGACGTGGATTGGCTGGGGTTTGCGACATTGCACTAGGAGTGAAGACGGGAGAATGCTCCTTATTTTTCGGTTGTATTCTGTGGTAGTGTCAGGAATAGGCTGGGAGGTTGCAGAACTGCAAACAGCTTACACTCATTCCTTCCAAAATCAGAAGAAAATCAAGGCAAAGAGAGGAGGCATAACCCACTGACCCTGCGGGCCCTGGAGAGAGCTGGGTACACTTCCTCGGAAACCCACCACATTGGTGCTGGTTGGACATCATCCAGCCAAACCCTGGGGGACCTGAAGACCATATACTTGGCGGTATGATGTAATGGGAGGGGGGCAATAGTGCAAGTAATTGTATCTTGTACTGTCTTCTGCCCGGTAGGATAGAGAACAATGAGAAAGCAAACAACAACGGACTTGGATAGGGGCCGATACCCCGTGAGCGGTCAGGTCTCTGCGACTGGCAACTATGTGCCCTCGTAGGGTGGCACAGCTGGGCAGAGTGGGTGATTCATTTTTAGGTTTTCCCTGCTGTCATCTATTGTGCAGATATGTTCTGAGCAGGGGACTGTGTGCTCTACTCTGGGAAACTGGAGTGTGAAGAAGCTGTTTGTTTTCAAAATTAAAATATCATTTTGTAGCCTGGGAAGGGGCGGGAAGGGTGCTCATTAGACTTTAGATTAAAATGAAGGTGTTCTTCACTAAATAGGTTTTAATTTTTAAAGATGGAATGAGCTTTCAAAACCATTGGTGGTAAAATGTTACATGTAATATGTCCTTAATCTTTAAGCTTTTTAATGAAAGAAGATGTTTTTGTATTCCTACTTGGGCCATGTGAGGACAGCGTTACCACATCGATCCTTTTGTTAAAGGACAGGCTGATCAAATCAGGGTTTTACCCTATTGCATGCAGGGACTTGTAGTCCCTGCTTTGCTTAGGGAGATCTGAACTACATATCCCTAGCAGATAATTGGATAAAACCAGGACCAGCCTAGAAATCAGTTGGAGTCGGTTGGTGACGCACGTGTCCCTTTTGCCCTTGTTCTTGCTGTGAAGCAGAGCCGGTGACACCGGAGTTTACCCTGGCAACATCTGCGAGGCTACAAACATGGAAATGTATCTTTGGCACAGGCCAAAGCAGGAAGACAAGGTGGGAGTTGCTAAGGAAGGAAATTCCTGTTCAAACAGATCGAGCTGCCGTGGGAAGAGAGTGAACCTTGGCACCCTCAGCGGCTTCTCACCAGAGAAACCTGACATGGAATTTCTCCTTTTTCACACATCTGCATTGGCATTTTCGATAAAATACAAAATATTTTAATGGAAGTACTAAAAATTTAGCAAGCCAGAAAGCTGTGCCTTTCAGCCGTGCGCCAAGATGGTTTCGCAGACGAGGGACTTTCCTTTAGCAAATGCACATTTTTAATTTGTATTTAGTTTGCACCTTTTCAGTAGTAGCTCAGGGCGAGTTACATTTGGGTACGGTAGGGTTTCCCTGTCCCCGGAGGACTTACGATCAGTTTGCATCTCTGGTAATGGAGGGTGAAGGGTCCTCGTCCAAGATCATAAGGACGGTCAGTGGGATTTGAACCTTGGCTTCCCTAATTCTCAGTCACTGCTCTAAGCACTAGGTACTCTTCCCCTCTTTTCTGCCTCTGAGGCTCAGAGTGGTTGGACTTAGGAGCAAAATTAGACAAGACCGGTGCAAAGGTATTGGACGCCCTTGGGGAACCTTCAGTTTTGTACCCTCAATGATCATACCAACGTCACCCCTCTCAACAATCTTGTGAAAATGCATGACTGGACATTATGGGCCCAATATTGAGCTAGGATGGCTGGGCACGAGTACAGTGCCTGGCCGTTGCCGCTGTCCTCTAACCCTGGTAATGTGGTGAAGGTTCTTTTTAGAGAGCAGTTGTTTGTTCCTAGCTATCTTCCCATGAACATGTTTCCATTCACTCTTTCTCGGTGGTTACTGCTTGAACCCTCGCATCGACTGCAGCAAGAGGTCTGCAGAAATTTAGATATTAGAGGAGGATTTTCTGGTTTGCTTTTGGGGTGATCTTGACTGGACAACTGTTCCTGGGTAGAGTCCTTGTAGTTTTCAACTTTTTACATTTTGCTTACTGTGACTGATGGCGTTTCAGATGCTGAGGGAGTGGTCCTGTACCACTCTCATAGGTCCTCTGAAACTGCTTTTGATTGTGGTATTATGAGTTTTCTCTGACATTTATGGTGAAGACCTAACGCCAGACCTTTTTGGAACTTTATGTAGGCCACCCTGGTTTTGTTGTGAAGACCTACACTTCTTACCTAATTATTTAAACATCTAATTAGCCAGTTATACTAAGGAAATCAGGGATTCACTTACTCATTTTTCATTGTATTTTAGGAAGCGCAGAATAATTTAATTTATACTCTATTGCATAAGAACAAGCTGGTTTCAATTAAACAAGGGTATGTTAGTAAAGAACTTGGGTCTGATATATTCAGAAGGGTTTATTTTGTTAGCAGGACCTGCTAACTGGATAAACCCATTAAGTCCAATATTCAACAGCACTGTCCGAGCAGTGTCGCTGACTATTCCGGAATAATCTGGAAAGTGCTGCGGAGGTCTGTGGATGGGGTGGGGGTGGTGTGATCATTTATCTAGTTGCTAGCAATTTTCAGTTCGCGTACGTAGACCATAACAGCAGGCCTGTCTTTATGGAGTTTGGTTATCTGGATAGCAGTTGAATATCGCAGCTATCCAGGCAGCCTGCAGTGGTCACTATTGAATACTGGTTTACCTTTTACCCGTGGCAGCCTGCATTTAAAAAAAAAGAAATGCTGACCGCCGTGGGCTGAATTCTGGCCCATTGTAATTTTCATTATTAAACTAAAGTTCACCAATGTTTTGTTCATCTGACATTACTGGGCAATTGCGTAAACCAAATAGCTCATGGTGGTTATCATGCTGTAGGAGTGGTGACTCTGGAAAGGCCTGTGGCAGGCTGGGGCAAGCATTGGCCCTGTCAGTCACTAATGAGAAGAGGCTAGTGGTGGAAACATTGAGGCTGCGAGGTTCCCAAGCCCCCTGCCAGCTACGTATGAACCAGCAGGCCATGCATGTGTGACAGTTGGAACAGGAAATGTTCTAGAAGAGAAACTCAGATACTGGCCCTAGTCCTCTGCAATTTCTAAGCCTTCAAACTGCCCTGAGCCCCAGGGCTTGGCTGGCCATGTTAAGAGTTTGACCACGAGTGTGTTGGAGAGGCCCCTACAATACATGAAGACACAGTAAGGAGATAAACTACACCTCCTCCCCCTCCATGTACACCCTCCATTCATACACACCCAAAATCTGTATTTTCCTTGCTCTTAAATCTTTTTAATGAAGGAAAATGTATTAAGATTGGAGTTTCTGGCTCACATATATACACTATTCTGCTATATGACATACATTTACTACATTCCCCTCTTGCTCTCTCCCCCCCCCCACCCTCCGAATTTCTGTAACACACACATGCGGGTCACGGAGTCACCAAGTATGCAATTCTGGAGGTATTATGTATAAACATAGTAATTCCAAAACAGTTCAACATTGGATGCCAGATGTCAAAACAGATTTTGTTCTGACGCCCGGTTCTGCAGTTTGCCTCTTCCCGTTGCATTGTCCGTTTCCCAGGGTGTGGAAGTTGAAGCATAGACATCTATCTGGACTGCACTGTCCCATCTCCTTGGAGAGTGCACTAAAACGTTCTGTTCTGGTATTGATTTTTCTAGCGATATTTTGGGTTACAGCAAACAACATGGCTGAACGTTTGGAAAAGGCAGCGAGTGAAATGGGAGCTGTGTGCTCTGCACCTTAGCCTCTCAGGTTGCTTGAAATCGAACTTCGTACTCTGTTTAGCTCTGAGAAACGAGGCTAAATAATCTTGCAGCACTTAACATACACACAGGCCCTGCCAAAGCTTCACTTAGCTGCCAGAAAAAAAAAGTTGGCCACTATGGCAGAACTGCTTTAACGATCTTTCAGAGTTTCTTCGGTGCTTTCTCTGAGCAAAGCAGCTTTTCTCTTTTTTTTTTTCTCTAACTTCCCTAGTGCTTTAGAAACAAAACCAACTTCTTTTTTCTGTCTTTCCAAATGGAGTTTGAAGCCTGTCATAATTTTTCAGAGCTCCAGCATAAACAAAGCGTAAGGCTGCATTTTCCATCCTTGTACGGCCCACTGATCTCATGGAGCCTGGTGATTACCAGCGGGCTTGTTGGCAGGGATGTCTGCTGGGGCCAGATGAAATGAAGCTGATGGTTAGAGGAGTCCTAAAATTGACCCTGGGCCTGGGTACCAATTCCAGATGAACCAGGGTAGTTGGAATGATTGCATACAGCAAAAAGGGTATATGAGTTTGCATGGTGTTGATTTGGTGTATGTTTTGTGGAATTGAAAAAAGGCTTTCTATCCTGTTTTGGTACTGATAAACAACAACTAAAAGTGAAAATAAGAACTGAAGTTGGGCTAATGGCCTGCTGTGACAGAGGATACCCGAACAGCAGTTTGGAAAATCATAATTAGGCAAGGATGGGAAACCCCCAAAAAATGTGAGAATTCTCTGGGAATAAACAGGAAGTCAGTCTTCACATATGGATGACGGCGCAGACTGAGCCTGCGTAGAAGCATCTCCCCAGCTTTCAAAGAAAGCCTTTGGGAGATGCAACCACGCATGCGTGGTCCCCTTCTCGCCCAAGGATACCACCTTGCCCAGTCTCCTTTTTTCCGCAGAGCCCACTGGATGTGTGTCTGATTTCCCTGGAAAACGTAGAATGTTCTTATCTAATAATTTTTCTTTTTCTGGTTGCGACCGGTTCTTTTCCTGCCTCAGTTCGCTTGCCTCGGCACTGCATCTCGGAACCGTTTTTCTTAGTCTTTTTCTTCCGTACAATTTCATGCCCTTTTTTTGCTGGCAATACTTTGGGTCTTCGACCATGCTGGGGCTCTTATTTCCCCCATGGCTTCTGCCAGTGAATTTAAAGTGTGATTGATGCTCGTGGACTATGTCCCTCAACGATACACATGATTGCTGCCTCTGCTGTCTCGGGCCACACCATGACCACTTGGACTACGGGCTCTGTAAAAGGATGTCCGCCAAGGCTATTAAGAGCCATCAGCAGCAGCAGGACAAGATCTTCCATAGATTGTACTCTGCCCCAGAGTTTCCGGCGGCACCATGCTCCAAGACCCCTGGAATCGAATAGTGATCCTGTGGCCACCATTCAGGGCTGGGGGTCCTCTGAGTGGGGCTTCCCGGAAGGGGAGGGGAAGAAGAAGAAGAAATCCTTGAGGCCCACCTCTCTGGACGAGTCGGAGAAGCCGGTTATGTCCCGAGCCAGGCCCGCACTCCACGTTGCGGGTCTGAGGGGTCTGAGCGGGAGCATCCTTCTAAGGATCCCCGGAAGGAATCGGTGGCCTCCAGTGATTGGCCTTGGAACCCCAAGGCCATCCTTGTCGAGGACTTCACCTCTTCGGAACCACCGTCAGACCCGGTACCTCTGCTGCCTATGCCGAAAGCTGCAGAGCCATCTGGACTGGAAACCAGAATGGCAGCCTTGGAGTGCAGTCTGACTGCCCTCATGGCTAAGCGCCAGGTCATCCACCCAGACCATTGGGCCCTCGACATAGAGGACTTCCCTAGATGCTGATCCGATCCTTGAGAGCATGCAGCCTTGAGTTGATCCTCAACATTGGCCCCGATCCTGGTCTCGTTTCACGGGACTGCGGTCGTCTCCGGCTAGTGCTTGTGGCTCCAACTGTGCAGCCTCCAAGGGATGGGGGCCCCCGGACATGTGGCCTGCCCTCATGACCCAATCCATCCTCGATGACTACACAGACTACTCGGACTGAGAGACTGAGGATGAGGAATCCCTGGACACTTGCTGCCACCACGATGTGCCCTCGGACCCTTCTCCTTCCGAGACTCGACGCCGGTCCCCACCTGAGGACATGGCCTTCCTCTATTTCGTGTGAGAGATGTTGAAGGCGCTGGCGTTTTTTCACCGAGTCTGAGGAGGAGCTCGAAATCCTCCAGTAGGAGGCCCTGTCAGTACCTATCCCTCCCATCTTGGAATGGTTGCTCCTTCATATGTGAGAAACACCAGTATCTGTGTACACTGTGAGCTGATGGCTTGACTCGATGTATCGAGTCCGCCAGAGCCAGGGCTTCCAAAAAGCATAGCTGCTGCACGATTCCATGGTGGTGGAGTCGGCCATGCATCTGCTCAAAAGCCAGAAGACGCACTCCTTTATGCTCCTGCGTAGGGAGGCCCGCACTCTGGATGCCCTCAGCAGAAAGCGCTACCAGGGCTCAATGCTCATCGGCCAGATGCAGGCATACCAGCTGTACATGGGGCATGTACCTGAGAGACCTGGTGAAGGAGCTTTCTGAGTTCTTGGCTGGTCTTTCTGAGGAGCCCCTACAAAGGTTCCAGAACCTGGCCAAAAGTGTCAGAGTGCTCCAAGTTTGACTCGAAGCCTACGACGTCTTTGAGTTGGTAGCTAGAGTGGCCACAGCGGGCATCAGTGCCCAACATCAAGCCTAGCTGCAGTTGTCTGACCTGGAGCAATGGGTTCAGGACAAATTGGTCGATGCCTCTTGCCAAGGGGAGAACCTCTTTGGCAAACCCATGACTGAGAAGGCTGCTGAGCTGGAGACCGAGTTTCTGACTAGTACCAGGCTCTCCAAGAAGACTGCCACCCTTCCCTGATGGAAGTGGAGGAGTGGCCTAGTGGTTGGGGCAAGGTACTTCAGGCCGGAAGGTCAGGGGTTCAAATCCCACTAGAGGACAGCAACCTGGGGCCGGAAGGACTGGGGTTTCTAGTCCCACAGGTGCTCCTTGTGGTCTTGGGCAAGCCACTTAACCCTCCATAGCCCATGTTCCCTGTAAAATAGTTATCTCCAAGTTATAATGCCCTGTTCATTGTAATTTCAGTTTGTTCAATGTAAACCGCACTGATGCAGAATAGCGCGGTATATAAGAGAATGTAAATAAATAAATAAAATAAGGCTTCTGGTAAAAAGCCCCTTACTTGAGGAAGGGAAGAGCTTATGGAAACTATCCACAGTATCAGGCCTCCCCAGCAGGGTCAGCTGGCAAAGGGACACAGGCTGGGCTCTTGTAAGTTGAAGTCTCCCAAACCCCAGGCACCTTCTCCAGCCCAGCCTGGTGGGGGTTTTTGACTCCTTGGACATAGCCTTTCTACCCCCAAGAGGTCAGCAGCCCACAGAGGTACGTCTGATCCACTTTGCCCACCGGTGGCCAGCCATCACCACAGACACCTGGGCTCTTCAGGTAGCTAAGGAGGGCTACCTCCTCCACCTGGCTCAAGACACATTTTTTGGGAGAGCCCTCCAGTACTCCCCTCCACCAGACCAACTCGCGGGTCTTCTCGAGGACAGGACAGTGGAAGTGATGCCACAGTATCTTAGGGGCAAGGAGTTCTACTCTCGGTATTTCCTTGTACCAAAAAGAACTGGGGGCCTAAGGCCCATCCTAGACCTGCAGGACCTAAAGAGGTTCCTGGTGAGGGAGAAGTTCAAGATGCTGTCCCTTATGACATTGCTGCCATATCTTCAGCAGGGAGACTGACTATGCTTCTTGGATCTAAAGGATGTCTATACCCACATCCTCATTCATTCCAGCCACAGGCAGTAGATTCATGGTTGGAGGCAGTTATTACCAGTACAGGGTACTACCCTTCGGCCTGGCCTCCGCATCCAGTCTTCCCAGAGTGCCTGGTGGTAGTCACAGCCTACCTCTTCCTCCAAGCGGCCTTCGTCTTCCCCTACTTTATGAGCCAGTTGTCAAAGCGGGACACAGCTGCTGAGGTACAGCAGGCCATGGCCTGCACCATCAATGTCCTGCAACATCTGGGGCTCGTGATAAACCATTCCAAGTCCCATCTCATCTTGACAGTGTCTGGAATTCATAGGGGCATGGCTGGACACACTTCAAGCCAGGGCATTTCTTACCCTGGACAGGGCAAATCGCCTCATGGCACTGGCCACAGAAGTGCAGCGCCGATGCTCGGTGTCTGCTTGCTTTCTACTACACCACTGCCACATGGCATCCATGGTCCATGTTACATCGGACGCCTGCCTCCTTATGAGGGCGGCCCAGTGGTGCCAATGCTCCCAATGGACACAGACCATCGGCCGGCTATGGGACAGGGTGTTAGTGACCTGCCAGCTGGCAGAGTCCCTTGGCTGGTGGCAGACCATATAGCACCTACAGGCAGAATGCATTTCCAGTCCCCCACCCCCCTGCAAATCCTCACCATGGGTGCCTCCTTGCTGGGCTGGCGAGCTCATTGTGAGAACGTCTGCACTCAGGGCAGCTGGAGCAGAGCGGAAAGCCAGCAGTAGATCATCCTCCTGGAGCTCAGGGCCATATTTCTGGCCCTCAGGGTCTTCCACCACCGACTACAGCACCAGTCATACTGGTCCAGATGGACAACCAAATTGCAGTGTTCTATGTCAGCAAGCAGGGGGGCACAGGGTCCTACATCCTCTGCCAGGAAATAGTAGCTCTGGTGGACAGGCTGAGCAGGATCCTTCAGCCACACGAGTGGCAGCTGGACCCTAGTGTGACCCATCACCTCTTCCGGGTCTGGGGGATTCCACTGGTGGATTTCATCGCCAGCCCAACCAACACTCAGTTGCCTTGCCTCTGCCCTTGCCAGCCTCACCCGTCCTGGCAGTGGATGTCTTTCTCATTCCATGATTGGAGGGCCTCTTGTTTGCCTGCCCATCCATGCTGTTGATTGCCAAGACCCTTTTTCAAGGTTCTGTGCAACAAGGTGTCACTGATACTGATTGCCCTCCAGTGGCCCAGGCATCCGTGGTTCCCACTGCTTCTCCGCTTCTCTGGGGAATGCGCCGGGGTTACTGTCTCAGGAGGAGGGCTCCCTCCTGCACCCCAACCTAGGATCTTTGTGTGCATGGCTGCTGAGAGGGTAACCTTGGCTCCCTTCAGCCTCTCAGGGGAGGTGGAGGAGGTCCTTCTGGCTTCCTGTAAGGCCTCCATGAGGCAGGACCTCTGCCTTCAAATGGCACAGATGTTCTGTGTGGTGCACAGAGCAATGGGCTAACCAGTTTTCCTGCTCTGTGCAGATGGTGCTGCAGTACTTGTTTCACCTCTTGCAAGCTGGACTCAAGTCCAACTCTATCAGGGTACACCTGAGTGCCCTCTCTGCACACCATCACCCCATCGAGGGCAAGCCCCTCTCTGTACAGCCTCTTCTAACCCGCTTCCTGTGGGATCTTCTGTTGTCCAAGCCCCCCCCATCTGCTCACCCGCAGCGGAATAGGACCTCAGTGTGGTGCTATTATGGCTCACTGGGCTTCCGTTTGAGCCCTTGGCTACCTGCCATCTGCGGTATCTCTCCTGGAAAGTTGTCTCTTCCTGGTGGGGCTCACATCTGCTTGCAGGATCAGCACGCTTCAGGCCCTAGTGGTGGAGCCGCCCTACACCAGGCTCTATAAGAATAGGGTCATACTCCAAATATACCCCAAGTTCCTTCTGAAGGTGGTGTCCTTGTTCCACCTAAACCAGGAGGTGGTGCTCCCTGCCTTCTTCCCGCGGCCTCACGCCAGCAGAATGGAGGCTGTCCTTCATACTCTGGACTGTAAGAGAGCCCTGTCCTTCTACCTGCAGCGTACTCAGGGCATCCAGCTTTTCGTCTCCTAGGACCCCAGTCAACTGGGGGAGGCAGTGACCAAGCGGACCCTATCCACCTGGGTGGCTGACTGCATTGCCGTCACCTGTGAGCAGGCTGGGCTCACGCTGGAGCATTGGGTCACAGCACACAGGGCCAGGGCCATGGCAGTCTCTGTAGCAAACCTGTGCTCCATCCCTGTGATGGACATCTGCTGGGCCACCGCCTGATCTTTGGTCCATACCTTCGTGGCTCACTACTTCCTGGAGAGGGAGTCCTGATGGAACAGCGCCTTCGGCCAGGCTGTATTCTGTAATTTCTTTGGGGTTTAGGCAACTCCTACTTTCCGACTCATCTGTGTTCAGGCTACCAGAGTGCTTGTTCTCTCTGTACACCTGGGTCGCTCGAGAGTCTGACTAGGGATCTTATTGCTGCTGCTCACGGCTCACCTTTTCTGTGACCTGTGACCACCTACAGGTTTTTGGTAGCCTGTAGCTAGGGAGTCCATATGTGAGGACTGACTTCCTGCTTGTTCCCGGAGAAAGTGTAGTTACTCACCTGTAATAGGTGTTTTCTGGGGACAGCAGGAATCAGTCATCACAACCCTCCCTCTACCCTGTGGAGTTTCTTCTTTATCATTTTTGCCGTCTTAGCTATGTCATTTCACTGGGCAAGATTGCACCCTTGGGCGGGAAGAGGCCCATACATGCATAGTTGCATCTCCCAAAGGCTTTTTCTGAAAACTGGGGTGATGATTATGCATGGGCTCCGTTAGTGCAGACATCACCCATATGTGAAGACTGATTCCTGCTGTCCCTGGAGAACACCTGTTACAGGTGAGTAACCACACTTTCTCTTTCGCTGAGGGGGGTAGTGGAAATCAGGAAGAGACCGCCAGTGTTTTGGAACTTATAAGCCACGTTGGACGAGTTCAGGCGCACATAGGATGCAGATCAGGGGGAATGACAATGACAAAACTAGTAAAACCTGTGACACAACAGCAAGCTGGATGGGCCAAAAGGGTCCTTTTCTGCATAGAACATGGAAAAGAGATGCAGCACCTTGAATTAGCAGCGCCTAGCACAGAGTTGGACAACTGGTCCACAAGTGCCAGAAGCTGGTCCAGGTTTTCCAGATATCCACACTGAGTTATGCGAGGCTGCATACAATGGTGGCAATGCATATACTGTAAGTATTAATGCATATTTAGTAAGGATATGTTGAAAACCTGACTGGCTTACGGCACTCGAGGATTAGGGTGGAATGCCCATGGTTTAGGGTATGCTCCCTTCTTGCCTCCGGGGAATGCACAGGTTACAATGTGGATCCCTCGGGTGTTTTCTATTTCCCCGAGCCTTCCTTAAAGAGGATTCATGAGCTGGGCTTAGGTAGCTATTACAGATCAGGTGAATTTGGGGCAGTGCTGTGCACACCCACAACTCTGATACTGTGGTTCACTCTGAAGTGATAGAAGGTGCCCTTTTCAGAGAAGTTTGTCTGGTGACATGGGGAAGGAAGACGGCATTCCCTGTAGGGACCAAGGCCCTGTCCACCATTAACCTATTTCCCAGATTATGAGTCATGGATTTTTGCATCCGGAAACGATGGCGCGACCTATACACCAGAGTGACTTATCTAAGAAATTTACATGGCGGAACACGCCCTCTCGAGGCTGACAGTCTTTCTCCCCGGGCCCTCCGCTCTACACCCAACGCTAGCAAACAGATCAGCAGTTAGGTGCGTACTTTTACTGCATTCACAAATACCATACAGGACGAATTTCAGTTACCAAAAGGATATTATCTTTAATCCCATAGAAAATAGTGACATCAAAGGCGTAGAACTCATACACCGCGGAATTCAGATTGAAAGTTATTCATTGCGCAGAACAGCATGGTAACGGAGCCGCTGAACAAAGTTTTGGGATAAATGAGAAACTAGTTAGACTGGAGGAAGACGCAGGAAAAACTAACCTTGATGAAACGCAGCAAGAATGCAGGTCACGGCCGCAAAGCATGGTGGCCTGAATTAGAAGCACATCTGCTTCAGTTCATTGTAGAGCGGAGGGCCCAGGTCTGTGGACTGTCCACTGTGCAGGTGCGATTCAAAGCAGTTCATATCACCAGGGAAATGGATATCAAGGGATTCAAGATTGGTCATTCATGGTGCTACAGATTCATGATAAACAAATTAAGCAAAAGACAAAGAACAACCATGTGTCAGCAGCTCCCCGCCGATTTCTTGGATCAAGTATGGAATTTCAGGGAATTCGTAAACAAAGAAATCGTTGCATGCACAGTGACACCGGACTTCATAATTAACATGGACGAGGTTCCCTTAACCTTTGACATCCCATTAGGGAGAACGGTCAGTCAACAGGGGGTTAGAACAATAAATATTAAAAGCATCGGACACAAAAGACACGCTTTTACAGCGGTGCTGGCCTGCTGCGCAAGTGGAAAGAGGCTGCCACCTATGATTATATTCAAAAGGAAGACAATGCCGCGTGAAACTCTGCCAACCAACGTTGTTCTTGATGTGAATGAGAGAGGATGGACGGATGGGCGAGAGCTGATGCTGAAATGGCTGCAGTGCTGCTTTAGTAAGCGGCCGGACGGATTTTTCAAGAAACAAAGCGCTGCTTGTCATGGTTAGCATGAGCCCATTTCACTGAAGACATAAAGAAGACAATAAAATCTCTGAACACCGTCCTGGTTATTATATCTGGTAGTATGACACAAATGCTTCGACCGCTTGACATTTCCATCAACAGAAGATTCAAAGCTGTGTTGCATTGCCTATGGGAAAACAGTTTCACGGCTACCGGCCGTATGTGCCGCGCCACTTTTGCAGAAGTTATCAGGTGGTTGCGACAACATGGCGAGGGCTAGTGAAAGAAAATCAAATCAGATTTTGTGAAGGCTGAGATCCTAAAGAGCTCCGATAACCGTTAAGATGAAGACGAAGAAGGCAATAACGAACATGAACTGGCGCCTGAAATTGCAGAACTATTTCACAGTGACATCAAAGATGAGGATTTCAACGGCTTTCCCGAGAGTGAAACGGAACGAATCTGATGTTGAATGGCTATTATTGTGAAGTGAAAGTGAAACAGAATAAATCTGGTTTTGAGAAACAGCGATGTTGTCTTGCGCTTTATTTTCTGTACTTGCGATCTATACACAGGCGTGACTTATACTATGAGTTTACATGCGAAAAAGCAAAATTGAGCCACTGCGACTTATACACGGGCGACTTATAATCTGGGAAATACAGTAATCGTTTTTCCAGCTGTTGAGGTTCCTTTTGTAGGGTCTGCTTCTATTCAGCCTCCCAGTGTACAGGGAAATGTTGCACAGCACTAGAGCGTCCTGGATGGATCGCACAGGATCCCTTCAATTTTCCAGTTAGGCTTGAGTATGTCCAGCCACGTGGGGGACACTGACATCTTTTAGCGTTTGCATCCGCGGGATACTTACAGTGTAGAAATGGATATCTCTTCTGATTTACAGAAAGGACCTGCCTCCCGACTTGAATTTTGTATTGATTTTACTTTGCAGATTTCAGAAACCTAACACCGCCATTGAGCCTTGGCTCTGTGTTAAAACTTTGTTGGCAGGGTTCCGGTTACAGCCTCATAACTCAAACCCAATCAATAAAAATTGTATAAGTGCATAAAAGAGAGAGAAGATGCCAAATCCTGTACAGTATGACTCAGACTTTCTATTTTCCAGGATTTTTTGTTACGCTATAAAAACAAAACAAACCCCAAAAAGCAAATGCTTTTAATTAGTGAGTATAAGCTATGGCGATCTTATTTTACAGAGAAACACGAAAAAGCTGTATCAGCATGGACATGTCGGCGATTCAGAAGTTCAGACATTGCTCTTTTTTTTTGTTATTGTTTTAAGACAGACCTTTTGGTTTAATTCTTCTTGACGGAGCAACAATGTAAAGATTGCACAGAATGTAGGTCTTAGCGGGCAAAGCGAATCAGTTCTGCTGTTTGAAATGCTACCAAACCAGTTGGACCTGTCCTGTGGCTTGGCACATCATATTTGACGCCAGGTTCCCAGCCCCCTCTCTTTTTTTTGTTTTTTTTCTTCACAACAGTATCCATGTTTTGTCATCTGTTTTTTTTCGGGGGGGGGGGGGGAGTCCCCTTATAGTTATGTTTTTGTGTAAGGATTCTTTTGCTCAGTTTTTTTTTTTTGCTTGTATTCTCAAACCATTTGCCTTTTTAAAAGAATGGGAGGCATGCTGTGGTGTCCTCCCTTTGGCCGAGGGTGGAGGAAGAAGGAGGCTTTATAGACCTGTGAGCTTTTTGAAATCAACTGGGGAGGGAATGATTAGGTCTAGCTCCAGCTCTGCAGCGTCTATCGTCACTTCAAAAACATTTTCCTTTGAAACATTTCTTGAACCTCCTCTCCTCTTCTCTGTCCTGAAGTCCCCCCCCACCCCCTGCTGACAAATCCCTCTTTGGCCGCCCTTGTATCTGGTAACTCTTCTTGTTTCTTCTCTTAATTTGTAAGCTCTTCAGGGTGGGGAAATTTTCCCGTTCATGGCTCCCTAGGTCCTCGCTTCCCTTTCTGCAATTTGTTGACTCGGACGTTTTCTTCTGCTCTGGTATGCCCATGAACTTTCATTCACAACTGTTGAGGGTTGTTTCTCTCCCACACATAGTTTAAGGGGTATGTTTTACTAAGCAGCGGTAGTGGCTTCCGTGCAATATCGGAGCCATAGCCCCATTGAATTCCATGGGTCCGTGGCTCCGATATCGCACTGAAGCCGCTACCACAGCTTAGTAAACATACCTCTAAGTGTAGTGTTGATTCTGGGCTGGGGGTCCTGAATGTGCCCACTAGGTGTCACCCTTAAACAGTGAGCACATTGCCCAGTAGATGTCACCCTTGAGCAGGGACCACATTGCCCCCTCCTCCAGGGATTGTGAGCGCTCTGCCTTTGCAGGTGCCCCAGTGTCTGTGCCATCCAGTTGCCCTGCTTAAATTTTATAATATTGTGTTATGCATTCTTTATTTAAAATTTGTTTATGTACTGCCTTTCTACTATCCAAGGCGGTTTACATAAAACTTAACAGGCCTAACAGTGCGAGAGTGACTGTTTTGCAGTGAACAAAAACATTCCAGTGCGTACAACTAGAACAATAGTCACATAACTATGGACAGTAACTACTACTATGCACAGATGGGGAGGAATACCTGGGTATTAAGGGGATCCATGGGCTATGTTCTGAGTGCTTTGTAGGAGTAGGTTATGAGTCTCCTCCATTTGTAGTAGGATGGTGACTTACGTTACTACGTCACACTTGATCGCAGATCATGAATTGTGGCAGTGTTGAAGTATTCCTGGAATAGGAAGGTTTTGAGTTTCTTCCTGATGTCCGATTGGTCAGAGCATCCTCTCGGATCAGGTGGGAGGAAAAAGGGAAAAAGCAAGCAATCCACGTGTAGCCATGCTTTTGGTTTTATGAGCTGGGATGATAAGATTGAGAGAGCTTAGTCTTCGGAGTCTATCACTCTTGGGTCCGGAGAGAGCAGGTTGCAGATTCATTGTGTATGACTGTGTATCATGATGAGTGCCTTCTATCTATCTTCTTCTTGCATGAATGGGGAGCCAGTGCAGGTACTGTAGGGCTGGACTGATGTGTGCCTGTCTAGGATTATTCTTGCTGCTGTATTTTGTGCCATTTGAAGAGGTTGAAGGGAGTGTTTGGGGAGGCTGTGGTATATCATGTTGCTGTAATCAAGCATAGGAGTGGTTATAGCTTGGCAGATGGTGCAGACTAAGTCTGGACTTAGTAGGGGGTGGAGATTCTTCACTGTTCTTGGTTTATAGTAGACGGATTGAGCTGTTCTCTAAATCCGTGGTTGAAAGTTGAGTTTCTGGTCAAGAATTATGCAGAGATACTTGATTTCACTTTTTATGTTGATTCTGAAATCAAGTTGTAAGGTTTATGGGGGGGGGGGAGTAAGATGCGTCTGGGAATATATGTAGGGCCTCTGTCTTTTGTTGATGAATGAGGAGGTTGTGCAGTTGGAGCCATTGTCTCACTGTAGCGAAGCATTTGAAAAAGGTGTTGAAGTCTGGTGCTGAAGTTTGAATAGTGTGAAGAACATGTCGTCGTCGTGTAAATCTGGTACTGTATCTTTTGAATATCTGGCATATGGGCTGGAGGAGGAGGTTAAATAAGAGCGCTGATAGACTAGATCCTTGAGGTGGTACTTGTTGTTGGATGAATGGACGAGAGGTTCTGAAGCCAATTCATACTTGTTGAATCCTATCTTTTAGGTAGGAGTGGAACCATCTTAGTGTGGTATCTCGAAGGCCAGTGACGTGTATCTTTTTAGGACTTGGTGATGCGGTAAGGAGTCGCAAGTGGATGAGATGTCTAGGAATATTAGTAGGCAGCCTTGATTGGTGTTTTGTGTGCAGGTTAGCACTGAGTCTAGCAGGGATGGGAGCAGAGTTTCAACTCTGTGGTTTTGTTTAAAGCCATGTTGGTAAGGATCAAGGGGGGCAGGCCATCAATGAAGTCCTGAATTTGATGTTGTATCAGTTTCTCTATTATCTTTGATATAAGTGGGATACTTGATATCAGTCTATAGGAATTCGGTGATGTGCAATCCAGTTTGCTAACATTTAATATTGGGTGAATTGATCTTCTCTTTAAAGAAATGGGCATTCTTCCCTTGTGCTTAGCATTGTGTGACCTTGCCATAACCAGATCTGGTTTGCAGACCATACACAACGAATAATCATTTATTAGACACCTAGAATTGTAAATAGGTTGTAAATGTTACAAATAAACGTGCAAAGAAATGGATTTGGTATTTGCATATTTTGGTTACCTGTAAAACAAATCTGTTTGCAGCCATGGACTGGAGTGGGCTTTCCTGGTGTAGATTCAGTTTCACTATAGACCAGTGCACTATTTCTGTTTAATGACCTGCCTGCAGCTGTTACATCTACTAAGCAAGCATCAGTAAGCAGTGGGGTGGGATGGTTTGGCAGGAATGGATCAGAGAAGGGCTCTCTGCCTCCCTTACAGTCTGCTTACGTCCTCCTTTTCTTTTTAGTTGAAGAAGAAGCAAGTTTATGTGGACAAAGTGGAGAAGATGCAACAGGCGCTGGCCCAGCTTCAGGCCGCATGTGAGAAGCGCGAGCAGCTGGAACACCGGCTCCGCACCCGTCTGGAGCGAGAGCTGGAGTCTCTCCGCATGCAGCAGGTAAAGCCTGGGTGGGCAGGAAGAGTGAGGCTGTAGCTTTGCTCCTCTTTCGGAGGGGTAACGCTGGCTTGAGGGGTTATTTTTCTTTTATTTTCTCTCAGCTAGTGTAGTTGCATTTGACTTCATCGTTTGAACCCAGATGTTGCTATAGAACCTCTGCTTCTCCCGGATTTGCTAGTAGAGGCTTGCAAAACTAATCGGAGAAAAAAAGGAATCTAGCAGCAACTGGTGTAAGTGTATGGACCAGGTAGTGTCGGGTCTAGTGGACCTGTCTTTATTGGGCAAAGCTTTTATTTTCCACCAGTTGAAGGAAGTCTTTCCTTTGAAGAATTAGAATCTAGCTTCCTGATTCTTTCTGCATTTTGGGCTCAGAGTACTAGCAAAACTATGATCACTACCACCGTCTCAGCAGTGACAGCTCGACTGGGGAGTGGAAGAAAACGTGGATCATTTACAGGCTTAGAAACCATTTATTGGCCCAACATAGGAAATAGCTAACGATACCTATAGAAGCCTTGGAGAGCACATGGGTTCCTCTTTCCGATGTGACTGTAGGACTGACAGAAGAAACTGTAGACGGGCCTGCGTCTATCTGTAGAGAGGGAGTTGCATACGCTGAAGATTCTTTAGGAGTCGAGTGCTCAGTGGATCTGTTTAGAAGAAGGGACCTCTGTGATTTTAAAAACTTTTGGGTTACAATCTCTGGGTCAAGTCTCACGTCCTGTAAATAATCCAGTTCTGTCTCGGACCAGTTCAGTGATTACTGGAAATTTACACCAAAGGAAGGAAAATACTGGAGGTGTTGGATTTCTCCCTTCTGAAAGCTGGACGGAAGCCTTGCGGATGTGAAATATACCAAACCCAGACCACTCCACTTACTACGATCCTATAAAGTGTTAGGATCTAAAAAAAAGACGCAAATTAGGATGAGGATCGGTGGACAAGTCGTAGTCCAAGTGGTCCCTTTTTGGAGCAGAAGCATTTCAGAGCAAAACAGAAAATGTTACTGAACCAGTGCCTTTTTCTTCCCAGACTTGTTTTACATACAATTAGCAAAACGCGTTGGTCTGTACCTGTCACTTGTGTGTCTGAGATAGGGTGACAAGCCGAAGAGCAGCTGAGAAATGAAAATATATATTTTTTTCCCATGAAACAGCGGCAGGGCACGTCTCAGACAGCCAGCACTCCCGAGTATAACGCCACAGCTCTGATGGAGCTCCTGCGGGAGAAAGAGGAACGCATCCTGGCGCTGGAAGCGGACATGACCAAGTGGGAGCAGAAGTACCTGGAGGAGAGTGTGATGCGACAGTTTGCAATGGATGCTGCGGCCACCGTCGCCACCCAGAGGTCAGTGCAGGAGATTTAGGGGTATGTTTACTAAGGTGCCCACCAGTAGCGTGCAGCTGTCCTGCCAAATTAGCACGGAGGCTTGCGCTAATATTTGGAGGCTTTCACATTGGGCCCCCTTCCGGTAGTGTGTTGGCATCACGCTAACTAGCACACAGGTGAACTTAACGCCACCCATTGAGGTGCTCTTACATGTACCCATGCTAACCGCAACAGGCGTGGTTAGCACGCACTCGGCACACCTGCACTAACCAGAACACACCATCAGTGTCCACATTATGCTCCTGACCTGCCCAGTCATGCACCAGCTGGTTAGCACAGCGCCCTTAGCATGTCTTGCACCTTGAGCTACCAGCGCGTGACCCTTCGTAATCTGCCCCTTATTCTGCAAATTAAAATGTGCTATAATTTCCTTTTATTACATCCTAGTGAACAGGGACAGTCTTAGGAGTGTGTTTTTCCTTTTCTTTTTTTCAACTCCTTTTCAAGAGTCCGCTGAAGTACAGCACTCGCAGCTTTACCTAAATATAAGCAAAAACAAAGTACGAGACCATTGACCACCCATGCAAAGTACTTTGTTTTGTGTAGATCTGCATCAGGGGCATGACTCGAGGAAGAAGCAACTGTAAAATGCATGAGAGAATTGAAACGGCGCGGTTTCTAGTGCTGAGAATTTGTGGTAAAGGACTGAGAAGACTAGTGTCTCCAGTCGGGTCCCTGACGCAGATTTGCACGGATCAGTAGCATGGCGGGCTTTCACATGTAAACTCAGTGGATATGAGTGTTTTGGGTGACGTGTGGAAGTCTTTACGGAGCACACCACAGACAGCATCCCCCTGACCTGCACCTCCACCGCCTTGGACTACCACTGGAAAGATGAACTAAATACTAATAACACTTTCGCTTGTCTTCTGCCTGGAAATGTAAGTGCTGATTTGGATACTAGACCATGGATAGGGCAGTTTCATCGATGTAAACTTACTAATTAATTTTCAGAGGAGCCACTGCTTGCTTAATGCATTCTGCAGTCCAGTGTCAACTGCTCAAGTGCTGTGGTAGGCAGCCCGGGGAAAGCCCCTGGGGAAAGCTGTAGCCCCTGCATGAGAGACTTAGTGAGTTATGGGTCAGCACTCAATTTGGGTTCTGTAGGGTGTCTGCCCCATCATTAGCCTTCCCAGGCCTGTGGGACTCTTTCGGAAATTGTCAGATGTGATTTGTGACTCGCAGCGGAGTAAGGAGGAGTCATATAGACATCGAGGCAGGTGTCGGGTCGTCTCTTCTGTTGCCTTGCAGAGATCTTGCGCTGCTGCACTTCTTAGACACGGATTTTAACCAGCCCAACCCTAACCTTAACCTTGTCAGCAGTGACGCACTGGCTAATATGTCTTGGTGACTTAAATGCTAACAATTCCTGGCCATGTGTGGAAAGCTTAATTTTAATGAATGTTGTACCATTAATTTGGAGATGCCTTTGTGGGTGTAAAAAAAAAGGCATTTTGTCTTAGTCTGACTTTACTTGCAGTAAGTTTAACTAAAGCGCAAACCCCTTTCCCCCAACCCTAATTTTTTCTGTCCTCTTTCAGTATCTTTTGGCCTTTACAAACTTGATTTTTATGGTAGCTGAAATTAAGCGCTAAGGAAGTGTTCATGTGTAGCTTGCTCAGGCCTTTCACAGTTATTACTCTGATCAGAGGACTTGGAAGTTGGTATTCTCTCTACACGCTAACTAACTGCTGAGTGTAAACAAATGTGAATTAGCAAAACCAGTGTTAAGACTCGGCCTTGCTTCTCGTCTCCATTTAGTGCATCAAGAGAGCGAGGGTGCTAGACTGGTCCATTGTGCGGGAATTTTGCCCACACATGGCCCCACACCTCGGGACCCCACTCCTGACCAGCTGCAGAGGGAGCCGGGGAGTAAAGAGTGGTGTTTGCCTTCTCTCCCATGGCTGTGATAAAAAGGAACCCGCTGAGTGCTGGGAGGTTAAACGGGGGCATGTCCAACATGCCCTAATCTCCTGGCTTTGGGCCTCCCCGGCTCCCTCTGAAGCTGATCAGGCGTCAGGGCCCCTTTTGGTGTGTGGCGGGGGGGGGGGGGTGCGACTGGGGGCTAGAATGGGGATGGGGGGGGCCAGGACTGGAAATGGGCTGATGTTGGGGGATGGGCGAAAGGGACTGGAAGGGAGCTGATGCTTCGAGAGGACCAGAAGGGGGTGGGACTGAGGGAGTGAGGATAGAGAGGGAACAGATATTTTGAGTGGGAGGGAAGAAAAATCTGATTTGACTAGGTATTGGGAGAGTAAGTGGGGCTTGAAGATAGAGGGTTGAAATATGAGTGGATGAAAAAGGAATAAAGAAAGAGATGGAGGAAAGAGCAAAAGGGGAAAGATCAGTATGTTAAAGCAGATGTAGAGAGAGAATGGAAAAAAACTATGAGAGAGAAGAAAGGACAAATGGACAGCAGACAATGGAGAGTTAGCAGAAGACACGAAGAAACCAGAAGAAAGTGACTAGAGCAATTGCAACTGAAAAATAAAATGCACAAACAAAAAGTAGAAAAAATCTATTTTATTTTGAATTTATTAACTGGAATATGTCAGCTCTGGGAAATGTGCATCGCTAACGTTTGCATTTTAGTCGAGAGGAAATTTAATTTATAGTTTTATTTCTGCAGTGTTGTACATTCCAAGTTTGGCTTTTGGGGTTCCCAGTTTATTATCTTCATATTTCTAAATTGTGAAGCCTTCTATGGTGATGATCTGTGTTCTGCATGTGTAACCGAGCTGAGGTATTCTATTTATGTAGTTTCTGTTTGACAGTGCCACTTGTTCTCTTTCCCCAGTAGGAGATGTATTGGTTTAATATTTGCAGTGTTGCCTTTTGATAGGTAGGGTTTGGTGCTTTGTGAGTCTGGTAGTGCTGTTATGATACGGCGGGTTTGCTATGGGTTCTAAATGAGTAGGGTGTATAGTACTTCCTAATGTGCCTGGCGGTTGACACTGGAGTATAGTAATGTAGAAATCTGCCGTGTAAATGGTATTCAGACACTCCTCAAGAGGCATGTCCAACAAGTTAATGCACATTGACAAATGTTAACATTTGTTTCTACTGGCGCAGTGGCACTTAACACACATTAATATTTAGCAAACGTGCCCCTAAGTCATTGCCAGGACAAAAAAAAGAGGCTTGCGAAGGGCTCCTTTGAAACCACCTAAAATTTTAGATGGGCAACATATACATTTTAAAATAAAATACATGTATGCAAATGAGGCCTTGCAGTGATTCTCCGCACGTGGCCCCGCATCACCCTTGGCCCGCCCCTGCATGGTGCAAAAGGTTTTACAATGTTTTTAGTATGTTTAACGTCCCAAAGCATGCACTTGCACAGACCTGAGTAAGCCAAGGCACAGAAGGGGCCAGGGGCGCTCGGAGCCAAGGGCATAGCTGGGACTTGTACCCAAAGACACAGAAAGTCTTGTGTCTTCATGACTGTTCCTACCTGAAGTTGGAGCAGAGGGCAGACTATATGGGTCTAGATTTCTGTGGTAGGAAGTATTTTACCATTACCTAATCAGGGAGGTGCGTAACTCTCAAAGGGTAAGGTCAGAACTTCCAGGAGACTTTAAGCCAGTTCTGGTTTTCTGATGCCCGTTTTCTAGCACCGATTTCACATAGATAGGATTACAGATAACTACACTGGAAACAGAAGCTGGCCTAAAGTCTGTCTTCAGAAGCTATGAAACTTTTACAGAGGGCTTAAACGGCTTGAACTGGGTTGGCTTAAAGGGACCTGGATTTGATTCCTAGCTCAGCTCTTTGAGTTGGCCACAGCTGGGGGTTTCTGCAGAGGCAGTTTTCATAGCCCTTGGGGGGAGGGCATCGTGACCATTGTGCAATGTTGAGACCTGCAGCTCATGTGATTTAGGACTCATGTGATTGCATAGTTCTGGAAGGAGCCCAATACATGCCCCTGGACGAGGGACTGCATCTATAAGGACTGGACTAGAGTAGGTTGAAAGAGGATAGAAAATAAGGGGAAATTCTCTGAGTAGTTGGAAAAGAAGGGCACTAAAAAAAATGCACACATCGGTAGAACGTTTACAATGGGCATTCTTCAAATCCATTTTATTGAGTGTTGAGCATACCTTGGTGAGCCCCATTGCAGTTTTGTTGCCTGGCAAGAGTATCACTAACTTACCCTTGGTGTTCTCACCTGTCACTAGGGACACTACCATCATCAGCCACTCCCCCAACAATAGCTACGATGCGTCCCTCGAAGCCCGCATCCAGAAGGAAGAGGAGGAGATTCTGGTGGCCAACAGAAGATGCATAGACATGGAGGGCAGGTAACTGGTGTTCACTTGCGCATGGCAGCGTAGGGGATTAGTAGCTGCAGTTTGTTTTCTGGAGAAAATTGGATTCTTTGGGCCAACATTAGAATTATGCAGACTGGTGGGTCCAGTGTATGGCGTCACGCTCGGGCGTAGCTCTTCACCGTTAACCATTTCAGTACTTCTGAAACTGCAGTTGCTGCATGGAACAGATGCCCACCATGGAAGTGAAGATCACAGGCAAAGGCCTATGTAATATGCTGTGCATTTTGAACTGTGCACTGAGCTTCAGCCTAGTTTCCTGACCCTGAAAGAGCTGTAGCCCGATGCACTAAAATAATGGCATGCGGCGTTAAAAGAAGAAAACGGCAGACATTGCTTTGGAAATATGTTGCTGTTTTTCTGCATCAGGCAGAAGTCTTGTTGTCATGCTCCTTCCTGTCATTGCGTGAACCTACCTCTGCTCAATATTCAGCACTCATGCAGTGACAGGAAGGAAAAAGACTTCACCCGCCCCCTTTTGTAAGGAAGCTGTCAGGTTCTGGCTGTTGACGCAGGGAGCCCTTGAGCAGAGAGCCCCTGAAGTTGTGGCTTCCCTATGGGCCAATAACACAAGGTTTAGGGGCCTTGTCCAGTGGTGGTCTCTTCATATGCCACCGTCGTAGAAAATAGTAGCATAGTCAGTGCGTACTGCTTAGGGTAAAACTGCCAAATAAGGAAACGCACGCTTATTTGGCAGGCTGACCCTTCGCGGTGTGTTCCAGCGTATTGAAGCCGTGAGTGGGTGTTGCTTCTATATCCCAACCAAAAGGTGGCATGAGGAGAGACAAGGGGATTGGGGGCTCAGTTGGGCCACCAGGAACCTTTCTTTGACTAAGGTCATCTGAGGTGAAGTGCTGATCTTTTTGTTCCCATGCCATCATTTTACTATAGATGAAAGCAAAGTAAACCATTCTGATATTTTCATGTTTTTTATGTTGGGGAGCAATTATTTGATTCCAGTTCAGTAAGGCGGTTTCACTGTGATCTGTGCTAAAACCCTTATTACATCAGGTAGTAAGATCAGCATGGGAAAGAGTAAACCTTTATGCTTATTACCTCAGTGCCTGTGTGAAGGCCGTGGTCATGCTAATCAAACCTTGTTGTAGGACAGGCCAAGCCGCTGGCAGTTCGGTCACTGTAAAGGATTATAGAAAAGGAAGGACCTGCTGGGGACTGCAGCTCTGCTCTTTCTCTGCCTGTCTATAATCCTTATAGACCTGGTGTCTGACTTGTCATATTTGCAATGTCTGTCCAGTTAACAGTAGATGTTCTGTATGTCTGACTTTGCTCCCTCTGTTCTGCCTCACAGGATAAAGACGCTTCATGCCCAGATCATTGAAAAAGATGCCATGATTAAGGTCCTTCAACAGAGATCCCGGAAGGAAATCAACAAGACAGACCAGCCCTCGACCATGAGACCCTCCAAGTCTTTAATGTCAATATCCAATGCTAGCTCCGGCTTGCTTTCCCATTCTTCCACTTTGAGTAGCACGCCCATCATGGAGGAGAAAAGAGAGGACAAGAGCTGGAAAGGCAGTTTAGGTATTAACGCATCTCGTTCCCTGCTCAGGCTCCACCCCTCTGATCCCTTAGTATAAGGCAAAGAGAGACACAAACTGACGGTCCCATTGTCTACAGTGTTCGTCACTTTACCTCTTCACTGCTGACGGATCCTGATGGGC
Source organism: Ichthyophis bannanicus (assembly GCA_033557465.1). Lineage (NCBI taxonomy): Eukaryota > Metazoa > Chordata > Amphibia > Gymnophiona > Ichthyophiidae > Ichthyophis > Ichthyophis bannanicus. The sequence continues at coordinate 97,502,519 of CM066036.1, forward strand.
AGGTTTGGCAACGATCTGTTGGCATTTGCTAGTGTCAGACGGGATGTGTAGACTTAAGACCCGATTTTATCTGTATTTCTTATATGCAGATTACTTAAATGTTAGGGTCCTTTCATCTAACCAGTTTCCCGAGATTTATGATTGATGAAAAAATGTTTTTGGGAATGTGTGTATGCTATACTAATAATAAATATTATTGGATGTGATAATACTGTCTGCTTTAGGATCCTTCTGGATTACAGACAATAGAAGCCAGTTGCATTATTCCCAAAAATATTTCTCCATCTTTTAATCAAAGCACTTAAACAGCAGCTTTAGAGAGGGTGAATAGAGAAGGATGCAAACGTTGGTGCAAGCATAGGCATCGGAAAGGGGTGGGACACACGGGCCTTGGTCCCACCAAAAATCACAGCTTGGCAGACAGCGGATTGCCCGTAGGGATCCCAAACCCTGTGGGTAGAAAAAAAAAGCCCCTTCCTGTCTGCCCATGAGAGATTGAATCATCGCAGGCAGAGAGGAAGGTTCTTTGCTGAAATCATGGCCCACAGGCAGCATCTGCCCACAGGGATCCCAAACCCTGTGGGTAGAACAAAAGCCACAATCGTAGCAAAGACCCCCTCTGTCTGTGAACAGGAAGGGTCTCTGCCCATGGGATGGGGCTTGGGTGGCATTAGGGCAGATTTAGGGTAGAGCTTGGGGGTGGTGCTGGGGGGGACCCACTCCTCCAAAGAAAAAGCCTTTCCGCTGCCCCTGGATGCAAGGAGGTTGTTCATGGCTACTAAAGATGGTAGCAATTGAGTGCGCCACAGGGTTTGTTTGCTGTTGACAATACTGGAGCTTGTTTGCTAACTGAGGATTTTGGTCTGCAAGAGTGTAGTTTTATAGCAGGTCATCTGAGTGAAGGCCGCATAGGTGCCTATTTTTAGCTTACGCATCTTTATAAAATACTAGCAAACCTCCTGCAGGAATAGCGCCTAGATTGTCATTTACACCTGCTCGAAAAGGTGCTTAAATGTTAGTGTGTGCAGTATGTGTGTAAAGTGCACAGCCTTCTCCCCTGAACACGCCTACTCTAAAGTCACATACAAACAAACAACTAATTGAACCGCACATACTTTTTATGGATGACCTCATTTTAAGAGGTCCCTTGTGTGTCTAAATTAGTGTGTTACGCACGGAGAAAGTTGCTAAGGCTGCCTCCTGAACACAAAGTGCTTTAGCATTTCTCAGCACAAAGGGATTGGGCAGTGGGGCAAATTTTGGGTTCATTGCAGCCTTATAACATGGGCTTCTCCCACTCTGCTCTGTGTTGGCATGTCCAGTTCAGTTCCATCAAGAAAGATGTAGAAAAACTATGGAAAGCTCACAAGAGAGCAGTAAACATGTATGGAGATGGTGATGGTCTGAGCTTTGAGAACCAGTGTAAGGAGGATTTTGATAGGTCATTCTCCAGGTCCACTATAGAATTTTTATTTATTGAAATTTCTTATATATACCGCCTTTCATGATATCAAGGCGGTTTACATTGAAGAAACTGAAATTACATTGAACAGGGCATTATAACTTGGAGATAACTATTTTACAGGGAACATGGGCTGTGGAGAGTTAAGTGGCTTGCCCAAGACCACAAGGAGCACCTGGGGGACTAGAAACCCCAGTCCTTCCGGCCCAAGGTTGCCGTCCTCTAGTGGGATTTGAACTCCCGACCTTCCGGCCTGAAGTACCTTGCCCCAACCACTAGGCCACTCCTCCACTTTAAACTGCATAGGGTGGTATTTGTTAGATATGGAGGGAAGTCCAGTACTGTGGTATGTTACCTACATGGGTGCTGGAACCTTTTCTTGGGACGTTTTTACGAGCAGATTAAAAGACTTTGCTAATTGAGTTACAGGGTTGGATTAGACCAAGGATGGCTAACGTGATTGTTGAATGTTGAACTAAATTATGTCATGTAACTTGGTGCTTCGCTCAAATGTGTGTAAAGACAGCTCATGAATATTTATTGTGGAAATCCTAAAAATTAGGGGGGGGGGGTGCATTTTTAAACACATTTACAGTTGTGGTCAACATTATTGTCACCCTTGCAGTTCAACCCCTTAATGTCCAATATCTTCTAAAAAAACAAACCCTAAAAAGTGGCCAGTGAAATGACTTTGAACTACATATGCACACACATTTGACACACAAAAGAATCAAATAAAAGAAGACCAATTTAAAAAGGAAATAGTAGGAAATATTATAAAAACTGGGACATTTCCAGGACATAATTATTTACCATACCAAAAAAACTCCCCTCTTCCACAACCCTAGAAATATATTATCAAAAAGAAACTTTTTGTTGGACTAGGTGCCTTGAGAGTGTCACCTCCTTTGTAGCAATAACGTCCTTTTATTCGTTTTAATGAGCTAAAATCCAACTCACTTTTCACCATAACAGTGAAAACCCAAGGAGACTCACACCCTGTCACCTTTAATCCTTTAAAATATACTTAATGAATGCCAACTTATCTCAGTGTATTCAGATTCTCCAACACCTCCAGCCGGCTGTAATGTGCTCGTCCCGCTCAAACGTCTCCTTTTTTTTGCAGTCCAGCGGTTTGCACTATAAATCACTCCAATCTTCTTGGTTATTATGCCGTTAATTTTTTCTGACAAACGGCAGCAGATCAACAGCATAGGTAGCATAAGCTACGTAGCGCCATGTTTCAAATCCCCGAATCCTCTCGATCCTTCGTCAGGCTCTCTTTCTGGAGAAGTTTGAGCAGGACGAGCACATTACAGCCGGCTGGAGGTGTTGGAGAATCTGAATACACTGAGATAACTTGCCGTTCATTAAGTATATTTTAAAGGATTAAAGGTGATCACAGGGTGTGAGTCTCCTTGGGTTTTCACTGTTATGGTGAAAAGTGAGTTGGATTTTAGCTCATTAAAATGAATAAAAGGACGTTGTTGCTACAAGGGCAGTAATACTCTCAAGGCACCTAGTCCAACAAAAAAATTATTTAGATAATATATTTTTAGGGTTGTGGAAGAGGGGAGTTCTTTTGGTATGGTAGATGACTAACTTCCCTGGGGTGATTTGTTAATTATTACTATAGGACATAATTATTGGTACCCTTACAAACAAATTTAAATTGGTTTGAACAGAAGAACCTCATTCCCACTACAATAAAATTAGACGTACCTGTGATCAACTGTCAATACTCGCATGATTTAAATCGACCAATGATGGCTCTAATGTTTAAAATGGCCCCATGCACCCCTGTTCCATTTTCACATTGGTGAAGACAAAGAGAGCTGCCTGAGACCATCAGCAAAGCCATTATCACCAAACATCAAACTTCAAAGGCATACAAGGCCATCTCAAAGACCTTGGGATTCCTGTTCCTGCAGTTTACAATGTTATGTTTTCTGCTCATGGAACTCTCAAGAACCTCCCTGGATGTGGTGGGAAGAGAAAATTAATCCAAGAAGTCTTTGAAGGTTAATGGAAAAATACCATGTGCAACATCCAGAGAGCTTAAGGCTGACCTGAGGCAATCGGGAGTGGTAGTTTCAACTTGCACCATATACTGTGCACTAAACAAAGAAGGACTTCATGGGTGAACGCCAAGGAGGACCCCGCTGCTCAAAGACAGACATAAAAAGGCACGCCTGATCTTTGCCTAAACCCACCTTGAGAAACCTCAATCCTTCTGGGAAAATGTTCTGTGGACAGATGAAACCGAAGTTGAGCTCTTTGGCAATGCAGACCAGCGATACATTTACAGGTGAAGAAATGAAGCTTATAGGGGAATAACACTTTTCCTACAGTTACATATGGTGAATGTTGTGGGGCTGTTTTGCTGCCTCAGGAACTGGAGGCCTGGAACGTACTAAAGGAATCATGAAGTCCAAGGCTTGCCAAGGTATTTTGGAGTGAAATGTGCTACCTAGTGTCAGAAAGCTAGATCTGGGTCGAAGGTCATGGATCCTCCAGCAGGACAATGACCCAAAATATACATCTTAAAGTACAAAAGAACGGTTAAAAAGGAACAAATGGACTGTTTTAAACTGGCCAGCAATGAGTCCTGATCTCAATCCAATGAACTTTGGAAAGAGCTGAAATCTGCCGTTGGTAAAAGGAATCCTGGTAACATTCACGAGCTGCAACAAATCAGTTGAAGAGTGGGAGAAACTACCAGCAGACAGATGTACAGAACTTATAGATGGCTAAAAGGAACCTTTGAGGCTGTCATGACTACCAAGGGTTGTGCAATGAAATATTAGTGAAGAGTGCCGTTAATCCTGTCCCGGTCATATTTTGTTTTCTTCTCAGAAATTACTACAACTTAGTTGCACAGACCTCTTCTCTTTCTTGTATACCTTTGAACATACTATTAAAATATTATGATGTTGTACAGCTGGAATATGTCCAATTATTTCTCAAGATATTGTACACAACATACCTAACATGCAAAGATGCCAATAATGTTGATTACAACTGTACATGGTTTGCAAGCCTGCAAACGTCTAAATGTTGCTCGCCAGGATATTCTGCGGCACTTACCCGGTTAATGCGGCTGAATATTCCCTTCTGGCACATCTAAACACCTCTATGCTAACTGCCTAGCAATGGGGCGTCCTGGGGGTGGAGGGGCTGCACCAAAAGAGAACCAGTTATCTGTGATAGTCAGCCAGTAAGTGACCGTTTTTAAGGCTATCTGCTTATCGACTGAATAGCGCAGATACCCGGTTATCTACATAGCTAACCAAGCAACTGGATATTCCGTGCCGGAGGCTGGATATGACCCTGGTATTGAATATCTGGATTTAAGTTAAAATGGCACCGGCAGCCACTTCAAAAGCACCAGCCGCCGATGTTGACTGTCTACCCCTAGACCTTTATGTGGCAGTGGAGTAGTGTAGTTTGCCATCCCCTCAGCTCAATCTGTGAGTCGAACATTTTCTTATGACCCTTTTTAATCAAAGCAGCAAAAGAGTCTTTAATGGACTGTAACACGTTATAGTTCAGTATAAATGCGTGCTCTCTGATCTCAGAGAGATTCTGAATGTGTACACGTTCTTTCTGGGTTCCTGAAGGACTTTTTTTTAGAGGACACGTCTGATGTCACGAACATTCTTCGCCACTTAAGTCGAGCAGTGTCCAAATACTGTGAAACATGCCGTGCTTATAATGCTAAATAGATTCTTTGCAGTTTTAGCAATTCTTCTGAGCTGCTGCTAGCATGGTGTCTGTCGCGCGATGATGTTTTCCAGGTGTGCCTAATTTGAAATGTTTTCTGTGTGACCGAAGGTGTTCTTCTGGGAACAGAATATCGAGCGGAATCCATTTCTTCCACACCCTCGCCGGTGCTTCCTTCCACGCCATTGCTGCCTGGACACTCAAAGACTGGCAGTCGAGACTGTAGCACGCAGACGGACCGAGGGGCAGAGCAGAATAAAACCCCACCCTCTAGCGTCTCTCCGGCACCCATGCGGCTAACTGCCCCAAGCCCTGCCATCTATAGCGTTGACAAAATAGGTATGCAGTACACGCCCAACTCCTGCTCCGTGTGATCCCAGCTCACTTGGAGGGGAGCAGGGAGAAAACCAGTCTCGTAACTTCCTGTAACTGGGACATGTAGCATTTTTGTTTATTTTAACAGGACATTCAGGGGGAGATTTTATAAGTGGGCACATGCTTTAGGTGCCAAGAACACATCTAACTGTGTGGGGGGGTTGTGTTTATTTTAGTCATTGACGCACACATGTGGCCGCATATGTGCTTGACGCCTTATAAAATTCAGGTTCTGGCCAGTGTAAAAGTGTGCACCTTTCTCGATACAAGTACTTTGCCATGGGAGTGCACATGGATGGTGTTTGGATGCAGCATGGGTGACGCACACTAGTTAGTGTGTAGATTATAAAATACTATAATTTATGTGTCGTCTTCCTAGCGTCTAGGCTAGTATTTCATAACGACTAGCAGGCACCTGCTTGCCGCCTTAAAATATGCTCAAAATAGGTGCCTTAGATAAGCGTTTCATCTGGGTACTCCATTATAAAATGGTTCACTTTGCATCAAGTCTCAAAATTCCCCAGGACAAAAGGTGTGTGGAAATTTGTGCCTGCTTTTTCTGAGGGTGCCTTGTCTATGAAAAATAACACATGAGGTTTTGGACGTGTGCAACTAGGTGCACTGTTGCCTCCGTCTACCACTGTTCCCGCCAAGGGTTTTCAGTTGTGCGCTCTCAGCACTTCCCTCTACTGGCAGCAGTGTGGGTGGAGGACCCAGTGCAGCTTGGCAAGAACATTGTCCTCTACCTCTCCCAGCCCCCAGGTAGCCTGCTGCATTTATTTCCCTGGTAAAGGTACTTGCACTGTTAAGCTGCTTTTATACTTTTACCTAGGAGAAATGGTGGTGCAAGTCAGATAATCTGTTTACCTGGGTAAATTGTTTTGGAAAATTGCCCTGTTAGATTTTTGTAAGCGTATTATATTTTGGAAACAAACTAGTGTGAGGAGGTATCCCCTTTTATTTTACATTTTACCCTCCCCTCTAACATCCACATCTTTGTAGATAGATATAAATTAGAGACAGCAGAATATTATTACATTTGCCCATGATTTTAGACTCCACTGTGATCTATTCAGAGCTTTTTTTGAAATCAAAATCAGCCTTCCAGGGTTCAGACAGATTTTTGATTCTTCTTTCTCTTTTCTTCAGCAGACTGTGCCGGGCTGGAGAAAAATCTTCCACTCCCCGCTCTGGGGCAGGACCTCACTGACGGAGAAATGGTGGAATATCTCATCTGAAAACATCCCGTTGCTTTGGCCATTAAACGTTCTATTTCAGTGAGAATGTGTTCTGTTTAAAATAAAAAAAAAAAAGAGACTCCCTCCTTTAGATACGCGTGAGAAAAGAATTTATACTGGTAAATTATTTATCACCAATAATGTATTCTCTATCTTAGTTTTCAAGGTTTGATACTGGAACTGTGGATAGTGGGACTAAGTTAGGGTCCCTTTGTTTACAGCGCAGGACTTACCTGCTGGAAGAAATAACTAAGAATTAGTTGGGAAGCAAGGAGGCGGGTTGGATATTTTCTGGACGGGTGATTGCTTACCCTCCTCCCTTGCTGGCCAAGGGCTTGAAGGGAAGTGTTCGCTATGGTATATTACAGGAGCTGTCGCCCTTCCCACCCCCACAGTGGGACATTTCCCGTTTTTGCTGCCTTCCGTGCTAGAGAAGACTTCTGCAAACTCCTGCTGGCAGTTTGACCAAAGGCTGCTCTCAGTATTAATACAGGTTTAATGGTTAAGTGCTGAGGCTGGTGTGGTTTGATGCAAGAAGGAATCCGTGCACAAGTGTGCCGCTTGGATCTACCAGGCCCATAGGCAAGCAGCCCTGCACAGCGAAGCTTGTTAAGAACTCCCATGTCTTGTGCTTTCATTGGCAGCATGCTGGGGGAGGGGGGGGAGTTGTTTTAGGAAAATGCAAATGAGGACCAGTTCTCTTAAAAGCCGCCAGTGGAACAGTCCAGCTACCCCGTTTTGTAGCACAGAGATTAAAGACCGGGTAGGGGGCGTCAGCAGTTTTGTGCAAGTACTGGCGGCTTCAGAAGAGTGATGGTCTTCAGTTGTTTTTAGAAAACCTTTGAATCCGGTTTGAAACTGGTTTCAGATGCATCTGTGACAAATGTGAAATGCGATGTTGACACTTTAACAGATGCAATTTTAGCATTCAGTCCCAGATATCGCTTAAGTATGATTATATTAGCTCAAATACTTCACGAAAATGATTACAAACATATCTTTTCTATAAGAATATATCTATTTTAATAGACTCTTTTAATAACCTTTGAGTCGTTTACTAAACAAGTTGTTGAAATAACCTTAACTATGTAAAGGACACGGCAGCTTCATTCTGGGCTTGTGCAAGTGTGCAGTAAACCTAATATACATTGTTATATATGGTCCTATCTCCAGTTGTCTTCTGTAGTGTGTTTCCGATTGTGAATTTTGTATTGATAATACCCTCTGTGTATTTTATTTTTTTTTAAAAAACTTATCATTGCAAACATTTTCTATTGGTCTAAATATTGCAGTTTGAAACCCTAGTTGTGTCCTGGCCCCTTGAACCTCTCTTCAGCTAGAGCCTTACGCAACATGGATATTAAAATGTCAGTCTGCAGCCTTTTTGTCTCATGCTACCAGCTTGGAGGAAAAGAAGTGGACATGGCTACTTTTCTTATGACATTTACTGTCCGGCAGAGGTTTTGTTTTAAACCTCCCCTAAATTTTGTAGAATAGAGGCAAAAATTGTGTGGTCTTTTTTTTTTTTTTTTTTTTTTAATTTTTTTTAAAGAGTTTTTCCTGCTAATCTATGTCTGGGAGGACTTGAGGTGATACTCTTGATAAATGAGGTTCTGAGGACTTCTCCCCGTGACCCAAAAGTTGGATGTGTATGTGGGGAGGGGATGGTGTCTTATTGTAGGTGCTCTGGCCAACGCATCTGTCGGTTGTGTGGAAATGATAGTCCAGGGCTGGAAGCGGATCTGTGAATTCAGGACTTTCCAGCCTAGGGCCAGGAATGTACAGTATTTGACTTGGTTTAATTTAAGCGCTGACACTTTTTGTGCTGTTTGTGAATGAAAAGAAGGAACACTGATTTTTGTAGACTGAGTGGAAGTTGTTGTCTGCTTTCTGAGATAATGGTTTTTATTTTGTTTGTGCGTTTGATGTTTGAAGAGTAGTTGAATGCAGCTGGATTTCCTGAACTTAAAAAAAAAATCATTTTGCTAAAACTTGTATTTGTACAGTGATACTTTTTTATGTTACGCAACAGTTTTTTCAGGGGCCAGAGGCCTGCAAATCCTTTTGAAGTTTTAAACTGTGCGAATGTGTGATCCTTCTGCAGATCCACATGTAAACGGTGGCTTTCTGTTTCTGATAGTTTAAGGCAGGAACATTAAGGCTCTTTAGAAGTTATAATTCAACAGAATAGCATCTTTAAAGGCGGGCCCCTAGACGGTTCCTCCACACCCCCTCGTTTGCACTTTGGAATATTTTCTGTCAAGCTCTAGAATAGTTCTTTGGTGGATCGGGATTCTTTTAATTCCGTCCCTCGGATCTTTTGAGAAACCTGGAAATGGAACACCTGAGACTGTCCGGTGCCGAATATAATATGAGCAAACCTGCTGCGATGCCACAGTACCTCACACTGAGCTACAACAGCCTGCGCAGACTTACCAAATTTTATTTTTTTGGTGGAAGAGATTGGGAGGGTTATCTAGTATTCAGATGTTGGGTGGAAGAGTCAGCGACTACTTGGTTGTAATGTTTACTTTCTTTAACGCTCCCCTTTGCCCCGGACAAGTCCTGGGGTCCCTCCATGGGCCTCACTTCACCACCACTGACTGAAATGAGGTATCACATGCTCAAAGGTTCTCTTCCGATGCAAAACACTCTATAAAGCCCAAATTACTACTATACATTTATTTATATGGACAACTGTCCAGTTGGGACCAAGAGAGGTTTTTACACTATGTAGTTCTGTATTTGGGTGATAAAGGATTGTTTTACACAAAGTTTACCCACTTAGACACACTCTTGCGGGAGTGAAATGGGAGTTTTAATATCTTACATTGTAAAGAAAGACATTAAGCTGTTTGCTAGACCTTTTTTAAATGAAGAAAGTGGTTCCATGTTACGAAGGAGCGCTGCTGTGTTACATATCCTGGTGCTTGTGTTTCAGTATGTCTGACCATCTCTCTACTTCTGTAGGGGAAGGCACTTAGCATGGTTTCAGAGTAAGCCAATTTCCCCCGCCCCTCCCCCCGCTCTATGTAATTTAATCATAGCAGATTGCTATATTACCTTTGTTTAGCTCCTCTAAGAAGGGAGGCAGGAAAGAAGGATTTTAAAATGGGCCTCTTTTGACCTCTTTTCTGGTTGGGCTCTTTTTCTCATGTTCACATCCCATCTGGTATATCTGAGAATTGTTTGGGGTATGTAGGGAAGGAACCAGTGTGGTGATACCCTAAAATCCTGCACTATGGAATTTATGTCCCCCTGTCCATTAGAAGCGTCTCCCAACACAAGTAGTAGTCACCAAGAAATTACTCCCTCCCTTGTTTCATAAGTGTTCTGCCTACAAACTCCTCCATTAGCCAGACTACAGGTAACGCCTCTTTTTTATTTTTTTTTATTTTTTATTTTTTTTAAGAAGAAACTTTGGGGCATCTGGTGCAGGTAGAAGGCAGTGTTCAGTCCCAGCGGAAGGGGCAGATTTACAGTGTAGCCTGAAAGGATCCAGGAATTCCAGTACTGTATGGCAAAATCCAGAGAGCATATTCCATGTATTGGGGGTGGTCTCGTTTTGAAGAGAATTAAAGCCACACCTGTTTGTACTTATTACCTGCTCCAGAGAAGATACCCATGAGGTGTCTGTCTATATTCAAGAATTTGCTGGGCAAACATGGATCTTGTTTTGTTTTTTCATGGTAACTTTTTACAAGTTGTTTTGTAATAGAAATTATTTTTGCACTGTTCTCGCTTCTCTGTTGCTGTGCTCTAGAACTGGAAAATAAAAAAAATTCTGATCTATCGTCCTGGTTGCTCTCTGTGTTGTCATTCCAAAGAGCCACAAATGTATGTCATCTTTGAATATATTCCCGATGTACATGGTCATTACAAAGCCTGTGTTTCGTTTTTAGAAATTGCTGTTAATTTGCTCTACCAAAGCAGAATTTTTTTTTAAATTTTTTTTCCATTTCAATAATCTTTATTATATAAATAAAGTAGGTAATTACAATCAAGTCCACATCAAGAGGAAAGTTACCCAGACTACAAGGCAATTGAATACAAATACAAACAAAATCAAGTAATCACATAAAAAACAAAAATACAATAATTTTTTAAAGAAAAAGGATCCATTTCTTATCAATCTCAACCCATTGTATACAAGGAAAGGAAGGAGAAACTTATTCAAACATTTTCTTTACTAATCAAGAAAACCTCTAATTGCCCGATGTCAAGAAACACATATTTAACACCATCAAGAACCAAGATACATTTACAAGGGTATTTTAAGAAGAAGGAAGCCCCAACAGCCAAAGTTCGATTTTTCAAAGCTAAAAACACTTTCCTTCGGTTTTGAGTAATTCTACAAACATCTGGGAATATTTGAATAGGGTTACCACAAAATACTTGATCCTTTTTCAAGAAATACAATCGCATTATTAAATTCTTATCAGTAAGTGACAAAAAGGAAACAAGTAAAGTAGTTTGATGTGGAATCACATCCATGGAAGATACCAAAAACTCAGAAACATCTAAAGACTCAGCTGTAACAGGATTCTCTTCTTTAGGTTCTGGAGAGGAGGTCGTCCCAGAAGAAACCAAAGGCACGTAATAAACCGAGGAAAACTTGATAGCCTCTACATCATCAATTAACAAAACCTCCTTAAAATATTTCTGCAACATTATAAGAGGGGCAAGGTAATGGGTGCGAGGAAAATTCAAAAAACGCAAATTCCTAGAACGAATAGCATTCTCCAAAGATTCTAACTGGTGATGTATAACAACACTATCCTCAATGGAAGATGTAACTGCATCCTCCAATACAGAAACCTGACCGTCCAATTTATTACACGATTTGTTATATTTAGTAAGCAACACTTCATGTTCAGAAAGCTTTTGCACCACCTCCGTAGAAAACTGTGATACTTGGGAAAAAGAAGCGCGGAGTGAACATTCCATACGCGCGACTAATTCCCAAACATCACGTAGTGAAACCTCAACAGGGGCTATCACATCAGAAAACACAGGAGAAAATTCCACTGGAGATGGCATCTTAACCTTCTGTTCCCCCGACGACTGTAACAAAGAAGAGAGTTCTTGACTACCATGAGGGCCCACTCCAGGTATCTCTTCCTTGGGGAGGGAAACCTCAACAACCCCTTCCTGTCCGGGTAGAGCAACACCCAGCGTATTGAGAGATACATCTGACATAGTACTCACGGATTCACCTAATAGATCTTTCTCCAAATGTTCAACTCTGGCACTCAGCAGATGACGATCCATTGGGCCAACAGTTTTTGCAGACTTAGCACCGAGAGCTGGAAACACCTTTTTCCTCCTCCTACCCATGAGAACCTACAGACGCCTCCTCCGGCTCCAAAGGGGCGTGGCCTGCCCCTTCGGGCACGTACCAGCGGGTACGCGCCCGTGGGTCACGTTCCGTGACAGGCCGAAGCCGTTATACCAGCCGGGGGGGGGGGGGGTGGGGGAGGGGACGCCAAACTCCTCCTCCTCCCCCTGCCGAACCGGGATCCACTCAGGAAAAAAGGTAACAGTCCCAACTCTGCCATGACTGGCCGAAGCTGTTATACCGCCCGGGGGGGGGGGGGGGCGGGGATGCCAACCCCCCTCCTCCTCCTCCTTTCACCGCACCGGGATCCACTCAGGAAAAAAGGTAACAGTCCCAACTCTGCTGCGACCGGCCGAAGCTGCCACACCGGCCCAGGGGGTGGGGACGCCAAACGCCTCCTCCCCCTCCCTTCGCCGCACCGGGATCCACTCAGGAAAAAAGGTAACAGTCCCAACTCTGCTGCGACCGGCCGAAGCTGCCATACCGGCTCGAGGCGGTGGGGACGCCAAACTCCTCCTTCCTTCGCCGCACCGGGATCCACTCAGGTAAAAAGGCAACAGTCCCCTACCAAAGCAGAATTTTGCAGCGAAAGAAAAATGTTGGTTTCTGATTATATAGTTTAGACTTTTATATGCTCATGCATTTCTCTTTCTTTAGTATATTACACCGCTCAGACGCTACAGAAAAATTCATTCTCCGGGAACAAGCAGGAAGTCAGTGCTCACATTTGGGTTACATCGGCGCCGATGGAGCCCATGTGGACAAATCCCCAGCTTTCAACGAAAGCGTTTGGGAGTTGCCTCCACGCATGCATTGTCCGCTTCTCGCCCAAAGGGGCCATCTTGCTCAGTCTTCTTTTTTTCTGCGGAGCCCTTCAGACGTTGTCTGTTCTCTGTCCCAGAAAAGTGTGCTTTTCTTCTTGCCTTTTGGCTGTTTTTCTTCCGGTTAACACAGGTACCCTTCCCGCCCATCCCGGTATCAGGTCAGCTTTTTTTCTTTTTCTTTTTCTTTGGGCGTGTTTTTCCGCCCTTGTTTTTCCTCGCTGGGAGCCCTAAAGGTCTTCGACCTTGCGGAGGCCCTCTTTTCCCTCCATGGCTACCAGCAGGTTCAAAAAGTGCGATAGGTGTGTACCTACGACCTGGCGGTTTGTGGCCTTTGCAAACTTATGTCCTCAAAGGCCCTAAAAAGCCGCCAGCAGCAGCAGGAAAAGATTTTCCCTGATCTCCCTATGCCTCCGAAAGCCAGGACCTCGTCCGAGACCTCCTCGCCCCGAACCAGAGTGGCGTCGGGGGACCTCGGAGAGGGGGTGCCCCTCGGGGGAACCTAAAAGAAGGACATTTTCCTCAACGACTGTGTCCATATGTGAGGACTGATTTCCTGCTGTTCCTGGAGAACACCTATTATGGGTGAGTAACTACACTTTTCCGAAGCAGACCTTAAATGATGTGCCTAAATGCATATAGAGCTTTGCATTCCCGCAGAAGGGGTGATTATCAATGTATGTGTCAAAACTCAGCCTCCACAGAAGAAGAAACTGTCTCACAGTGAATGATGATACGGTTTTAGAAGGCGGTTTCCAAAGCTGCCTTGGCAGGATTAAACAGCACATTACCTGCAGATATGGGTTTTTGTAAAACTACCTTGCTTGCTACATGGGTAATGATCTGTAAGTAGTGCGCCAGGGAGGAGACAGTCTGGGGGTGAGGTTTGGTATTTTTCAGAATCATGCGGGTATTTTTGCTTAGAGTATTTGCACAAGTGAGCAGGTGTAATTTCCTGGCATAACTTCCAAAATGAAGGTAGCTGCATACTGTTAATATGTGCAAGCAGTTAGAAGGAAAAATCTTTATATCTAAAAGAGAGAATTTTCTATTGATTTTCATATTACTAGCCCATATCTTCCCAGTAGTAGCTCAAAGGTGAGTTAAATTCAGGTACAGCAGATATCTTCCTGTCCCTGGGGGGCTTACAATCTAAATTTTGTACCTGATGCAATGGTGGATTAAGTGACTCATACAAGGCCACAAAGAACATTAGTGGGATTTGAACTCTGTTCTAACCAACAGGCTATTCCACACTATATGAGAACAACATATCGTAATGATAGAGCTGATCAAATTGGTGGAGGAGTTGCGCTCTGTTAGAGAGGGCATTGAATCAGAAAGGATTAAAGTTTTGCAGGAAACAAAATGTGCTGTAGAATCTCTATGGATTGAAATTCCATGTAAAAAGGGGAAGGCGATGGCAGTGGGGGGTGTACTATCGACCGTCTGGCCAGAATGAACAAATGGATGATGAAATGCTCAAAGAAATCAGGGAAGCTAACAAAAGTTACAGCACAGTAGTAATAATGGGTGATTTCAATTACCACGGTATCGATTGGGTCAGTATCACCGCAGGACATGCTAGGGAGATAAAGTTCCTAGATGAAATAAATGACTGCTTCTTGGAGCAGCTGGTTCATGAACCGACCAGAGGGGAAGCCATATTGGACCTAGTCCTTAGTGGAACACCAGATCTGGTGCAAGAGATAAGGGTGTTGGGGCCACTTGGCAATAGTGATCCTAGCATGATTGTGTTTGATTTAATTAGTGGAGAAGGGATAGTAAGGAAATCCACAGTACTACCTTTTAACTTTCGAAAGGGAGACTATGATAAAATGAGGAAAATAGTTAAGAAAAAACTAAAAGGAGCAGTTGCAAAGGTTAAAGATTTACATCAAGCTTGGGTGGTGTCAGGGGCGGCCCAAGGGGGGTGCGGGGCCATGTGCGGAGACTCGGTGCGGGGCCTCATTTGCATAAGTGGCCTTATTTGCATAAATATTTGCATAATGTTACCATACACTAACTTTTAGTAAACATGTCTCTTAATGAGTGTATGGATAAAGAAAGACTAAAAGATTTCTACATTACTATAATCCAGTGCCAACCGCCAGGCACATTAGGAACTACTACAAACGCTGCCCATTTAGAACCCATAGCAAACCCGCCGTACCCTGACAGCATTACCAGGACTCACAAAGCACCATACCCTACCTATCAAAAGGCAACACTGCAAATATTAAACCAATACATTTCAGAGAATACTGGGGAAAGAGAACAAGTGGCAATGTCAAATAGGAATTACATAAATAGAATACCTCAGCTCAGTTACACATGCAGAACATAGACCATCACCAAACAAGGAATCACAATTTAGAAACAGGAAGGCAATAATTAAACTGGGAACCCCAAAAGCCAAACTTGGAATGTACAACACCACTGTAGAAATAAAACTATAAATTAATTTCCTCTTGTACCAAACAAAGCGCAGACGTTAATGATGCACATTTCCCAGAGCTTTCATATTCCAGTTAATAAATTCAAAATAAAGAGATATCTTTCTACCTTTTGTGCATTTTTTTCAGTTGCAATTGCTCCAGCCACTTTCTTCTGGTTTCTTCATATTTTCTGCTAACTGTCCATCGTCTGCTGTCCATTTGTTCTTTCTTCTCTCTTCTAGTTTTTTTTTTCCATTCTCTCTCTCTACATCTGCTTTAACATACTAATCTTTCTCCTTTTGCTCTTTCCTCATTCCTATTTCATCCACACAAATTTTACCCCTCCATCCTCAATCCCCACTTACTCTCCCAATACCCGGCCAATTGTAGATTTTTCATCCCTCCCACACAAAATATTTTTCCCCTCTCCATTTTACTCTCCCAGCCCCATCCCATTCTAATCCTTCCTCAACATCAGCTCCCTTCTAGTTCCAGTCTCATCCAGCATCCATTCCCTTCTAGTCCCTGCATCAGCCCATTTCCAGTCCTAGCCCCCCATCAACCCATTTCCAGTCCTAGCTCCCCCATCCATTTTCAGTCTGAGTCCCTTCATCAGCTCATTTCCAATCCTAGCCCCCATCAGCCCATTTCTAGTCATTTCCTAGCCCCACCATCAGCCCATGTCAAATCCTAGCTCCCCTCCACTCAGCCCAATTCCAGTCCAAGCCCCCCATGAGCCTACTACCAGTTCTAGCCCCTCCATGAGTCCATTTCAATTCAAGCCCCCACCACAGCCCATTTCCAATCTTAGCTCCCCCCAACAGCCCATTTCCAGTCCTATCCTAGCTGCTCCATCAGCCCATTTTCAGTCCTAGCTCCCTTCCCTCACAGCCAATTTCCATTCCAAGCTCTCTCCCCATCAGCTATTTGCAGTTCAAGCCTCCCCTTCCACTCAGCCCATTTCCAGTCATAGCAACCCCCCAACCCATTACCAGTCCTAGCCCCCCATCCACCCACTTCCAGTCCTAACCCTCATCACCCCATTTTCAGTTTAAGCACCCCTATAACCCATTACCAATCCTAACCCCCCATCAGCCCACTTCCATTCTTAACCCCATCAGCCCATTTCCAGTCAGCCCCCCATAGCTCATTGCCAGTCCTAACCCCCCCCCATCAGCCCACAGCCCATTACCAGTCCTAACCCCTCCCCATCAGCCCATTTCCTGTCCTAGCCCCCCATAGCCCATTATCAGTCCTAACCCCCCCCATAGCCCATTAGCAGTCCTAACCCCCCATCACCTCATTTCCAGAGAGCCCCCATCAGCCCACAGCCCATTACCAGTCTTAACCCCCCCCATAGCCCATTACCAGTCCTAACCCCCCCAACAGCCCACAGCCCATTACCAGTCCTAGCCCCCCCCCATAGCCCATTATCAGTCCTAACCCCCCATAGCACATTACCAGTCCTAACCCCCCCATCACAACATCCCCCCCTTGCCAATCTTAACCCCCCAGTCTTAACCCCCCCCTTGCCAGTCTTAACCCCCCCAGTCTTAACACCCCCCTTGCCAGTCCTAACACCCCCCCCAGCCCATTGCCAGTCTTAAACTCCCCCGCCCATTGCCAGTCTTAAACTCCTCCCCCTTGCCAGTCTTAACCCCCCCCTTGCCAGTCTTAACACCCCCCCCCCAGCCCATTGCCAGTCTTAAACTCCCCCCTCCGCCGCCGCCGCCGCTTATGGCAAAACTAAAAAAAAAAAAAACTGGCTCTGGCTGCTGCCGCTACCACCGCGGCAGCGGCAGAATGGAGTGTCCCACGGGGCCTCTTCTCTCGTTGAGCCCCTCTGCAAAGGCTTTCAGATTCGCGAAGGGAGAAAGTCTCCCTCGCGTCTCTGTTAAGCCCGCAGGGGCTAATGGGAAATTTCCCATCTGCCCCTTTAGACGCGAGGGGCTGATGGGAAATTTCCCATTAGCCCCTGCGGGCGTAACAGAGATGCGAGGGAGACTTTCTCCCTTCGCGTATCTGAAAGCCTTTGCAGAGGGGCTGAACGAGAAGAGGAGGCCCCGCGGGACACTCCATTCTGCCGCTGCCGCGGTGGTAGCGGCAGCGGCAGCAGCCAGAGCCAGTTTTTTTTTTTAAAGTAATTTAAAAAAAAGCAGAATGTTCTTTGCGCGGGGCCCCCTGAAACGCGGGGCCCTGTGCAAAAAACATTCTTGCTCAATGGACGGGCCGGCCCTGGGTGGTGTTGAAAAATACTATCTTGGAAGCCCAGACCAGCTGTATGCCACGCTTTAAGAAAAGTGGAAGGAAGTCCAAAAAACTGCCAGCATGGTTCAAAGGTGAGGTCAGAGAGGCTGTTGCCAAAAAAGCATCTTTCAGGAAATGGAAAAAAGAGCCAAACGATGAAACCTGGAAACAGCACAAGCACTGGCAAGTCAAATGCAAGGCATTGATAAGGCAGGCAAAGGGAGAATTTGAGAAGAAGCTTGCTGAGGAAGCAAAAACGCATAATAAAGACTTTTTCAAGTACATTCGTAGCAAAAAACCTGTGAGAGAGTCAATTAATCCATTAGATGATAGAGGGGTTAAAGGGGCACTAAGAGGCAACAAGGCGATAGCGGAAAGACTGAATTCTTTGCTTTGGTTTTTACTGAGGAAGATGTAGGGATGTTACCCATGACTGAAGTGGTATTTAAAGGTGCGGAAGAATTGAAGAAAATATCGATACACCGGGAAGATGTATTACAACTATTTGATAAACTGAAGAGTAGCAAATCACCTGGACTGGATGGTATACATCCAAGGGTGTTGAAAGAACTGAAATATGAGATTGCAGACCTGCTATTAGTAATCTGTGAACTATCATTAAAATCATCTGTAATACCTGAAGACTGGAGGATGGCGAATGTAACACCAATTTTTAAAAAGGGTTCCAGGGGTGATCCGGGAAACTACAGACCGGTGAGCCTGACGTCAGTACCGGGAAAAATGGTAGAAACCATCATAAAGAACAAAATTGCTGAACATGTAGATAGTCATGGCTTAATGGGAGACAGCCAACATGGCTTTAGACAAGGAAGATCTTGTCTTACTAATCTGTTATGTTTTTTTGAAGGTGTGAATAAACAGGTAGACAAAGGTGAGTCAGTTGATACGAGTGTATTTGGACTTTCAGAAAGCCTTTGACAAGGTCCCTCATCAGAGACTTCTGGCAAAACTAGAGAGTCATGTTTACTATTGTGGATCAGGAACTGATTAAAAGATAGAAAGCAGAGGGTAGGGCTAAATGGCCAATTTTCCCAATGGAGAAAGGTGAATAGTGGTGTACCCCAGGGATCTGTGCTGGGTCCACTGCTTTTTGACATATTCATAAATGACCTGGAAAATGGAATAACGAGTGAGGTTATCAAATTTGCAGATGACACAAAACTATTTAAAGTTGTTAAAACTCAAGAGGATTGTGGAAAATTGCAAGAGGATCTTGATAAATTGGAAGACTGGCCATCTAAATGGCAGATGAAATTTAATGTGGACAAGTGCAAAGTTATGCACCTAGGGAAGAACAACCCAAACTATGGTTACACGATGCAAGGTTCCACATTAGGAACCACCACCCAGGAAAAAGATTTAGGTGTCATTGTGGATACCATGTTAAAACCCTCAGCCCAGTGTGCAGCGGCGGCCAAGAGAGCAAATAGAATGCTAGGTATCATAAGGAAAGGAATGGAAAATAAAACAAAGGATATTATAATGCCTCTGTATCGTTCCATGGTGAGACCACACCTTGAATATTGTGTGCAATTCTGGTCGCCGTATCTTAAAAAGGATATAGTGTTATTAGAAAAGGTACAGAGAAGAGCCACCAAAATGGTAAAGAGGATGGAAGGATATTCCTATGAAGAAAGGCTAAAAAGGTTAGGGCTCTTTAACCTGGAAAAGAGACGGCTGAGGGGAGATATGATAGACGTCTATAAATTAATGAACGGAGTGGAACGGGTAAACGTAGATCAATTGTTTACCTTATCAGAATATAGAAAGACTAGGGGACATGCAATGAAGCTACAGGGTAAACTATTTAAGACTAATAAAAGAAAATATTTTTTCACTCAACGTGTAATCAAATTCTGGAATTTGTTACCGGAGGATGTAGTAAAGGCTGTTAGTGTAGCTGGGTTTAAAAAAGGTTTGGATAAGTTCCTGGAGGAAAGGTCCATAAACCATTATTAAGAAGGGACCCAGGATATCAATGCTTGACCCAATACAAGCATTGTGGAACCTGTGTCTTTTGGGGAAACTGCTAGGTACGTATGACCTAGATTGGCCACTGTTGGAAACAGGATACTGGGCTTGAAGGACCTTGATCTGACCCAGTATGGCATATCTTATGTTCTTAACATATCTGTTCTATGACATTTCCACGAATGTACAATCTAGATATGTAAGTTACTTATCTGATGTCAGTCTGCAACCCACGTTTGGTTTCATTGTGCTATAGGGATCCCTTTTTGAAATGTGAGTGTTGTAGGGGAGGATTGGAACCTGGAACTTCTGCCTTTCACATTTGTGTGCTCTCAGCACTAGGGTGGTGTTACTATAAATCCATGCTTGTTCATGACCGCTTTGATTGAAGGATAAGGCGGTATACAAAACTGTCTAAATAAAATAAATAAATAAAATGATGGAAAAACTATTCAGCCTGCGTTCTCTGGACCAGGAAACAGCTTGGGGATCGCCTTCCATTCAGGGACCAAAGAGCTAATAAAATGTTCCAGTCTGGAAACGTGTACTTCCTCCAGGTGCTAAAATGAGGATTGCACAACGGAAGTGCTTTTAGCTGTTCCAAACACTTCCTCCAAGGTGCAGGAGTGTAGTACATGGGTGCTGGGGTCTTTCAGAGAAAGTCTGTCTCATTTCTTTATGGCTTTATATTAATATCTTCACACACTGAGTCTTCTGTCCTGCCACAGCTAAATCTACCACTGGCAGCAAACAGAAATGAGAGATGATTAGCATTCTCATCCCTGGAATCTTTTTTTTCTTGGAGGTCAGTTTTGTAATGGAGCTTAGAAAGATGTCTCTTTGTACTCTGGATTTTAGAGACTTATTTATAGATCTTTCCCTTCCACTGACTACAGTATGTCTTTTTGTAACTCTGCTCCTGGGCTGTTGTTTCTTGGAAAAGGAAAATGCTGAGTAGGAAATAGACATAACTGTGAGATGCCGTGTGTATGGAGCTGGCTGAAACACAGTCGTAGCGGCAGGCAGCAGGCAGGCGCAATTTAATAGCAAACTCCTAAGTCTGTAATGGAACAAACGTCTTAATAGACCCTCTCTTTCTTCCTTTGTCTCTTCTCCTCCCTTCCCCCTTGCCTCGCATTGTGTAAATAGCTTTTTTTATTCGTCCCAAGCCAGTGCAAGCTGGAATGAGGTGGAGGTCTGTCCATCGGTCTGGCGACAAAATAAGTCCCTAAAAATGTAATGACATAGGATGAAACTTGGCATAAGGGGGAAAAATAGATAAAAAGACACATCATGTTCCACAAATAGGCCAATTTGGGCCAGAGGTTGCAGAGAAATATGCCCCCCCTTACCCGTCCCCCCTGCCCACACAAATGGCCCAGTGTGTTTCTCTGGGAAGGAGTTCCAGCTTCTGTAGCATAGAAACGTAACTAGGAAATTCCTCCTTTCAAACTGCTTCTTCTTGTTCTCTACGCTTCCAACCCCCCAAACTATCCCATCCTCCAAAAAGTAACCCCCCAGCTGCCTTGCCACCCTACAACCTATCACCCCACTCCTAAAAACTACTCCAGTACAACGAACCCTGAAGTCTGCCCCATTCCTGAAAACTACCCCCAACCCCACAAACTGGCACACTACCTAGCAAAATGTCTCTCCCCAAAAACCACCTCCCCCCTCCAACTGCCTTACTACCTGGCAACCCCCTCCCATCTCCAAAATCTACCTCTCTAATAAACAAATAGTCTTGTGGTTACTTGTACTGTAATGCATTTGTATGTTTGTTTTCATGATTTTATGTATGTATTTGGGATCCGCCTAGTGGATAGTGCAGAATAGAATTTTTAAAATAAATAAATACATACATACATAAAAATAAATGCTATGATAGGCAAGCAATACATACTATTAATGAAATGAAAAATTACTTGGCCTGAGCAGGTTTTAGACCACAGGACCTGAGTAGATTATTGTAGCCTCCATTATGGAGCTATGTTTTCTTGACCACAGTACTTTATAAATGCCACCCATAGAGCAGCCTGGAGAAGGTCTGGTGCAGGGGACTAATAGAGAATAGAAGATGGTTTGAAACAACCTGGGACTGATGAAGGAACCTTTCTCAGCTCCTGTTCCAGTAAACCATTTTCCTTATTCCACTAGAGCGGATTCATCTTAAGGTGTTCGCAGAGTTATGTTCAACTGGGAAGCCCTGCTAGTAGTGGTCTTGTGGGCACCTCCAATATGAGCTGGCAGTGACTTTTTAGTAACCAATGAGTGGCTCCTGCTGCAGCTCCCAAGAGGGTGATGAAAGATACAACAGGAAATCAGGAGAGTAAAAAGAAGGGTTCGTTTCCTGTCACTAGGCAAAATAAGGTAGTGTGAGCCGAAAGAAAGATTAACTGGAGGAGGGGAGACAGAGGAGAAACCTTCAGCTTTACCTCCAGCAAATGTAGAATTTGCATCTTTGGCTAACAGTAGAATCCACCTCTGGAGGACTTAGATGCTGAAGGGCATGTTGGTTAAAGATGTGGTTCGAAGGTAATGTTGCTGCATGTAGAAACGGTTAAGAAGGGGTTGCCTCACGGGAGGCCTTAGTTAGATCCCCAAACTGGTCTTCTGCTCATGAAATCTGTCTAAGGCTGGGATTAAAGTCAGCTTGAGTAGCAGAGTAGCCTAGAGCGTGACAATTTTGGGGGTATCACCAAGGGGCTTCACTATGCATGAACACTACCCATGCCTACTGGCTAATGCCACCAGTCATATGCTCTGGCTCTCTCCCTCCCCCAAGCAGTGCGCAAGGAACAGGAGCAGGGCAGCCCCAGAGCTGGTTCAAGGTGTTGGCACCCTGAGCAAATCTTAAATCTTATACCCCCCTGCCCCCCGGCAGTCAGAATCTATTGTTTAACTTTCAATGCCCTGCATTTTGCTGTCCCAGGCAACTGCCTAGTTTGCCTAATGGTTGGGCTGGCCCTGAACAGGAGAGGGGTTGTTGAGGCTATATTGGACAGAGTACAACAGAGGTGGGCAGCTCCCTACTCCATAGAAACATGATGACAGAAAAAGACCACATGGCCTATCTAGTCTGTCCTTCCATATCAACCACTACAACAGTCCCCTTTTTTCCTTTAGAGATCCTCTGGGTTTGTCCCATGCTTTTTTGAATTCAGATACTGTCCTCATCTCTACCACCTTCACTGGGAGACTATTCCATGGATCCACTACTCTTTCCTTAAAGAAATATTTCTGCATATCACTCCTGAATCTATCCCCCTTCACCCTCATCCCATGTTCCCTCGTAGCAGATCTTGCTTTCAGTCGAAAGAGGCTCTACTCCTGTGTATTTATGCCACAGAGGTATTTAAACATCTCAATCATATCACCTCTATCCCGCCTTTCCTCTAAGGTGTACATATTAAGATCCTTAAGTTTGTTTTCATATGTTTTATAATGAAGACCACTAACCACTTTAGTAGCCACCATCTGTACCGACTCCATCCTGTTCACATCCTTTTGAAGGTACGGTCTCCAGAATTGCACACAATACTCCAAATGAGGTCGCACCAAAGACTTATACAGAAGCACTATCGCTTCCTTTCTTCTGCTGGCCATTCCTCTCCCTATGCAGCCAAGCATCCTTCTAGCTTTTGCTGTCGCCTTTTCTACCTGTTTAGCTACTTTAAAATTATCAGACACAATCACACCTAGGTCCTGCTCTTCTTTAGTGGACAAAAGTAATGGCAGATGAAATTGAATGTGGACAAGTGCAAGGTTATGCACCTAGGGAAGAACAACCCAAACTATGGTTACACGATGCAAGGTTCCACATTAGGAACCACCACCCAGGAAAAAGATTTAGGCGTCATTGTGGATACCATGTTAAAACCCTCGGCCCAGTGTGCAGCGGCGGCCAAGAGAGCAAATAGAATGCTAGGTATGATAAGGAAAG
Organism: Ichthyophis bannanicus; assembly: GCA_033557465.1. Classification (NCBI taxonomy): domain Eukaryota; kingdom Metazoa; phylum Chordata; class Amphibia; order Gymnophiona; family Ichthyophiidae; genus Ichthyophis; species Ichthyophis bannanicus. Next base: position 97,526,096 of record CM066036.1, read on the forward strand.
GAATGGAAAATAAAACAAAAGATATTATAATGCCTCTATATCGTTCCATGGTGAGACCGCACCTTGAATATTGTGTGCAATTCTGGTCGCCGTATCTTAAAAAGGATATAGCAATTTTAGAAAAGGTACAGAGAAGAGCCACCAAAATGGTAAAGGGGATGGAAGGATACTCCTATGAAGAGAGGCTAAAAAGGTTAGGGCTCTTTAACCTGGAAAAGAGACGGCTGAGGGGAGATATGATAGAAGTCTATAAATTAATGAACAGAGTGGAACGGGTAAACGTAGATCGATTTGTCAGAATATAGAAAGACTAGGGGACATGCAATGAAGCTACAGGGTAAACTATTTAAGACTAATAAAAGAAAATATTTTTTCACTCAACGTGTAATCAAACTCTGGAATTTGTTACCGGAGGATGTAGTAAAGGCTGTTAGTGTAGCTGGGTTTAAAAAAGGTTTGGACAAGTTCCTGGAGGAAAGGTCCATAAACCATTATTAAGAAGTGACAGAAGATATCAATGCTTGATCCAGTACAATCATTGTGGAACTTGTGTCTCTTGGGGAAACTGCTAGGTACATATGACCTAGATTGGCCACTGTTGGAAACAGAATACTGAGCTTGATGGACCTTGGTCTGACCCAGTATGGCATATCTTATGTTATGTTCTTAAAGTACTTCACCCCCTATACTATACTGCTCCCTTGGATTGTTGCAGCCCAAATGCATGACCTTGTATTTTTTAACATTAAAGCTCAACTGCCAAATTCTAGACCATTCTTCAAGGTTAGCTAGATCCCTCCTCATGGTTTTTACTCTTTGCGGATGGTACCAAAATCTGCAATAAAGGCAAGCCTTACCTGACAGCCCTTCTGCTATTTCACTAACAAAGATGTTAAAAAGAATTGGACCAAGGACAGATCCCTGGGGCACACCACTGGTTACCCCCTTCTCCTCAGAGTGAGCTCTATTTACCTGTACACTTTGTCACCTCCCACTCAACCAATTGCTAATCCAAGCAGTAACTTTATTTATTTATTTATTTATTTATTTACATTCTCTTATATACCGCACTATTCTGCATCAGTGCGGTTTACATTGAACAAACTGAAATTACATTGAACAGGGCATTATAACTTGGAGATAACTATTTTACAGGGAACATGGGCTATGGAGGGTTAAGTGGCTTGCCCAAGACCACAAGGAGCACCTGTGGGATTAGAAACCCCAGTCCTTCTGGCCCAAGGTTGCTATCCTCTAGTGGGATTTGAACCCCCAACCACTAGGCCACTCCTCCACTCCTTTAGGGTCCATCCCTAGGGTGCTCAGTTTTTTTTATAAGTTGCCTGTGTGGAATGGTGTCAAAGGCTTTACTGAAATCTAAATACAACACGTCTAGGGCTCTCCCTCGGTCCAACTCCCTGGTTATCCAGTCAAAGAAATCAATCAGATTTGTCTGACAAGACCTGCCTCTGGTGAATCCATGCTGCCTTGGATCCTATAATCCGCTGGACTCCAGAAACCTCACTATTTTCTCTTTTAGCAGCACTTCCAATAATTTACTCACCACTGAAGTTAAACTAACCGGCCTGTAGTTTTCAACCACATCTTTACTTCCGCTTTGTGTAAAGGGACTGCATATGCCTCTCTCCAGTCCTTTGGCACCACTCCCGACTCCAATGAGGCATTGAAAAGGTCAGTCAGTGGAACTGCTAGAACGTCCCCCTCAGTATTCTAGGGTGTATCCCATCCGGTCCCATCACTTTGTCTACTTTAAATTTAGCTAGTCTCAAGGGAACAGGAGTGGAGTGAATGAAACTAGATTACACTGAGCACAACAAAGAAGAAATAGTCTTTTCCCTCCTCTTGTTTCTCCTTTACCTTCTATTCTGCAGAGAAGGTGAAAGGGTGAAGCTTAAGTGGACAAAAGTTCAGGCTTTGTTTGCATAGTTAATTTATGGTAACTCATCCTGTATTTGTGAAGGTAGCTTTATTTCTCTGTGAACAAGCAGGAAATAAGTCCTCATGTATGGGTGATGTCACCGATGGAGCCCCGCACGGGAATGCTCTCCAGCTTCCAAAGGAAGCCTTTGGGAGATACATTGCACATGCTTGTGTGCTTGTCTTCCCGTCTACAGTGGTGCCATCTTCTCCAGTCTTCTTTTCCATGGAACCCCTAAGACATGTTCCTGTGTTACGGAAAAACGTTTTTCTTCTGGACCTATGTGGGCTGTTTTTTTTTCTAGCTTTCCTTACTGCCTGTCGTCGGTTCAGTTGGTCTATCAACTTAGAATATTTTTTTTCTCTTGTTTTTCTTGCTTTTTGGTGGGGGTTTTGTCCATTGGGGCATTTTCCCACCCACGGTGCTATAGACTTTAATTTGGCCGTGGCAGTGTTTTTCAATATGTCCAAGCCAACCAGTGGCTTAAAAAAATGCACCAATGTGGAAAGACCATTTCGGTCACCGACCGCCACAACTGGTGCTTGCAATGCCTTGGACCCCCCGATCATCAGCCCACTGCCTATAATCTGTGGTGCAATGACGTGATGGGGACTGAAGGGTTGGGAAAAACAAAAGAAGTCCCTCTTCGGCTCATCTGATTCAGCATTCTCGGCCCCGACCCAGTCTTCCACGCCATCCAAGGTTCCTTCGGAGGCATCTACGGGGAGGGAACTTCATGTCCAGTCAGAGCCAGGGGTCCCAAGCAGCAGGAGGAGATTCTCTGATGAGATCCCATCGGTGTTGAAGGGTGAACACCGGGAGAGAATCCATGTGCATTGTCATCACAATCCTTCAATGCTATGTGGAGAGTGAGGGCTGGAAATGGCTGGCCAAGCTTCCCCAGTAGGAGGAATTAACCTCCAGAGTGAAGGAGTCTACCCCCATTGCCCAGGAGAGCAGCCAGATGTCTCCCGATGCACCATTCATTATGGTGTCCCCTGCCCAAGGTGTCAACAACGGTGTCTGCGGCATCGGCCCCCTCACAGGTGGTAGTTCTGGACGAACACCTTTGAGCCCTTGAAGCTCACTTGGTGGCAGTTCTAACCTTGCAAAATGTAGGTTTTGTGGCACAAAGGGCATCATCACTGCACTCCATCCAGCTCTTTCTGGAAATCCATAGCCTGCCTGCTGAAGCAGGTGCATTGGGTGAGAGGCCGAAATTGACACTGGTTCCAACAGCTATCTTCTTTTCCAGTGTGTCAAATCCAATGCTAGAGTCACTGACGCCCAAACACAGGGCAGCATGGGGGCCACCAGCGTCCGTCCTCTCCCCCTCGTGAAGCCAGATGGGGGAGGAGACTTGACATTACTTTGACTTTCTCTTGGAATCTGAATCAGAGGGGGACAACTTTGGATTTGCAGTCCCCAGACCTGCTGTCTGAACTGTCACCTCCTTCCGAGTGGCTAAGTCACTTTTGGAGGACATGCACTTCCAGGATTTCATCAGGGACATGGCCAAGGCCATTCCTTTCTCCCTAGAATTGCAGGAGGAACTGAGGACAGAGGAGCTGGAGCTCCTCCAGTACCCCTCTGTCCCCAGGGAGGCTGTGCCGGTGCCTGTGCACCATGTCCTGCAAATGGTTACTGTTGCAGCTGTGGGAAACCCCCCCTCACGGTTCCAGTTGTCAGCCAGAGACTAGATTCCCTGTACCTGGTCCAGAATGCCTTGGGCTTCAACTACCACACAATTCCATCGTGGTTGAGTCAGCCTTGAAGTGGATTAAAAGCACCAAGACTCACTGTTTGGTGTCCCTGGGCCATGAGGCTCAAACCCTGGACACCTTCAGGAGAAAATGCTACCAGGGTTCCATGCTGGTTATCAGGGTCCTGGCCTACCAGACCTATATGAGCATGCTCCTTAAGGATGTCATGCTGGACCTAGAGGACTTTGCCGCCTACATCCCTGAGAACTGTCACGAGGCCTTTTGGGCCTTGGTGGCTCATGGCAAGGATTGTTCTAAATTCATGGTGCGTGGCACCTATGATGCTTTAGTCTGCGGGTAGTGTAGTGACAGCAGGTATCGCTGCCTGCCGGATGGCGTGGCTGCAATCCTCTGACCTGGAACAGTGGGTCTAGGACAAAATAGCCAACATTCCTTGCCAGGGGAGAACCTCTTCGGGAAGCTGGTGGAGGAAAAGGTGGAGGAGCTCGAGAAGGAGCATAAGACCCTCTCTAGGCTCTCCAGGAAGAACACTGATCCTGCGCAGAAGAAACATCTGGGTAGGAAGGCCTTCTATCCATTCCCAAATTGCCCATGCTGCTATTTTCCGGTCCAGCCAAAGGCAGAGGTATTTTTTTTCTTCTCTACCTCCCCCCTTCCTTGACAACTACCCGTTGGGATGCGGCTCTTCAAACCATCTCCGACATCTCTGTTCAATTCCCTAACCTCATTATCTTAGGTGACTTCAATGTTCATATAGACCACCCTAGCAGACAGAAAGATCGTAGCTTTCTTGACCTAGTACAAGATATTCCCTTGCAGCAACATGTACTGGGCCCCACCCATACTGCTGGCCATACATTAGATCTCATTCTCTCCCCCAACACATTGTTACCAATAATCTCTCCCCCTACCACGGTTAGTGTTCCGTGGTCAGATCATTTTTGTATCTTTTTTTCCGTCTCTTTCCCCTCCTTGGGGTCTGCAGACACTATTCTACCCTCTTCTTCAGTTTCCTCTCGCCGTCGTATCACTCCTGATACCCTTAGAGCTTTTCCTCCTGCCTCCTCTCTTTTTCCATCAAACTTTGCTACCCTTTCCTCTGATGACCAAGTTGCCCTCTGGAATTCTCTTCTACTGACTACACTAGATGGCCTGGCCCCGTTTCAGACATCCTCATCTAGGCATGGACCCCCCCCCATTCCCCATGGTACACTCCTGCTCTCCGCCTCCATCGAACGCAGCTCCGGCACATACAACGACAGTGGGCTCGCCACCCCTCTCCTGAGTTGCGCCTTCACTTCCAGCAGCTTTTCTCTGCATACCGCCAGGCGATCCAAGCTGCCAAGCGGGATTTTCATGAAACCGAAATCACCATTGCAGCAAGTTCATCTAGGCAACTTTTCACCATCTTGCGTAGACTCTCTGATGTTAGCTCTGTACAGCAGCGTTTGGTCGTGGCCCCTAATCCTCAGTCTCTCGCTACATTTTTCTCTGATAAAATTCTCCATCTTCGTTCATCCTTCTCACAGCCCTCCCCCCTTCACCTCTATCCCCACTCCATCCTACCCTGCCCCCTGCCTCATCTAACCTTGCCTTAGCTCATTCTTGGTCTTCCTTTCACTCTGTCACTCCTGCTGATGTTTTACAGGCTCTAGCAAAATCAAATAAAACCACCTGCAAACTAGACCCAATTCCTTCTTCTTGGCTGTCCGAATCCTCTTTAGAACTCATTCCTATCATTACCACCATTATCAATACCAGTCTTTCCACTGGCTCTTTTCCTTCATCATGGAAATCTGCTATTGTTCGTCCTCTTCTGAAACAGTCTTCTCTTGATCCCTCTGTTCTTTCCCACTGGCGTCCTGTTTCTAACCTTCCTTTCCTAGCTAAGCTCTTAGAGCGCCTTGTCTTTGCTCAATTTAATTCTTACACTGAATCCACCAATACCCTTCACCCTCGTCAGGCTGGCTTTCGTCACGGACATAGCACAGAAACAGTTCTTTTGGCACTCCTTAATGATTTGCATGTTGCACATGATCGTGGTGATATTTCTCTTCTGGTGTCTCTTGATCTATCTGCAGCTTTTGATTTGATTGACCACCGCACTCTGCTCTCTCGGCTATCGGATATGGGGCTACAGGGCTCGGTCTGGCAATGGTTCTGTTCTTTTCTGACGGCTCGCTCTTTTTCGGTTCACGTTGGTACTCAGTCTTCAGTTGCTTTTCCCCTCACTTGTGGTGTTCCACAAGGCTCTGTTCTTTCTCCTCTTCTGTTTAATATCTTTCTGGCTCCTTTATCCTTAGAAATCCAACAGTTCCCTGTATCATTCTATATGTATGCAGATGATATTATCCTATTGTTCCATACCTCTCCCCTGTCACTAGACATTACCCAGTTAAATCTCTGTCTTTCTCGGATCTCTTCTTGGTTGTCCCAAAATTTCTTGCACCTGAATCCATCCAAATCCACAGCTATGTGGGTTTCACTGACTGGTTCTTGCCCTTCCTTGGCCCCTCTGATCGACTCTACTCCCCTCCCCCTTGTGTCATCTTTCCGCTATCTTGGTATAATCCTCGACCCTACACTGTCTTTTCACCAACATCTTACTTCCCTTATTCGTAGGTCCTTTGCCACTCTCCGGCAGATTAGGGCTGTCCGCTCCCTTCTCCCCGTCTCCTCCCTAGTTACCCTTGTCTTGGCCTTAGTTGTTAGTCGTTTGGATTATTGTAATGTCTTTCTCGCTAACCTTCCAAAGTATCAACTCCTACGCCTACAACGCATTCAAAATACTGCTGCCCGTCTCGTCACCTTTTCGCACTGTTTTGACCATATTACACCTATCCTTCTCCGGCTGTACTGGTTACCTCTTTGTTTCCGTTTTCACTATAAGTTTCTTATTCTTATCCATCGTGCTCTTCACACTAACACTCCTCTCTATCTTGCAGATCGAATCTCCCTCCACACTCCCTATCGGCAACTTCGCTCTCTCCATGCAAACCGTCTGTCCCTTCCTTCCCTGTCACAGGCACGCCTTGAGCAGACCCGTCACGCCGCTTTTTTCTTTCTAGGTCCAGTACTCTGGAATGCCTTACCGCCGTTTCTCCGTCTGGAACCCTCATACCCCCAATTTAAAACGCTACTAAAAACCCATCTATTTCAGCTAGCCTTCCATCTCTCTCCCGATGGTCCTCCCTGATGTTCTCGCAGCTCCCTGTCTCTCTGTCCATTTTGTCTATATGTTTTGTTTAGTTGTGTCTTTTGCTTAAGTATGGTTTGGTTTTGTCTTCCCTTTTTTGGGCCTTTTTAATATGTTTGTTTTTAAAGAAAATTCTGTTAATTTATGTTTTAATTATGGGCCCTCAAATTCGTCCTGTGTTGTTTTTGGTCCTTTTGTTATTTTCCTGTCTATGCCTGTATTCTTTATACTTGCTTTCCTATTTTACTTTGGCGTTCCTTTCTTGTTTGTGCACTACCAACCTTTTATTGTACACCGCTTTATGTTGCGACGAAAAGCGCTTTATCAAATTTTAAATAAAGATAAAGATAAAGAGGTAGTCGCTTGCAGTGGAAGGAGAAAATGCCAAAGGCTCAGCCTACCCTGAATGCCAAGCTAGGGCTAGGTTTCTGACCGGTTCCTCGGGAGGATAGCCAGCCGGCTGCGGTCCGCTGGGGTACCCCCTCAGGTAGAGGGGCAACTTGTCCACTTTGCCTACAGGCGGCCCCTCATTAGCTCAGACACCTGGTGTTGCAGATTATCCAAAGTGGATATCGGCTGCACCTCACCCAGCTGCTGCCTTTGTATGCCCCAGGGGAGTACCCCATGGACCCTGTGCATCGGAACCTATTGTGGAGCCTTCTTCATGCACTGTTAACTGACCTAGCCATTGAGCCAGTTCCCCTGACTCAGGTCAGATGGGGCTTCTTTTCCAGATACTTCCCGGTTCCCTAGAACAGTGGTCCTCAACCCAGTCCTCTGGGGCCCACAGGCCAGTCAGGTTTTCAGGATACCCACAATGAATATGCATGAGATAGATCTGCATGTACTGCTTCCATTGTATGCAGATCTATCTCATGCATATTCATTGTGGGTATCCTAAAAACCTGACTGGCCTGTGGGCCCCAGAGGACTGGGTTGAGGACCACTGCCCTAGAAGACCAGAGGGTTCAGGCCGTCCTGGATCTCCAAAACCTAAACTGGTTCCTGGTGTGCGAGAAGTTCAAAATGATCTAGCTGGAGATGCTGCTCCTGTACCTTCTACAGGACAATTGGCTATGCTCCTTGGATCTAAAGGATGCATACACACACTTCCTGATCCACCTGATTCACAGACAGTACCTACGTTTCATGATGGATGGCCAGCACTATCAATACTGAGTGCTTCCCTTTGGGCTGACTTCAGCTCCATGGGTCTTCACGAAGTGCCTGGCAGTAATGGCCATCTACCTCCGGACCATGGAGGTCTCTTTCTTCCCATATCTGGATGACTGACTTATCAAGGGTCCAACTCTGGACAGCATCTGCCAGTCTGCCGAACTCACCATTCAGGTGCTTGAACACCTCAGCTTTGTAATCAATACCTGAAGTTCCACCTCCAGCCCACATAGCAGCTGAAGTTCATTGGAGCCCTGCTCAATACCACTCGGGCGTGGGCCTTTCCTACCAGAGGATTGCATGCACTGGCTGGTAGTGGTGGTGGTGGGCAATGTGCAGTGTCAGCACTACATAACATCCCAAGGGATGCTGAGGCTCCTTGGCCACATGGCAGCCATGGTGCATGTCACCCCTCAAGCCCATCTCTTCATGCAGCAGACCCAGTGGACCATAAGCATGCAATGGAAGCAGGCAATGGACTGCCTCTGGGACAGGGATGCAGTTACCACGCCCCTGGTGCAGTCCCTCGACTGGTGGCTCAAGCCGGTGAATCTGCTGAGAGGCCTCCCATTTCAGATGGCTGTCCCCCGCAAGACAATCACGATGGACACACATCCAAGCTCGGCTGGGGAGCCCACCTGGATGGCCTATGCACACAGGACCTTTGGTCTGAGCAGGAGTGCCTGCTCCAGATCAATTTTCTCGCATTTTGGGTGATTGCCAGTGCCCTCTGTGCCTTCTGGGTGCACCTGGCCAATCTGGTGGTCCTGATCCAAATGGATAACCTGGTAGCAATGTTCTACATGAGCAAGCAGGGGTGCACGGACTTGTACCTTCTCTTCTGGGAGGCTGTTCAGTTGTGGAAGTTCACCCTGCTCCATGGCATGGACCTCAGAGTGACTTATCTGCTCAGAGAGCTCAACAGCCTAGCGGACCAGCTCAGTCGGGTCCTCCTGCCACATGAGTGGATTCTCAAGAGTATGATGATGAACTGGATCTTTCAGGAGTGGGGCATGCCTGTGGTGGATTTCTTCACCATGGCACACAATGCCCAGATGGCCCGGATCTGTTCTGAGTCTGGTCAGCAACAGCCTAGCCTTGGATGCCTTTCTCTTACACTGGTGGGAGGGCTTGCTGTATGCATACTCCTTGATACCACTTGTGGCAAAAACCCTCCTGAAGCTCCAGGCTGATAAGGGCTCTATGATCCTCATTGCTCCTGACTGGCTGTGGCAGCCATGGTTCCCACTACTGCTGCAGTTTTGGAAAAGGAGCCTCTCCATCTGGGCGTCTCCCCAGACTTCATCTCACAGAAAGGCGGAACCTTACTGCACCCCAACATATGCTCATTAGCCCTCATGGCATGGATGCTGAGCGGATAGTCCTCTCGGAGCTCAGTCTTCCCAAAGGTGTTACCAACATCCTTCTGGCATACTGCAAAGAATCGACCCGCAAGACCTATGCATTAGAATGGCAGAGCTTTGCCGCCTGGTGCGCAGGCAGGACGCTGGACCCCATCTCTTGTGCCATGATCCAGCTGCTGGGAGTACCTCCTGCATCTCTCAGACTCTGGTCTGTAGTCCAATTCATTGCGGATTCACCTCAGTGCAATAGGGACATACCATCGAGGCTCTGGGGGGAAGCCTGTTTCGGCTCAGCCTCTGGTGGTTCGCTTTATGTGAGGTCTGCTGCTCTTGAAGCCTCTGCTCAAGCCCCCTATGGTGTCTTAGGATCTTATCATGGTACTCGCCCAGCTGATGTGGACCCCATTTGCACTGCTGGAATTGTGTCCCTTGAAATTCCTGACCTGGAAGGTCATCTTTCTGGTGGCAGTGATGTCTGCCCAATGAATTGGTGAGCTCCAGGCCTTGGCAGATCATTTGCCATACACCAAGTGTCACCAGAACAGGGTGGTTCTCTGCATGCACCCCTGCTTTCTGTCAAAGGTGGTCCCTGTGTTCCACCTCAACCAGTTGATAGTCTTACCGACTTTCTTTCCCTGGCCTCATGCTAACTGGGGAGAGGCGGCGTTACATACCTTGGATTGCAAGTGAGCTCTAGCCTTCTACCTGGAATGCACAAAGGTTTGTAGCACTGGTCCACCCAGATCTTTATTTCTTTTGACCCCAATAGGTTGGACATAGCTGTCTCAAAGTGCACACTATCCCTCTAGCTAATTGACTGTATCACACTTATTCCCAGGCTGGGTTGCACCATGAGGGTCATGTCATGGCCTACAACCTCCATGTCATAACTGCATCAGTGGCCAACCTTTGCTCTTTTTCTGCAGAAGAAATCTGCAGGGCTGCTATGTGGTCTTCAATCCATACTTTCGCAGCCTGCTACTGTCTAGATGGGGATTCTTGACAGGACAGCAGTTCTGGCTAGGCTGTTCTCTGGCATCTCTTTGGGTCTTAGAGTCATCTCCTGCCCACTGGCTTTTCTGTCAGTCTAGGCTACCTGCAGAAATTCATCAGGTTGATGTTGGCTGAGGATGCTGAATCAGATGAGTCCTTTGAAGGGGACTACCTTGCTGTTCTTTTTGGCTTCTCCAGTTTTGTTGCTCCTGTTGGGCTGTTGATCACCTCAGGTTCCGGTAGCTTGGGAGTTGCATAGGTGAGGACTTACATCCTGCTTGTTCACGGAGAAAGCATAATTACTCACCTGTAAAAGGTGTTCTCCGTGAACAGTAAGAATAAATCCTCACAACCGTCCCAACTCCCTTGGGAGTTGCTTTTTTGGGGTCTTGCTATGTTATTAGACCAGAGAAGATGGCACCGTGGCAGGTGGGAAGGCAGACACATGTGCGGTGTACCTCCTAAAGGCTTCCTTTAGAAGCTGGGGAGCGTTTCTGTGTGGGGCTCCGTCAGCGACATCACTCAACGTGAGGGCTTATTCCTGCTGTTAATGGAGACCACCTGCTACAGGTGCATAACTATGCTTTTCTGTGTGGGTGACTAAAGGGGAATATTTCTGCTAATAGATAATCCAGCTTACAAATAAGGTTGGAGATGGATAACAGTATTTTTATAATTGCTACAAGAAGTCCCTGTCTTAAGGAGCTTACAAAGGATATTAGGAGCATGGGTGGAATTTGAACCCTGGTTTCCCTTGTTCTTAGCCTGCTGCAGTAACCACAAGGCTCCTCTGTTCTGTAGAGACTGCCTACAGTTCTTGTGACCTTCTCCAAGTCACTTTAGTTGCCTTTGTAGCTAAATTTTTTTCAGCCTACCCTAACAATCACGCATGCCATATATACATCTGAAGTTTTGCGATGTGATTTGTGAAACCTATTTATATAAACCAAAGTTTAATATTTAAAAAGTTGAGTGAAATTTCAATATGCTGTGGTCATTTTTAAAAACATTTATGCTCCAAATTGAGAATTAGTCTGGGCTGCGTTCCTAGAATTATGCTCAAAATTTCACTAAACTCTGAAATTTAGGACTCTAAAGAGTGGGTAGCAACAGGGGTAAATTTAGGGCAGGGGAAAAAGTTAGGAACTTAGCACCATTTTCACCACTCAGCACCTAAATTAGGCTCCTAAATCTAGGTAAAAGAATATTGGACTTAAATTTAGGTGAATTTTCATCCAAAACCTTAGGTTTATATGATTGACTGAAAATAGGGAGCAAATATAAGTATCTAACTTTTAGGGGCATGGTTATTAAGTCCCATGCTAGTACACTGGTTTAGGCTGTGTTACTAGGGCTGGGCACCGCTCAAGATGCAGGGGGCAGAGACAGCCATCCTCCTGAATTTAGTGCAGCTTGCTGTGCTAATCCTGCCAAGGGAACGACTCCCACCACCCGTTGTGCTAGCGATAGTTGCTTCTCACCAAGTGCCGGCAGCGCAGGTTTTCAAGGTGATGCCATAGTGGGAATGCTCAGGCAGCTACTTTTTAGCGCACACTGCCCCCGCTGCCCTTTAACCTCCTAAATTCCAGAGCTTAGTTTTTTATTTGAATATTGGTCTCTGTTTGTTTGTTTTTGTGCAAAATAAGCAGGTCCTTTTAGCAATGAGCTTTGCCTGGGATCTCAGAGGGAACATCTGCAGGGATGTCTCCTCTGAACTGTGCATTCCTTTAGAAACCTTTTAGATGTAGCAGTTTTCATTAAACGCTTTTGTTGTTGTTGTTAAGTGCCGTCGAGTCGGAGTCGACCCATGGCGACCCTCTGGATAGCTATCCTAAATTGTGTTCAGTCTTCAGTCAGGCGGCTCATTGTTGACAGACTGGTACCCGTAGCTGCTGTTATTGTATCGATCCATCTCATTGCTGGCCTTCCTCTTTTGCGCTGACCTTCTATCTTGCCAAGCATAATGTCTTTCTCTAATGATCTCTCTCTTCGCATGATGTGTCCAAAGTATGAAAGTCGAAGTCTTGTCATCTGAGCTTCTAAAGAAAGCTTAGGTTTGATCTCCTCTAGTACCGACTGGTTTGTTCTTCGGGCAGTCCATGGTATACACAGTATTCACCGTCAGCACCATAATTCGAAGGCATCAATTTTCTTCCTGTCTATCTTTTTCACTGTTCAGCTTTCACATCCATATGATGTTATTGAAAATACCATGGCTTGAACAAGTCGAATCTTTGTATGGAGAGAGACATCTCTGTTGTCTTCATACAATCCTGCTTCTCTGATGATTTGTTCTGCATATAAATTAAACAGGTAGGGGGAAAGTATGCAGCCTTGTCTTACACCTTTGCTTATTTTAAACCATTCTGTTTCTCCTTGTTCTCCAGGACCAAGCAGGAAGTCAGTCCTCACTTATGGGTGACGTCGGCGCCGACGGAGCCCTCGCGGAGCAATTTTCCCCAGCTTTCAAAGAAAGCCTTTGGGAATTGCAGCGCGCATGCGCGGTCCTCTTCCCGCCCAAGGGTGCCATCTTAGCCAGTCTTCTTTTTTCCGCGGAGCCCTACAGACGTACCCGTCTTGTCCCCGCGAAAAAGTTGATTTTTCTTCAGAATTTCTCTTTTTTTTCCATTCGGTTCGACGCCGGTCTTTTTCCCGCCGGACTCGCGACGCCGGTCTCGAGTCCTCTTCTTATTTTTCGGTTTTTCTGACTTAGTCAGTTTTTCGTTTCGGTTTTTCCCTGGCAGCCCGGTCCTTTGACCTCGCCGGGGCCCTTTTTCCCCCGATGGCTGCCAGTGGTTTCAAGCGGTGTGGTCAGTGTGACCGAAATATGTCACTAACTGACACACACGACTTTTGCCTCCGCTGCCTGGGCCCGGATCATGAAGAACTGATCTGTGGGCCCTGTGGCAAAATGTCCTCCAAAGCGTTGAGAAGTCGGCGGCATCAGCGGGATAGGATCTTCGCTGACCCCAGCTGTACCCGGACCTCGTCGGAGGCCTCCGCGTCCAAAGGTTCCAGCTCGGACCGTCGCCGGAGTTCCTCCGACAGGGGTTCTCCCTCCGGGGACCATCGTCGTAAGGTGAAACCCGCGAGGGCGGCGTCGGTGGACGCTCCTGGCTCCGCGAGGGCCAGGTCGCATAGCCCCAATAGCCGTCCCGGGTCCTTGGAGAAGGAGCATCTCACGAAGCGACCTCGCCTGGAGTCGGAGCTGCCTGCTCGGGTAAGTCCTGTAGTCCTCCTGGACTCGCCTCCGAGACAGCCGACGTCGGGCCTGACGCCGTCGGGGCCCGAGTCGGGGGCTGCTGGGTCACCTGAGCTCGGACTCAGGTTGACGGCCTTGGAGAGCAGACTGTCTGCCTTCATGGACCAGCAGCGGGCACTGCTCGCTGGCTTCGCTGGCGCCGCTGCCCCGACCGCCGGGACGTCGACGTCCAAGTCGACCCCGGAGACCGAGCCGATCCTCGAGTCGATGCGAACTCGAGTCGATCCTCGGTCGAGGTCACCCTCGGCCTCCCGTTCGGGACCGAGGTCGCCGACGCCGACTCCCTCGGCGTCGGGGCGGCAGGCGCCGCACCCTGCCCGGGCCGACCCCACCGAGTCCTCGTCGGAGTCGGTCTGGGAGTCTGAAGAGGAAGAGTCGCCTGATTCTTTCCGGACTCGGTGTGTCCCCTCGGACTCACCGGAGTCCGAGCCTCGGAAGCAGTCCCCCCCGGAGGATGCCCGGTTCTCGGACTTCGTCAGGGATATGGCCAAGGCTTTGGCCTTCCCTGCGGACCCCGAGGAGGAGCCTCGAGCCGAAGAGCTTGACGCCCTCCAGTATGACTCTCCCGCAAGGGAACACTTTACTGTACCGGTTCCTCCCATGCTGGAACGACTTCTCTTCCGCATGTGGGAGAGTCCGGCCACCTCGCCGGTCCTGAGCAAGCGGGTCGATTCTATCTATCGAGTCCGCAAGAGCCCTGGCTTCCAAAAAGCACAGCTGCCACACCATTCCATGGTAGTGGAATCGGCCATGCATCGTCTTAAGAGCCAGAAGATGCACTCCTCGGTGCCTCCTGGCAGGGAGGCCCGTAACCTGGATGGCCTTGGCAAGAAGTGTTTCCAGGGCTCTATGCTTGCGTGTCGTGTCCAGACCTACCAGCTATACATGGGCATGTATCTCCGAGACCTGGCTAAAGAGCTAGCCGGATTCTCCGCTGGTTTGTCCGAGGAACCTTTGCGGAGGTTCCTGGCCTTGTCCACTGGTATTCGGGAATGCTCAAAATTCATATCCCGAGCAGCCTACGATGGCTTTGAAGCGTCGGCTCGAGTGGCCGCAGCCGGCATCGGTGCCCGCCGACAGGCTTGGCTTCAGTCATCTGACCTCGAGCCCTGGGTGCAGGACAAGTTGGTCGATGTCCCCTGCCGAGGCGAAAACCTCTTTGGCAAGCCCATGGCTGAAAAGGCTGCACAAATTGAGACGGAGACTCTCACCAGGACTAGGCTTTCTAGGAAGACCTCCGCCCCTTCCCAGAAAAAGAAGGGCTCGGGTAAGAAGTCCTTTTACCCGAGGAAGGCGGCTGCCTACAAACAATACCCCCATTATCAGGCCCCTGCAGCTCCCCAACAGGGCCAGCAGGCCAAGGGACGGGGTAACGGGTCCCGTAGGCAGCAAGCCCCCAAGCCTGCACCACCAGCCCCTGCTCCGCAGGGTGGGGTTTTTTGACTCACTAAGCATAGCCTCTCCCCCCCCGCTGGTTCCTCCCAGCACCGGAGGCCGGCTGGTTCACTTCGCCCACAGGTGGTCCAGCATCACCTCAGATGCCTGGGTGCTTCAAGTCGTGCGAGAAGGCTATCTTCTCCACTTCCACCAGGTCCCTCCCTCCTTTTTTCCGGGAGAACCTCCACGACCCCCTCTGCACAGGGAATTACTCCTTCAGGAGTTAGCAGGTCTTCTGCAGGAACGGGCGGTGGAACCGGTGCCCCACCACCTGAAAGGTCAAGGTTTTTACTCCAGGTATTTTCTGATACCAAAGAGAACAGGAGGCCTCAGACCCATCCTGGACCTGCGCAACCTCAACAAGTTCCTCGTGCGGGAGAAGTTCAAGATGCTTACCCTTGGAATCCTTCTGCCCTACCTCCAGCAGGGAGATTGGCTATGCTCCTTGGATCTAAAGGATGCCTACACGCACATCCTCATCCACCCAAGCCACCGTCAATACCTAAGGTTTGTGGTGGCAGGAAATCATTACCAGTACCGGGTACTGCCCTTTGGCCTGTCCTCCGCACCGCGAGTCTTCACAAAATGTCTCGCGGTGGTGGCAGCCCATCTCCGGCTTCACGGCCTCTATGTCTTTCCGTACCTCGACGACTGGCTCATCAGAGCAGCGTCCGCTCTGGAGGTCACCAACGCCACGCGCCGCACGGTGACTCTTCTGCAGCACTTGGGGCTTTGTTATAAACTTCCCAAAGTCCACTTTGCTCCCCTCACAGGATCTCGAGTTCATCGGCGCAAGGCTGCACACTCCTCAGGCACGAGCGTACCTACCGCTCGACAGGGCTCTACGGCTCATGGACCTAGCCGACCGTTTTCGCAGCCAGCCCTTGGTCTCCGCCAGGCGCTTCCTGAGACTACTCGGCCATATGGCTTCCACCGTCCACGTGACCCCCAATGCCCGCCTGTATATGCGGCCTGCTCAATGGTGTCTCCGCCAGCAGTGGCGACAAGCCACCGGCGGCCTAGCAGACCTAGTGCGCGTCTCCGAGCCGCTGATCTCGTCTCTCCGGTGGTGGCTTCAGCAGCCGAACCTGATCTGCGGAATGCCTTTCCAGCCTCCTCAGCCGGCCCTGGTGCTGACAACAGATGCATCCCTCCTGGGCTGGGGAGCGCACTGCCAAGGGGCACGCACTCAGGGCCTCTGGACCGCGTGGGAGTCTGCTCAGCAGATCAACTTCCTGGAGCTCAGGGCGATCCGCCTGGCTCTCAAGGCCTTCTCCCACCTGACTTCTCACCAGTCCGTCCTTGTCCAGACGGACAATCAAGTTGCCATGTTCTACATGAACAAGCAGGGCGGCACGGGCTCCTTCCTCCTCTGCCGGGAGGCACAGAAGCTCTGCTCTTGGGCCGTCAGTCACGGAATTCTCCTCAAGGCAGTTTATCTCCCAGGCCAAGAGAATTACCTGGCGGACAAACTCAGCAGGATCCTCCAGCCGCACGAGTGGCGTCTGGATCCCTTGGTAGTTCAGAAGCTCTTTCTGAAGTGGGGCCTCCCCACGATGGATCTCTTTGCCAGTCCTCACAACCGGCAACTTCCTCGCTTCTGCTCTCGTCAGCCACACCCCCTTCGGGTTGCGGCGGACGCTTTTCTTCTCTCATGGTCGGGGAGCCTTCTGTACGCTTTCCCTCCCATCCCGCTAGTCTCCCGGACTCTTTTCAAGGTTCTCCGAGACAAAGCCCTCATGATCCTGGTGGCCCCTCGCTGGCCCAGACAGCCGTGGTTTCCGCTCCTGCTGCAATTAGCGGTAGAGGATCCGTTCCCTCTGGGGTTACAACCGGATCTCCTCACTCAGGATCAGGGGTCTCTGCTACACCCCAACCTCAGGTCTCTCAACCTCATGGCCTGGCTGCTGAGAGGGTAGTCCTCGCTCCCCTTCTCCTGCCGGCGGAGGTGGAGGAGGTCGTCCTAGCTTCACGACGACCTTCTACCCGCAAATGCTACGCCCTTAAATGGCGTCGCTTTTCCGTCTGGTGTACCCAACAGTCTCAGGATCCCTTCTCCTGCCCAGTGTCGGTGATCCTGCAGTACTTGCTATACCTCTCTAATCTGGGACTTAAGTCCAACTCCGTCAAAGTTCACCTCAGTGCTCTCTCAGCACATCATGTGCCGGTGGACGGCAGACCTCTTTCCAGCGACCCTCTTGTAGCGAGGTTTCTCCGAGGTCTTCTTCTACTTAAACCACCTCTGCGCCCGCCAGCGCCTGACTGGGACCTGAATGTGGTTTTGCAGCGGATCACCTGTCCGCCTTTTGAACCTATGGCTACCTGTTCTCTCCGTTTTCTTTCTTGGAAAACACTGTTCTTGATAGCCCTCACTTCCGCTAGACGCGTAAGTGAATTGCAGGCCCTCGTGTCTGATCCCCCTTACACTCGGTTCTACAAAAATAGGGTAGTCCTACGGACTCACCCAAAATTTCTTCCAAAAGTGGTCTCCCCTTTTCATATCAATCAGGAGGTGGTACTTCCAACCTTCTTTCCCAGACCACACTCCAGTCGAGCTGAAACGGTCCTCCATACCCTGGACTGTAGAAGGGCTCTGAACTTCTACCTTGACCGTACGCGGGAGCACCGTAAAGCTGCTCAGCTTTTTGTATCTTTCGACCCCAATAAATTGGGGCTCCCGGTCTCCAAGCGTACTCTGTCCATCTGGGTTGCGGACTGTATCACTTGGGCTTATGGGGCGGCCGGACTCTCCTTGGAAGGTCGAGTCACGGCTCACTGCGTTCGGGCTAAGGCCACGTCAGTGGCTTACCTCCGCTCTGTTCCGCTGGCAGACATCTGCCGGGCCGCTACTTGGTCTTCGAGCCAGACTTTTGCGGTCCATTACTGTCTCGAGAGGGAGTCCCGCAGGGACAGTGCTTTCGGACAGGCAGTCCTCCGTAATCTCTTTGAGGTCTGAGCAACTCCTACCCTCCATCCCGGTTATGGGCTACCGGTGGGTAATTATTCAGCGAAGATCCTTCCTTCTGTGCTGCTGAGCTAGAGGGAGCTCATTTTTGTGCTTAGGGTCTCCGGTAGCCTTGAGCTTGGGAGTCCCATAAGTGAGGACTGACTTCCTGCTTGGTCCTGGAGAAAGCGTAGTTACTCACCTGTAACAGGTGTTCTCCAGGAGCAGCAGGAATCAGTCCTCACAACCCTCCCTCCTCCCCTTGGAGTTGCAATCGTCTGCTTTACTTTTTTGCTAATTTTTATGCTGTCTTTTTTAGCTATGTCATCTGACTGGCTAAGATGGCACCCTTGGGCGGGAAGAGGACCGCGCATGCGCGCTGCAATTCCCAAAGGCTTTCTTTGAAAGCTGGGGAAAATTGCTCCGCGAGGGCTCCGTCGGCGCCGACGTCACCCATAAGTGAGGACTGATTCCTGCTGCTCCTGGAAAACACCTGTTACAGGTGAGTAACTACGCTTTCCGTTCAAACTGTTGCTTCTTGATCAATGTACAGATTGTGCAAGAGAACGATCAGGTGTTCTGGTATACCCATGCTTCTTAATGTGGCCCAGAGTTTCTCATGGTTTACACAGTCAAAAGCCTTGCTATAGTCGATAAAGCACAAATAGATATCCTTTTGGTATTCTTTAGTCTTTTCAAGGATCCATCTCACATCCGCAATGATGTCTCTCGTTCCTCGCCCTTTCCTGAACCCGGCTTGCACTTCAGGTAGTTCTTGTTCCAGGTATGGTTGTAGTCTCTTTTGAATAGTCTTCAGTAGAATCTTGCTGGCATGTGGGATCAGAGCGATTGTGCGATAATTTCCACAGTCAGTTGGATCACCTTTCTTTAGTATTGGTATAAACACAGATCTTTTCCAGTCAGTTGGCCATGAAGTTGTCTTCCATATTTCTTGGCAGAGCCTTGTGAGTACGGTAACAGCTGCATCAGATTGCTGCAATACTTCTATGGGAATGCTATCAATGCCTGGTGCTTTGTTCTTTGATAAGGCTTTCAATGCTGCTTCAACTTCTTCTTTCATCACCAATGGTTCCCGATCATAAGGTACAGGTTGAAACGGCTGTTGGTCCACTTGATTTTTATCATATAAAAACTCTGTATATTCCTTCCACCTTTTCTTGATCTTCTCAGCATCATTCAACATAGAAC
Source organism: Ichthyophis bannanicus (assembly GCA_033557465.1). Classification (NCBI taxonomy): domain Eukaryota; kingdom Metazoa; phylum Chordata; class Amphibia; order Gymnophiona; family Ichthyophiidae; genus Ichthyophis; species Ichthyophis bannanicus. The sequence goes on from CM066036.1 coordinate 97,545,340, forward strand.
CTTGAGCATCTTGTAACATTCCAATTCGAGGCTGAAACTTTTTCTTTAACTCTCGTAGCTTTAGGAAAGCCGATCTTGTTCTTCCTCTAATAGTTTCTGCTTCTATTTCCTTGCAAGTGTCATTGTAGTACTTTTCCTTGTCCTGTCTTGCTGCACGTTGGAAATCTCTGTTGAGTTCTGCGATTGTCTTTCTTTCTCCTCTGGCTTTAGCTTCTCTGTGTTTCTGGGCAATTTTCAGAGTTTCTTCCGTCATCCATTTTGGCCGTTTTTGCTTTTTCACCTTTTGTAGAGACTTCTCGCTTTCTTCCAACACAACCTTCTTGATGTCATTCCATAACTCTTCTGGAGCTCTGTCATTTGTATCTAAAGCAGCAAATCAATTTTGCAGGCAGTCTTTAAATTCCAGTGGTATATTCTCAAGGTCATATTTTGCTGCATTCATGAGTGGTTTGCTCTTTTTCAACTTTAGCTTTAGTTTGCATACTAGTAGTTGATGATCTGTACCACAGTCAGCTCCAGGTTTTGTCTTTGTTGATGTTACAGAGCTTTTCCATTGTTGACTTCCACATATGTAGTCAATTTGATTTTTATATAAACGCTGTTACCGGGGGTAAATTTCTATTGACTCACATACATAGCTTTGAAAATTGCCACTCCCCTTTGTCCAGTTTTATAGGATTATTCTGGGAAAGGGGAGCTGGTGTGTGTGTGTGTGTGTGTGTGTGTGTGTGGGTGGGGGGGGGGTTGTCATGGTTGTTTTGCTTGGTTAAAATAGGGGTAGTCTGTGGGTAAAGCGGGGTCAGTGATGTTCAGCCGTTAACTGGATAGCTGACGTTAGGACAGGTACAGGGCCTTGTGAAGGTTTCCATCCCCTCGGTTTTTGTCCTGTTTGTCGTATTACAACCTGGAATGAAAATGGAGGTTCATATGGATGTTGTTAGGAAATGGACCTAACAATATAGTCCAAATTGATGAAGTGGAATGACAATAAAATACCGTGTGTGTGTGTATATGTATATGTATATGTGTATGTGTATGTATGTATATATATATATATATATATATATACACACACACATACAGGGTGGCCCAAAAAAGTGAGAACATCTCATAAATTAAAAGCTTAAATAGTTTACTTATTTACCTTTTTTAGCTATATAATGCCTTTATTTTGATGATTTCTGGTCGCCATTTTTTTTTTAATTTGTCAATCGTTTACATCTGTCTTTTTGAATTTTTAAATAACATATGCTATGAGATGTTCTCACTTTTTTTGGGCCACCCTGTATGTGTGTGTGTATATAATTTTAAAAAAAGGTAAAAACGGAAAGGTTGTGAGTGCATATGTATTCATCCCTTTTGCTATGAAACCCCTAAATAAGATCCGATCCAACCAATTAATCTCAGAAGTCACATCATTAGTTGATTAGGGTCCACCTGTGTGCAATCAGCGTCACATGATGCCTGTATAATTATACCTAATGTGAAAGGCTCCTGACTCTGCAATACCACTAAGTAAGCAACATGAAGACCAAGGAGCACTCCAAACAGGTCAGAGACCAAGTTGTGGAGGAAGTATAGATCAGGGTTCTACTATAAAAAAAAATATCACAAATTCTGAATATCCCATAGAGCACCATTAAAGCCATTATAACAAAACAGAATATGGCACCAATACAAACTTGACAAAAGGTTACCCACCAAAACTCACAGACTGGGCAAGGAGGGCATTAATCAGAGATGCTACAAAGACACCAAGGATAACACTGAAGGAGCTGCAAAGATCCACAGCAGAGATGGGAGAATCTGTCCATAGGATCACTTTAAGCCGTACACTCCACAGAGCGGGGCTTTATGGAAGAGTGACCAGAAAAAAAGCCATTGCTTAAAGAAAGAAATAAGAAAACACGTTTGGAGTTTGCCTAACAGTGTGTGGTGGACCCCCCCAAACACATGGAAGAAGGTACTCTGATCAGATGAGATGAAAATTGAACTTTTTGGCCATCACGGAAAACGCTATGTGTGGTGCAAATCCAACATTTCCCATCACCCGAGAACACCATTCCCACAGTGAAACATGGTGGTGTCAGCATCATGCTGTAGGTATGTTTTTCATGGGCAGGGACAGGAAAACAGGTCAGGACTGAAGGAACGATGGATGGCACTAAATACAGGGCAGTTGAGACTGGGACGAAGGTTCACCTTCCAGCAGGACAATGATCCTAAACATACTGCTAAAGCTGGTTAAAAGGGAAACATTTAAATGTCTTGGAATGGCCTAGTCAAAGCCCAGACCTTAATCCAATTGAGAATCTGTGGCATGACTTGAAGATTGCTGTACACCAACGCAACCCACCTAACTTGAAGGAGTTGGAGCGGTTTTGCCTTGAGGAATGGGTGAAAATCCCAGTGGTTAGATGAGCTAAGCCAGTAGAGACATACCCCAAGAGACTTGCAGCTGTAATTGCACCACAAGGTGGCTCTACAGAGTATTGACTTGTGGGGGGGGAGGGGGGATACCTATGCACACATGATTTCTGTGTGGTTTTTTTGTCTTACTTATTGTTTGTGTCATAATAAAAAGATATTTTGCACCTTCAAAGTGGTAGGCATGTTGTGCAAATCACATGGTGCTAACCCCCAAATCTCCATTTTCATCCCAGATTGTAATGCGACAAAACAGGACAAATACCGAGGGGATGAATACTTTCACAAGGCCCTGTACATGGCTTTCCTGACATTTACCACTTTGTGCTATCTAGTTAGTGGCTGAATATCGCCATTGACTGGAGAGTGGCATTGGCAGCTGGACAGCATGGATATTCAGCGGCAGAAACTGGATATCTTCTGCCATTGGCTATCCTGTTTTAATTCAAGAGGCCACAGCGAGGTGTTTTATTTTGCCGACCCGCCACCGCTGAATATTCTTTGCCAGCACTATAATTTGCAGGCATCAATTTTCTTCCTTTCTTCTTCACTGTCCAACTTTCACATCCTTATGATGTTATTGAAAATACCATGGCTAGGGCAAGTCGAATCTTTGTATATCGAGATACATCTCTGCACTTTGTCTAGGTCCTTCATAGCTGTTCTGCTAAGAGCAATGCATCATTGGATTTCTTGACTGCTTGTTGTTTCTTTGCTGATTATGGATCCAAACAGGTTAAAGTTGTCTACTATTTCTATTTCTTCTCTATCAAGAATGAAATTGGCTTTGCCAGTTGTCAGGATCTTTGTCGTCTTCTTGTTAAGGTGCAGTCCCATTTTAAGACGTTTCTTGATCTTGATAAGCAGATGTTCCAGATTGTTTGTTTTTACTTTCAGTCAGTAATGTTGCATCATCGGCATAATGAAGGTTGTCGATGAGTCTTCCACCAATCTTCACACCTTGGTTGTCATCATGCAGTCCTAATTATCTGATGATTTGTTCTGCATATAAATCGAACAGGTAGGGGGAAAATAGTCAGCCTTATTGTACACCTTTCCTGATTTTAAACCCTTCTGTTTCTTCTTGACAAATGTAAAGGTTGTGCATGAGAACTCTGACTCATCACTGTTAGATATCTTTTCTGGCATAAGTAGCTTATTTATTTATTTAGCTGCATTTATATCCCGCTTTTCACCGGGTCAAAGCGGTTGGGGGATGCAATTAACATGAGGGGATATGAGACACATACACTAATACTTACAGGGAACATGGGCAATGGAGGGTTAAGTGGCTTGCCCAAGACCACAAGGAGCACCTGCGGGACTAGAAACCCCAGTCCTTCCGGCCCAAGGTTGCTGTCCTCTAGTGGGATTTGAACCACCGACCTTCCGGCCTGTAGTACCTTGCCCCAACCACTAGGCCACTCCTCCACTCATATTTCCTCCACTCAGCTTCCTCATATTTCTCTCAGTAAAGACCAAAGAAAATAATTCATGTAGTCTCTCAACTATGATCTTGTCCTTCTCGTGTGCCCCTTTTATCCTTTGATCATCTAATGGTCCAAATGACTCCCTCACTGGCACTTTGCTTTGAATGTACCTGGAAAAAGCTTTTATTAAGAGTTTTTTTTCTCTGACAAGCTTCTTTTCAATTCTTTTTGCTTTCCTTTATCAATGCTTTGCATTTAACTTTCCAGTGCTTATCCCATTTCCTATTTTCTTCATTTGGTTCCTTTTTCCATTTTTTAAAAGATATTTGTTTTGGCATTAATAGCTTCTTTCACATCACTTTCTAACCATGCTGGCTGTCATTTGTCCTTCCTTCTGCCTTTCTTAATGTGTGGAATACATTTGGTCTGGGCTTCCAAGGCCGTATTTTTAAACAAATTAGATGTTTGATATAAACTCTTGACTATGGCCGTTCTTTTTCGTTTTTTTTTTCTAACCATTTTCCTCATTTTATCATAGGTTTCCATTTCAAAATTAAATACCGACACAGTAGATTTCCTTTACATACTCACTTCTTTTAAGTCAGATTTGATCATATTGTGATCACTAATGCCAGCTGGTCCCAATACGTTCAGCTCTTTTACCAAATCCTGTGTTCCACAAAGGACTAAGTCTAAAATAGGTCCTTCTCTAGTTGGTTCCCAAACCAGCTGCTCAATGAAGCAGTCTTTTATTTCATCTAGGAACTTTATCTCCCTAATCTTTCTGAAAGCATTTCATCATTGCCCATTCATGTCGTCCAGATAGATGGCATTTTCTTCCCCTTCAGACATGGCATTGCTATTCACGAAGATTCAGTGCTACATTTTGTTTCCTGTAGAACTTTTATTCTGTTTGACTCAATACTCTCTTTAACATATAACATATTTGATCCATTCTATCTTTATGATATAATATATACCCTCCTCACCAGCCTTCTCTCATCTGAACTGAAATGATTACACCTCATTCAGAATACCGCTGCTAAACTTCTATTTCATGCCTCACGTTTTGACCATGTTACTCCACTATTAATCCATCATCATTGGCTTCCCATTCAATATCATATTCAGTAGAAGCTCCTCACTCTCGTCCATAAAACCCTCTACCCACCACAATCTCTTTTCTCACTCATCATCCTCCATACACCACACTGAACCACCTCCATCTCCCTCCCGCCTCCCAAGATCATCTTCAATCCAGTTGCCACTCCGTCTTCTAATTTCTAGGTCCCAGTCTATGGAACAGTCTCCCCCCAGACCTCCATATGGAATCCTCATGTGTCAAATACAAATCCTAGCTCAAAACCCACCTCTTCCAAAGAGCCTTCAGCCTCCCCCCCCCCTGACTGACACCCTCCATCTCTACCCTACTCTTCCCACTGACTTCTACTCTATATCCCTCTGCTTCCCCCCCCCCCTTGTGCAAGTGTGCACTACTATCCTATACATTTTTGGAGTTCTTTCCTTCATTAACTTTTATATTGTAAACCGCCCTGCTGTCCTCACAAAAGGGCAGCATATCAAAGTTTTAATAAACGTAAACTCTAGTATTATTGTCCCATTGGTTATCCTCCTTCCACCTGGTTTCTGAGATGTCTATTATTCTGTCTCTTTATTTAGTGCTATACTGTATATTCTCATTTTCCCATCTTATTTTTTTTAGGTTTCTAGCATATGGCATAGAGATATTTCAAGGTATTTTGCTTGAATTTAAAACCTCCTTAGCAGTTGACAGGGATACTTTGCACTTAGTACCTGAGCTACTTTAGACTTCTATTGCGGCCTCCCTATCAGGATGTTCTAACTTCCCTGTTTTGAACCTTCAAAGATTCCTTACTCCGAACAATGTGCTTCTGAGCAACTGTCTGTTTTCTCTCAGGTTTTAGTTTAGAAAAGGCTTTATCTCCTTTTAAAACAGTGTCAGCAGCCTGGTTCTATCCCAGTTAGGATGAAGCCCATCTTTACTGAATAGGCTTCCCCCTTCTCCGAATGGAGCCCAATTCCTAGAAAATCTAAATCCTTCCTCCTGGCACCATTGTCTCAACTATGCATTGAGACTCTGGAGCTTTGCTATTCTCTTGGGTCCTGTGTGTGGAACCGGAAGCAAATTTGAGAATGCTAACATGGAGGTCTTGGATTTCAAATTTCTATCTAAGATCCTGAATTGTGAAACCTGTGTATCTTTTTGGGAACCTGCCAGGTACTTGTGACCTGGAATAGCCACGGTTGGAAATAGGATACTGGGCTTGATAGACTTTGGTCTGACCCAGTATGCCATTTTTTAGGTTCTTAAATTTGGCTTCCTGAAACTCTCTTCCATGTTTTTCTATATCATTAGTACCAACATGTACCAGGACAGCCAGCTTCTCCCCAGCACTGTCTAAAATCCTATCTAGATGAAACATGAGGCCCATCTCCTTCAGATCAGACAGACAATGGTAGAAACCATCATAAAGAACAAAATTACTCAGCATGTAGATAGTCATGGCCTAATGGGAGACAGCCAATGTGGCTTTAGACAAGGAAGATCTTGTCTTACTAATCTGTTATGTTTTTTTGAAGGTGTGAATAAACAGGTGGACAAAGGTGAGTCGGTTGATATAGTGTATTTGGACTTTCAGAAAGCCTTTGACAAGGTCCCTCATCAGAGACTTTTGGCAAAACTAAAGAGTCATGGGATAGGAGGCAATGTACGATTGTGGATCAGGAACTGGTTAAAAGATAGAAAGCAGAGGGTAGGGCTAAATGGCCAATTTTCCCAATGGAGAAAGGTGAATAGTGGTGTACCCCAAGGATCTGTGCTGGGTCTGCTGCTTTTTGACATATTCATAAATGACCTGGAAAAGGGACTAACGAGTGAGGTTATCAAATTTGCAGATGACACAAAACTATTTAAAGTTGTTAAAACCCAAGAGGATTGTGGAAAATTGCAAGAGGATCTTGATAAATTGGAAGACTGGGCATCAAAATGGAAGATAAAATTTAATGTGGACAAGTGCAAAGTTATGCACCTAGGGAAGAACAACCCAAACTACGGTTACATGATGCAAGATTCCACATTAGGAACCACCACCCAGGAAAAAGATTTAGGCGTCATTGTGGATAACATGTTAAAACCCTCGGCCAAGTGTGCAGCGGCAGCCAAGAGAGCAAATAGAATGCTAGGTATCATAAGGAAAGGAATGGAAAATAAAACAAAAGATATTATAATGCCTGTATATCGTTCCATGGTGAGACCACACCTTGAATATTGTGTGCAATTCTGGTCGCCGTATCTTAAAAAGGATATAGCATTATTAGAAAAGGTTCAGAGAAGAGCCACCACAATGGTAAAGGGGATGGAAGGATACTCCTATGAAGAAAGGCTAAAAAGGTTAGGGCTCTTTAACCTGGAAAACAGATGGCTGAGGGGAGATATGATAGAAGTCTATAAATTAATGAACGGAGTGGAATGGGTAAACGTAGATCGATTGTTTACGTTATCAGAATATAGAAAGACTAGGGGACATGCAATGAAGCTACAGGGTAAACTATTTAAGACTAATAAAAGAAAATATTTTTTCACTCAACGTGTAATCAAACTCTGGAATTTGTTACCGGAGGATGTAGTAAAGGCTGTTAGTGTAACTGGGTTTAAAAAAGGTCTGGACAAGTTCCTGGAGGAAAGATCCATAAACCATTACAAGCAACCAGTACAAGCATTGTGAAACCTGTGTCTTTTGGGGAAACTGCTAGGTACGTATGACCTAGATTGGCCACTGTTGGAAACAGGATACTGGGTTTGATGGACCTTGGTCTGATCCAGTATGGCATATATTATGTTCTTATGACAAGTGACCAAGCGATCCTCATGTCTACCAGTCACTCAGCTATCTACATGCCTAATGATGAAAACACCAACTAGAATAGCTGTCCTAATCCTACACTCTTGGCCAGAAGCCCTTGGAGACATATTCTCAGTGTGAGAGAATATTGCATCCCTGGAAATGGAGGAGTTGGAAGCAACCCAGGAACAGGAAGAACAGAGCTCAAGCACCCCAAAGTTGCAAAATTGGTGAGCACAAAGAAGTAAAGGATAGTGGTGGTTGGTGTCTATCTTCTGAAGAGTCCATTTGCCAACTAGACTTGATGTCCAGGAAGGTGTGCTGTTTACTAGGTGACAAAATCAGTGCTGTTACAGAGAATTTGCTGAGATTTATCGGGCCTACTGACTATTATCCGATAATGCTCATCCTCGTTAGCACAAATGATGCTGCTAGGTATCCCTCTGAGCATATTAAGAGTGACTTCATGACTCTGGGAGAGAGTGTGAAGCCAGATAGTTGCACAGGTGATGTTCTCTTCAATCCCCCCTGTTGAGGACAAAGGCCAAGGCAGAGAAGCTTGCATCCTGGAAATGAATGCATGGCTGCCTGGATGGTGTCATCAAGAGCATTTTCATTTCCTGGACCATGAGATCATTTTCCAAGGTCTGCTGCGCAGAGATAGCACCCACCTATTCAAGAAGGGCCAAAGTGTCTTTTGCAGCAGACTGGCTAACCTACTGAAGAGTACTTTAAACTAGACTCGTTGGGAATGGGTGGGTAAGTAAAACATGAAATGCCTCTGTAGAAATGGGTAAAAGGGGCAACATATGGAAAGCAGTGTGCATTAATGCCCGTAGTATGGGAAATAAGATCCCAGATATTGAGGTTTTAATTTTACAGACTGACTCGGATTTAATGGTGGTTACAGAGACATGGTTCATGGATAACCATGACTGGGATGTAATTATACTGGGCTATACTTTATTCAGGAAAGACAGGGTAGGAAGAAGGGGAGGAAATGTGGTACTATATGTAAAAAAATAAAGCTACAGAATCAGAGGGCTTACAAGGGAAGGAGAGGGCACTGTGGGTTAAACTAGAAAGAAGGAATGGGGGAATCCATTTGCATTAGTGTGATATACAGATCTCCTTCTCAGGGAGAGGAAGTGCATGGGGATTTAATTGAAGGTATTAGCAGTCTTGCCATGAAAGTAGAAGTGCTACTGATAGGCGACTTCAATATGCCGCATGTTGAATGATGCATCCCTGCTGCAAGGTCATCTAGAAGTAGGGAGATCCTGGATTCTCTACAGGGAGAATTATTCCAGCATCTAGTAACAGAGCATGAAGGGGCCATGTTGGACCTGGTGCTTAGCAATGGGGAAAGTGTTTCTGATGTTACAGTGAGAGATCATCTCTCATCTAGTGATCACCAGATGGTGTGGCTCAGTATTAGAACTAGGGCTGAAAGTCCATTCAAAAGTGATGAAGCTAGACTTTAGGAAAACTAATTTTGCCGAGATGAGATAATACCTCAAGGAGTCGTTAGAGGGATGGGAGCAGCTGGGGAATTCAGAAAAGCAATGGGCAAGTTGGAAAGGGGATATTTAAGGGCAACATATCCTTAGGAAAGCAAATAAATTTAAAGGAAAGGGAGGCAACTATGGTTCTCAAAAGAAGTAATTGAAAAGGTGAAGAAAAAAAGAAGGTGGCCTTCATAAAAAAGAAAAGATCACAGAATAAGGAAGACAAGCATCAATATTTTGATAAACTTAGAGAAGCTAGAAAAGTAGTCAGGAAAGCAAAGATACAAATAGAAGAAAAAATAGTCAATACAGTAAAATGGGAGGAAAAGACATTTTTTCAGATATGTTAGTGAGAGGAGGAAGTACAAACGTATTGTTAGACTCAAGGGTTAAGGGAAGGAATACGTAGAAGTTGATAAGGATAAAGCAGAATTGCTTAACAAATATTTTTTTGTTCTGTTAACATATGAAGGGCCAGGAGCAGAACCTCGGAAAACACCTACAAATAGGAACAGAAGTAAAGGGGATCTTAAACAATTTTCAGAAGACTGTTTGTGAGGATCTAGCTAAATTAAAAATAGACAAATTGATGGGGCCAGATGGAATACATCAGAGAATATTGAAGGAACTTGGGGAAGTTCTGCAGCTTCACTATCTGACCTTTTCAATGGTTCTTTAGAGTCAGGAGTGGTCCCAGAGGAATGGAGAAATATGCATGCAGTCTCTTCACATAAAAGTGGAAGTAAGGATGGAGTTGAGACCTACAGTCAGATTAGTCTGATCTCTGTGTTGAGTAAATTAATGGAAATGCTGCTAAAAAGAGGATAGTGAGGTTTCTGGAGTCCAATGGATTGCAGGATCTGAGACAGCATGGTTTTACTAGAGGAAGATGTTGTCAGACAAATCTACTTAATTTCTTTGACTGGGTGACCAGAGAGCTGGACCAAGGGAGAGCCCTAGATGTGGTGTACTTAGATTTCAGTAAAGCCTTTGACACCATTCCGCACAGGTGACTTATAAATAAATAGAGCACCCTAGAGATGGACCCTAAAGTGATTGATTGAGTTAGAAATTGGTTGAGTGGGAATCGACAAAGAGTGCTAGTAATGGAGCTCACTCTGAGGAGAAGAATGTTACCAGTGGGGTGATGCAGGGATCTGTCCTTGGTCTGATTTATTTTTAACATTTTTGTCCATTATATTGCAGAAGGGCTGTCAGGTAAGGTTTGCCTCTTTGCAGATCAGGATTGGCCCATCCACTAGGCAGGCTAGATGGCTGCCTAGGGTGGCAGACCTCTGTGGGCTGTATAGCAGGCCATGTGTGCTAAAGCACATGGTTTTCCGTGGGCTGCTGTGCTGTCTTCCCCTCAACCCCACTGATGGAATCAGCGGCAGTGGTGCAGAGTCGCATGGGGGGGGGGGGCAGCAAGGAGGGGGCTTCTGCTTGGGGTAGCAGAAACCATTGGACCAGCCCCATTGCAGTTGATACCAAAACCTGCAATAGACACCCAGGAAGCAGTAGATGACATGAGGAGGGATGATTGAGAATTAGGCAACTGAGATTTAATGCTAAGAAATGCAAGGTCATGCATTTGGGCTGCAAAAATCCAAGGGAGTGGTTCAGTGTAGGGGGGTGAAGTACTTCTGTCCACAAAAGAAGAGCAGGACCTGGGTGTGATTGTGTCTGACGATCTTAAAGTAACTAAACAGGCAGAAAAGACAACTGTGAAAGCCAGAATGATGCTTGGGTGCATAGGGAGAGGAATGGTCAGCAGGAAGAAGGAGGTGATAGTGCCTCTGTATAAGTCTCTGATGCGACCTCATTTGGAGTATTGGGTGCAATTCTGAAGACCACACCTTCAAAAGGATAGAAGCAGGATGGCGTCGGTGTGGAAAGTGGCCAACGAAATGGTCAATGATCTTCATCACAAGGCATATGGGAATAGACTTAAAGATCTCAATATGTTTACTTTGGAGGAAAGACTGGAGAAAGGAGCTATGATAGAGACGTTTGAATACCTCCATGGCATAAATGCATAGGAGGAGAGCCTCGTTCAATTGAAAGAAAGCTCTGCAATGAGGGGGTATAAGATGAAGATGAAAGGGGATAGGCTCAGGAGTAATATGCAGAAATATTTATTTACGGAAAGCGTGATAGATGCATGGAATAGTCTCCCAATGGAGGAAGTAGAGACAAGGGCAGTATCTGAATTAAGAAAGCATTGAACCGACACAGATCTCTAAAGGATAAAACGGACTATAGTAGTTGGTATGGAAGGGCAGGCCATATGGTCTTTTTCTGCAATTATTTTTCTATGTTCCTATCTCCTGGAGGGCAATTCTTGGCTATGGATCAATTCTTATCCCACAAGGCGAAGCTGCATCTTTGGACTGATACGTTTTTTAGTTGTACAGAGTTGCTAAGGGAGTAGGGATACCTAAACTAATATGCAGGCCTTCAGGATTTGTTGTTATATGCTGATATTTTGTGTTTCCTTCTCACTGAACTGCCAATCTTTGATGAAAATATCCTGTTGTAGCAAATTTCACTCGTAATTGGGAAACTGACTATAAATTAAGGGATATGCCTGGAGTGGGTGGGAAAAAAATAACTACCTGTCTATTTTGTATTAGAAGTCTAAAGGCCTAACTAAATCTAGCACAAATCAATTTTAGTGATATTGCGGAAGGGCTGTTGGCTAAGGTTTGCCTCTTTGCGGATGATACCAAAATCTGCAACACACCCAGGAAGTTGTAGATAACAAGAGGAGGGATCTAGCTAAGCTTGAAAAATGGTCTAGAATTTGGCAGCTGAGATTTAATGTTAAAAAAATGCAAGGTCATGAATTTGTGCTGCAGCAATCCAAAGGAGCGATATAGGGAGTGAAGTACTTCTGTCCACAAAAGAAGAACGGGACCAAGGCATGATTGTGTCTGATGATTTTAAAGCAGCTAAACAGGTAGAAAAGGCGACGGCAAAAGCTAGAAGGATACTTGGGTGCAAAGGGATAGGAATGGCTAGCAGAAGAAAGGAGGTGATAGTGCCGTTTCATAAGTCTTTGGTGGGACCTCATTTGGAGTACTGTGTGCAATTCTGGAGACAGCACCTTCGAAAGGATATAAACAGGTTGGAGTCTGTCCAGAGGGTGGCTACTAAAATGGTTTATTTATTTATTTTATTTAAAGGGTATTTACATCCCGCCTTATCCTTCAATCAAGGCGGTGTACAGAGCAAACAATCAATTTCAATTGGCATTTGTGTTCTCATGTGTTTTTATACTGTACAGTGAATGTGCGTGAGTGTAGGTAGATTGATTGGGGTGTGCTATTTACAGCATGAGCTTTATACAGTGTTGTGTGCAATGAGTATGTATGGCATATCTGACCCAGTATGGCATATCTTATGTTCTTATAAAAGGTTTGGACAAGTTCCTGGAGGAAAGGTCCATAAACCATTATTAAGAAGTGACCGAAGATATCAATGCTTGACCCAGTACAAGCATTGTGGAACTTGTGTCTCTTGGGGAAACTCCTAGGTACATATGACCTAGATTGGCCACTGTTGGAAACAGAATACTGGGCTTGATGGACCTTGGTCTGACCCAGTATGGCATATCTTATGTTCTTATGAGCATGTGGGTAAGTCATTAGTCCGGGGGTGGTGATCCCATTATGTGCTCAGGCCATACTGCTCCACAAAGAGCAAAGTCTTTAGTTGCTTTCGAAAGTCCTTAGTGTCATCTGTTGATCGAAGTTCATCAGGGAGTGCATTCCACATTATAGGTGCCGCCATTGATAGTGCTCTTCGTGCGGTAGACTTGCGAGCCTTTGTGTAGTCTTTTGGAGTGTTGATTGTATCCGGTGTGGCTCTCCTCCTAGGTCTTGTGCTGGTGTTGGGTTGTATAAAAGGTTGAAGGCTGAGTGCTGAGTTCCTGTGTTTGATTCTGAATATGTTTAGGATTGTCTTGTATTTGATGTGGGAGCTGATTGGGAGCCACTGGAGGTCTTTTAGTATGGGGGTGATGTGGTCTTGTTTTGATGAACCGGATATTATTCGTGCTGCCGTGTTTTGGGCCATTTGTAGTGGTTAGTGGTCTTCGTAATAAAGCATATGAGAACAGACAAGGATCTTAATATGTATGCTTTAGAGGAAAGGCGGGATAGAGGTGATATGATTGAGATGTTTAAATACCTCTGCAGCAAAAATGCACAGGAGAGCCTCTTTTGGTTGAAAGCAAGCTCTGCTACGAGGGGACATAAGATGAAGGTGAAAGGGGATAGACTCAGGAGTAATATGTGGAAAGATTTCTTTACGGAAAGAGTGGTGGATCCGTGGAATAGTCTACCAGAGGAGGTGGTAGAGATGAGGACAGTATCTGAATTTAAAAAAATCATGGGACAAACACAGAGGATCTCTAAAGGCAAAAAGGGGACTGTTGTAGTGGTTGATATGGTAGGGCAGACTAGATAGGCCATGTGGTCTTTTTCTGCCATCACGTTTCTGTGTTTCATTTCAAGGAAATACTTGTCTGATTTGTATTAAGAGTCTAAAGGCCTAACAGAGAGAGCTTACCTGTGAAGGAACAAGCACTCATTTGAATAAATTGAACCTATATGACGAGAAAAACTTTCACATTCAGTGGCGGCTAGTTTAGAAGCATCTCCACGTCTAAAAACAGCATTTACACGCATAGATTGCAATACATGTGTAAATGCCATTTCAGAATGGGGGCTTTTTAAACAGGATGCTTACTCTGTTTAAGTTCCTGGAGGCGTAGGGAAAGGGAGTGATTTGAGTGGGCCTACAGTATAGATGTGAGTTTCCCATTTCACAAGGGGAATCCACCTCTCTACCAAAAAATTATAGACTTTGGTATTTACAGCTGTCCTGTGGCATGTTTAAGTGGATGTTGGATGTTGGAAGAGTTAATTGTCAAGGTCTGTCTCCCCCCCTCCTGATGACCCCCCTCCGGTATCTCCCACAGCATGTCAATCTCCCTCCCAATCTCGCACTACATCTAATCCCCCCCTACTCCCTCTACAAAGTATCCATTCCCTCTACTCCCTCCCCTCCTCTCAAACAATCCAATCCCCTCCTCAAGCAAAGGCCACGCTGGCTTTAGTTTCCCCTCAACACACCCTGGGAACAGCATCCTCTTGAGGTTGTCCCAGCATCCCCCCCCCCCCCATCTATATCCTCTGATTTCCTCCCCAGGCTGACTGGTAATGCCCACTTGCTCCTGCTTTTATGCTCCAGATTCCAAAATGGCGCCATTATCCCCCTAGTGGCAATGTTGTGGTAGCACCTGTGGCTGTAGAATTACTTTTTAGCAGGCATGAATTCAACCACTTAGCTGTACATATGGAGGGTAATTTTATAACTCACAAAAAAAAATTCAAAATAATAACACACAAATATATCAAAAATGCAACCAAAAAGTAATTTATATATCACAAAACTTTTTTATTCAAAGTCCTATAACAGATCTCAATTTTTTCACTTTTCATGTTTCTTATATTTTACTCAATGTTGTATTTTTTCTACTTAAAGTTCACATCATGTTGCGCTATCAAAATGATCATCACTATTACCGAAATAAAGACCCAAATAAAAAAAATAAGGGTAGAGCTCAATTACCACAGAGCGAACTTATTCTTACTTTGAGTGTAAAAATATATCATCATCGCTCTTGTTCTAAAAAGTTTTTACTATTTTGTTCTTGTTTAAGAAATGAACTTCACTCAATGTTTCACCTCGTATTAAAAAACACATCGATCCAAGATGGCTGTTGTCTATGCCAATTGAGCAGCGGTGTTTGCTAAGCCGAAGCGTAAGGGGAAGTTGTGGGGGGGGGGGGGGGAGGTTGGGGTTGCCTCTCCAACCCCTGCCACCTGTTTCGCTTGTTATCTCAGGTCCGATGGATTGCTTTTTTGCAGCTGTGCTCAGGACACTTTGAAGACACCGGAGGAAAGGGCCTGGTTGTGTCGACGTCGGGAGAGGTTAGTCTGGCATCTTCTTCAGGCTGTGATCTCACCCTGGATCTGCAGCACCCGCCTGATATTCCCGCCGACCTTTTGTGCCTGAGTTCACCGGAGGATGAAGTTTCTGGGCTGGGGAAGGTCTCACCCGTGCTGGGGGGTGGGGGGGGGGTGGGGGGGGAGTGTTCTGGAGGTGCTTTCGGCAGATGTTTCTGGCCCTGGGAAATCATCTGTGCCCGCAGGTGTGGTGGAGGGAGCAAGACTCAGTGACCCCCAGGGAAGCAAGTTGGCGGGGCAGGATCTAGGTGTTTCTCTGAGTTCAGCAGTTTCAACTACCGGGGAAACTATTGAGACTCCTTTTTCTTTGGTGAAGCTGGATAAAGTTACCTTAGATTTGATATGGACAGCCCTTACAAAGCTTGGTGAGTGTTTAGTTTCTCAAACAAATACTACTTTGCAGCTTATTCATCAGAATGTCGGGGCTGTGCAAAATTGTAAGGAATCAGTTGCCGGGATTCAAACCCAGATATCTACCTTGGAAAATAAGGTTTTACAAGTGGGAGAACGGTGCTCTGTGGTTATCAAAGATTTTTCTGGTCAAAGAACTAAGCTTGAAATGTTGGAAAACCAATTTAGAGCTACTAATTTGAGACTGTTGAATTTTCCCCGTACTTCTGTGATTTCAGCTAGAGAAATGTTTAAATCTTATTTGTCTGAGGTTCTTGGGGTTCCCCCTGAATCCCAGCACTACTCTCTAAAGTTTATTATATCCCTACAGGGAAGAAAGATGGGAAATCCAGTGTGAAAGTTTCTTCTGAATCTGACCATATGGGCATCTTGAATGTTTCAGAATTATTGACTTCATTGGTTACGGACTCTATTACTGCAGTTACTTTGTTGATTTCTTTGGCATTGGTCTCTGACTGTGAATGGCTTTTGAAGATGTTTTTTCGGAAAAGATCTGTTTTGTTTAAAAGACTGTCCGTGCATATATTTCCTAATCTTTGCGTGATACCCAGAGAAGGAGGGGGGAATTTTTGGTTCTTAGGCCTGGGGTGACCAAGATGGGGGGCTTATTTTTTCCTAAATTTCTTAGTAAATATTTAAGTTGAATTCTATTAACTACATTTTTTATGATCCCTCTAATTTGGCTACCTTTATAAGTTCCTGCCTTGTTGTGGCCCCGGGGGAGGGATATTGTATGATCTGAGTTCTGTGGATATTATATATATTAATGTTCAGGCATAGATTGTTTTTTCCTGCACATTTATATATATATTTTTTCTTATTTCTTTATGCTGTTTTGGATCTCCTTAGTGTGAGGGCTTGTGAGTAATGAGTATATTTTTTTGTTTCCTAATTGAACTATGTTTGACTGAAGTTTCTTTTATCTCATTCCTCTTTTCATTCAAGTTTATATTGGCTTGTATTGTTTAGTTGTAAAATTGCATTAATTTAAAAAAAACACTTATTTGAGGTTGCGGAGAGAAGAATGCCCAAATGCTCCGTAGTCCAGTATGGAATCCAAAAATCCTTGAAAGCAAATCGCCACTCCTCTGAACTCGGTTCAGTTCCTGGCTGTCACTCACACAAACACTGTGAACTCAACAAATGAACCTACCCTTGTGACGTCTGCTGCCAACCCATTGGGCTTTCAAGACATCCACAAGAAATATTTAGGGATCTATTTAAAGTGTGAGTAAGTTAGCATGCACTGTTAGCCCACGAGCATGGTAACTGCTAATTTGAACGCTAACTGCATGCCTTGTTATGATAGGCTGGGAACTTGGTAGGTTAAGGGTGGAGAGTGGATGTTGACTGCACATTGAGTTAGCCAGGGTCATTTATTGTGCGTTGTCACTGGTGCAGTTAGCATTAAGTGCACCTGGAGTAATTGGAACTAGACAAAAACATGTTAGAGAACTTTTCTGTTTACTAACTGCAGGGGATATGCTGGGCATACCGCCAACAGTTAGTGAACAGCCTTTGCATTTACCACACTTTAAGTTTTGCAGTTAAAATGCAGTAAATGCTAAACTTTATTTCAGGTTAGTAAACAGGCCTCTTAAGAGTGCTGTTTGCCTACACTGGCCATGCAACATGTGCAGACGGTAGATATTTTGAAACCTGGCTAGCTGGAAATCAGAAGGCCATGTATGGAAGCCTTGGAGGTCCACAGTGCCTTGCAATGGGAATGAAAGGAAAAACAGATCTGCCTCAAAACTGTGCAGATTTGAGCCCTACTGGTAGACTGGAGCTGCAGATTTCAAACCAGCAGTCATTAGGCATTATTTAAGGGAACCACCGATATCATGGTTCAACCTCAGCAGCCATGACTGGGGAAGTGGATCGCCTTTCCAGGGGTAGTTCAAGGTGTGTTACATTCAGGCACTGTAGGTATTTCCCTGGCCACAGAGGGCTGACAATCTGTGTTTGTATCTGAGGCAATGGAGGGTTAAGTGGTCTGGCCAAGGCCACAGGGAGAGTCAGTTGAATTTGAACCCTGGTCATTCTGGTTTCAGGCTGCTGCCCTAACAGGAAGTGGAATCGGAGGGGGTTGGAAGCACGAATGGCGCTGCGGTGCCAGAAGAGAAGGTAAGTGGTGCCGCGTATTGCCCAGAGAGGGAGGCAGTGGCGGCAATGGGTGTGGGGGCAGGAGCAGGGCGGTGCTAGGAATCGGATTTGGTTAGAGTGCCTCATACCCTTGCACCAGTCCTACACCCACCCATACCCCTCACAATCTCCCCACTGTACTAATTATATTTCCTGATTGTCCAGCCTCTGAGATTGCTCAACTATTCAGCTAGTCAGTGCTGATCTAGTTGTACTGAGGCTCATTATGAACCCTGTAGATAGACTCTGTCATCTCCCATGGCTTGTGGTGCAGCCAGGCCATGCCCAAAGCTTGCAGTAGTACAGGCCGCCAGCCTCTGAACACATCCCATTTCTATCCACTTGGCCCTATCCTTCTTCATCTCAGGTCAGCTTTGGCACAAAAGCAAAACCCACCCGTTACGCCAGCTCTGACCATCACTCCAGTTCCCACACCTCAAACCTACATCTCATCCCACCCCAAAGCCAGGATCTAATCAATCTAAGCAAAGGGAGGATGGCAGGAGGGAAACAGCCATATCCTCCTCTCTGCCACCTTCGTCTTTGCTCACCTGCCAAAACTCCCCAAAGCCCAGCGACTCATACTTTATGCTCCCTTACTCTCCCACCCCTAACCACCAGTCGGCAGCACCCAACCAATAGCCCTTCACCTTATCCACTTCCCTTCTCCTGCTACCTTGGACATATCCTTGATTGAAGGCACCTCAACATGGCTGAACCCCTTCAGAGGGGCTGAAGGCTTTCCTTCTATTTCTGCAGCACAACTCAAAGACTTCTGTGGCCCAGGAACAGCTAGCCTATGCAGATGAGGTGCAGAGCTGAAGAGGCGTCGGGAAGGTATTTGAGGCAGTATAGGAGAAAGAGGAATTTGTTACCGGAGGATGTAAAAAAAAGATTTGGACAAATTCCTGGAGGAAAGGTCCATAAACCATTATTAAGGAGATAAAGCAGCGAGCTGGTGGTGTCTGCATTCTAACAAGAAAGTGCATAAATGTCCACATCATCGCAGGAACCTCTGCCAATAGTCTAGAGACACTAACAATTACCAACAACAAAATCACCATACTCCTTGCTTACAGATCCCCAAATACCAATCCTGACAGCCTAGAGACCATCTATAACCAACAATAAATACCTCATGATAGTAGGAGACCTCAATCTTGCCTCAACCCTGCCAAACAAAACCAACACCTTCCTGGAAGCAATGGAATTTCTGGACTACATTCAATCTATCAACCAACCCACCCTTGACATGATTTTTCTACCTCTCAACATACTCCAGCAACACAAGATCCCAGCACCTACCACCACCAATGTCCCATGGTCAGATCATAAAATGATATAATTAAAAATTCCTTCAGAATTAAAGGAACACAAACACCACACCATAAATGAAAGTTACAATCATACCAAGTTTCCACCACCCAAGCAAAAAATGGCCTACTGTACCAAACTACTCCAAAGCTCCTTAAACCGCCCCTGAGAGCTCCTTGATATAGTTAAAGTGCTAAGAAAAGATCCTGCACACCAAACGGAAAAAAAAACCAATCTCTCACCTCAAGCAAGGGCCGACTATTTCAAAACCCTAACCTCAGCACAAGCTAACATGCAAACACAGCAAGTGAAACCAGACATCAAAGCATGTGGACATCATTCCTGAAAATCACACCAGAATATCTATAAAATATTATCACAAGCATCAATACAACCACCTCTCCGCTTGACCCCTGTCCAGTCAACTGGACCAAGGCAACCAAACAGGGGCTCATTCCAACAATGATGAGAATTAAACAACCATCATTTAACACAAGGTTTTGTCCCACTGGAACTCAAGCCAACCTCTATCCGCCCTATCAGGAAAGGAACATCCAACGACGTCAACCAGCCATCCTCATATAGACAGACCTATGGCCAGCCTCCCATTCATGATTAAGGTCTTGGAGAAGATCGTATACAGGCAGCTCCAAGACTACATTGATACAAATCACCCACTGGATGACCAGCAATATGGTTTCAGGCCATACCATGGAGTGGAAACACTCATGACTGGCCTACGTGACAACCTAATTAAGGGCACTGACAAGCCTAAATCTGGCTTCATTCTCATTTTCCTGGATATAAAAGCAATGTTTGACTCCATCCCACATGACCTCATAGTTCAACGTCTTAAAACCATTGGATTATCAGATACCCCCCTCTCATGGTTCAAGGGAATTGGGAGGAGTGGCCTAGTGGTTAGGACATGGTACTTCAGGTTGGAGGGCCAGGGGTTCAATCCCACCTGGGGACAGCAATCTCAGGCCAGAGGGACTGGGGTTTCTAGTCCTATAGGCACATTCCTTGTGGCCTTGGGCAAGCCACTTAACCCTCCTTTGCCTCAGTTACACATAGATTGTGAGCCCTTTGGGGACAAGGGAATATATCCAATACCTGTTTGTAGTAATTACATAATGTAAACTGCTTTGATTGAAGAATAAAGTGGTATAAAAAACTGGTTAAATAAATAAATAAAGTCCTATTTGACAGACCACAAACTATAAGTCAGGATAAACCAGTCAATATGGAGTAGAGTGGAGGAGTGGCCTAGTGGTTGGGGCAAGGTACTTCAGGCCGGAAGGTCGGGAGTTCAAATCCCACTAGAGGACAGCAACCTTGGGCCGGAAGGACTGGGGTTTCTAGTCCCACAGGTGCTCCTCGTGGTCTTGGGCAAGCCACTTAACCCTCCATAGCCCATGTTCCCTGTAAAATAGTTATCTCCAAGTTATAATGCCCTGTTCAATGTAATTTCAGTTTGTTCAATGTAAACCGCACTGATGCAGAATAGCACGGTATATAAGAGAATGTAAATAAAATAAAATAAATAAATAAATATCCCCCTATAATCAAACCCAAGGAGTCCCACAAGGCTCAATCCTCTCAGCATTGTTATTCAACCTCTTCCCTTAACCAATATGTACCATAATAAAGTCCTGTAACATTCTCTATCATATCTATGCGGATGACATAATGATTTACACACCTATTAGTACAACAAATCCCTACACCACACCCATAACAAACTGCTTCTCCACAATCTGCAAATGGCTCAAAAGACACAACCTGACCATAAATCTAAAGAAGACTGAGGCCATGTTTATCACCAGAGACACCAGTTTCATACCACCAATCTCCATACCTATTGATGGAACACATATCCAGATGAAACAAAATATACGATATCTAGGAATTACAATGGACCAGCACCTCACCTTCAAAGCACACATACAAAACTTAACTCGCAGCATATATTACAAGCTCAAAACAATCAAGGATCTTAAACCACTCCTATCTGATCATGACTTCAGCTCAGTCCTACAAGCAACCATATTCCTTCAAGGCATACCAAACTCAACCATCATCCCTCTCCAACTTGCACTCAACATGGCTGCATGAATCCTCCTCAATGCAAGATGAACAGACCACATCACACCTTTCCTCAAACAACTGCACTGGCTTCCCATTATAGAGCATTCAAAATTCAAAGCCATTCTTACAATATTCAAAGTCCTCAATGACTCTTCATCACCACACTTTCAAATCCTGCTCCAGGTCATACCCGACAACAGAGAGCGTTGATCGACCTCAAGGAAAATGCTGCAAATACCACCGATATTCACAAAAAACAATGCTACCACATCTAAGAGAGCCTTTTCCCTCTACGCATCACAACTCTGGAACCCCATTCCTGAAAGGTTAAGGACCACAACAGACTTATCATCCTTCAGGAAAGCCCTTAAAACCCACCGTAGGATAAAGTGATATTAAAAAACCAACCCTGTTAAAATAATAAATAAACCTGGGAAATCCACTGCTTGCCCCAGTACAAGCATTGTGGCACCTGTGTGTCTTTTTGGGAAACTTCCAGGTACTTGTGACCTGGCTTGGCCACTGTTGGAAACAGGATACTGGGCTTGACAGACCTTGGTCTGACCCAGTATACGTGTGCAATTTCTTATGTTCTCATGGGGAGCTGGAAAGAGGCCAAGGTGGAAGAAGGGTTATGAGGGAGAGGATAGATGCAAAAGACTCAGAAGCTGGGGATCCAGGATGGGAAGGTCTTTCCCAAGGTTATCTCCTGAGTTCTAGTTTGTCTAAAATCAACTTTGTGTACATATTTTCTCAGAATCATGCTAATTTGCATGTTTTGGTTACAGGGTAGGTGTCTCTAGGATGGCAGCTTTGGTCAAAGTAGAAAACAATGTGCTGATAACTATACAAACAAGGAACTATCAGCCTGTGTTTTCATGTACAGGAAGAGTGTTCATAGCCCATTTACCTGGGTAAGCAACCCTTTGAGTAAACGGCTTTTGGAAATTGTCCTTATTGTGTGTACATATGTAACCCGGGACCCACTTTATCTATCCTGCGGCTGCTTGAAACTCATAGGAGACAGGACCTTAAAAATGCTGGAGTTTTATGTGCTTTGGATAAGCCTCCAGCACCTGGAATTCAAGGTTCGAGGGACTTGTGCCTGGTGAAATGAGGTTGACTAGAGTTAACTTAAGATAGATAGTAGGTTACTGAGCCCTGTGATATAGTGTGCTTTACCCAGAATGTGCACAAGACAGGCAGTGTTTAAACACAAACTTTGCTTTACTGCCATATGAGGTGCGATCAAAAAATATTGAGACTTGTACAATAACACAAGAAGTATAATAATGATAGTTATTGCACTCAGTCTCCTTCAAAGTAGTCCCCTTCTGATAAAACACACTTCCTCCAGCGTTCCTGCCACTGCTGGAAACAATTATGAAATGCCTCTTTTGTTATGCTGCGAAGCTGCTGTGTCGAATTTTGCTTAAAGGTCTCCAAGTCGTCAAATCTCCTTCCTTTCAGTGGTAAATTTCAGTTTTGGAAAAAAAAAGGTCACAGGATGCGAGGCCAGGTGAGTATGGAGGCTGACAGACTTGCTCGATTTGGTGTTTGGCCAAGAACTGCTGGACAAGATGTGATGCATGAGTTGGGGCGTTATCGTGATGAAGCAATCATTCACCATTCCTGTGCAACTGGCCTCTTACGACAAACTGCATTTCTCCAATGAGCCAGAACTTGGAACGTAGTACTCCTTATTGATGGTCTGGCCTTTTGGTGCATACTCATGATAAACAGTACCCAGGTAATCAAAGAAAATTGTGAGCATGACCTTATTGCTCTTTACCTGACGGACTTTCTTGGGTCTGGGAGAGTTTGGTGTCTTCCATTGTGAGGATTGAGCCTTAGTTTCCAGATCATAACCATAAACTCATGATTCATCAGCAGTAATAATCTTTTTGATGAAATCTGAGTCATTTCCAATGCATTCCAAGAACTCCCTGGCTGCAGACAGTCAATCTTCTTTTTGGTCAGGGGACAGGAGTTTTGGCACAAATTTTGCAGACACACCTCTCATTCCCAAATTGACAGTAAGAATGGACTATACTGACCCAAAACTGATGTCCATGTCCTCAGCAAGCTCCCTGATAGTCAATCTATGATTTGAGCGTATTGTGACACACACTGCTTCAACTGTGTCTTCATTCCTGCTCATGGGTGACCTTCCAGAACGTTCGTCACTGTCAACACTTTGGCGGCCCTCTTGGAAACGTTTGTACCAGTCATAAACTTGAGCACAACTCATGCATTCATTGCCGTACAATTGCTGTAACTTGTCATAAGTCTCTTTGCACGAATCTCCAAGTTTCTGGCGGAATTTAATGCAAATTCACTGTTCAATTTTTTCACTCATCATAAATCTGACAAACTGCTTTTACACGATACCATACGTCACATGATTAAAAAAAAGTCCAGGTGTGCTGCAGCCACGCTACACTCTGCACATGCAGAGCACATAACTAGGTCACTGCATGCTTAATAGCATCGTGGTGCGACATATTGTTATATAGCTACACAACAAGTCTCGATACTTTTTGATCACACCTCATATACTTAAAAGTAACTCTTCACCAAATGATACATGCAAGCATTTGAAAGGACATAAACCCAGCATAAAAATCACAGCATTCAGTAACAGAATGAAGGACAGTGAAATGATAAATGAAAAATAGACCTATTGGCTGGTCAAAGTGGATTAGAAACAGTCCATGGGAGGTCTGGTACATCCACTAGGCGAACTAGTCTGTCGCCTAGGGTGGCAGACTCTGGTGGGCGGCATGCTGATCCTTCCTTTCAAGCAGCGGCAGTTCAGCTGCCGCTTCAGCACCATGGCAAGCATTAACACACACATGTGTGCAGTCATGGCCTGCCACTCCTGTCCCCCCCCAACACAAGTTACATCGGAGGGAGCAGAAGCGGCAGGCCGTGAGCATACGTGGGCACTTTAAAGCCTGTTGCAGTGCTTAAGCAACAGCTGAACTGCTGCCGCTTCAAAGGAAGGATTTGCATGCAGCCCCCCCCACCTTGTGGGTAGATGGATGCCAGGAGGGTGGCGGCATGGTGGTGCCTCAGGCATGGGGGGTGAGGCAGCATGGAGGGCCAGTGGCAGAAACCCTTGGGCCGACCCTGGTCCTTGGGCCACAGAAATCATACAAGCATTTAACCTAAAAGGAATAGGCAAACAGATAAATTCAGAGTTGAAGTGGCGCACACTAGTAATAAATGTTCTGTTTTGCTTGGAATATAGGCCCTGGTCCTCTTAAGAGTTTTCTAGACTCTCTGACAGGGCAAATCTGTGATTTCTCCAATACTGTTACTGCAAGGCCTCACAGTTTAACTGAATTCCTGCTCAGCTCTATATTTACAAATCCTAAATTTTATCCTGAATTTCTTCCATTATCCTGGGAAATAGAAGTGAAATTTATACCAATTACCTTCGGATAGCATTTCCACTTGTATAGTCTCTGGTAGTGCTGGGCTCAGCCTTTGGGTTGCAGTGCTGCAGGCAAATGCTTGATCCTGGTCTTTTTTCTTTGACCCATAACTGGGCAGATCAATGCTTCTTCTCCCGGAACAAGCAGGAAGCCAGTCCTCACATATGGGTGACGTCGGCACTGACGGAGCCCCCGCGGAAGCATCCCCCCAGCTTTCAAAGAAAGCCTTCGAGAGATGCCACCATGCATCCACAGTCCCCTTCCCGCCCAAGGGTGCCATCCTGCTCAGTCTCCTTTTTTCCATGGAGCCCTTCAGATGCTGTCTGACTTTCTCCCGGAAAAAGTTGATTCTTTTGTGCCTGAGTTTTCACCTCGACTCTGATCTTGCACTGGTACTCTTCCCACCTACCATCCTCAGTGCCTCGGTGTCGAGTTCGGTTCATTTTTATAGTCTTTGTTCTTTTTATTTTCTGGCGCCTTTGCGCTTTTTTTCCCTGCTGGCAGCCCAGAGAGTCTTCGACCTCGCAGGGGTACTTTTTTCCCCCATAGCTACCAGTGGCTTTAAAAAGTGTGATCGGTGCTCTAAAATAAAGTCCTTAACTGACACACATGACTGCTGCCTCCATTGCCTTGGGCCAGATCACAACCCGGCGGCCTGCGGTCTCTGTAAATAGATGTCCAGCAAGGCCCTGAAGAGCCACCAGCAGCAGCACGATAAGTTCTTCCCTGAATCCCCGATGCCTTCGAAGGCCAGGGCCTCATCTGACATCTCGGGAGGAGCCCTGACATCTCGGGAGGAGCTTTCTGAACCTGAGCGTCTTTGTGGGTCCTCGGAGAGGGGGTTCCCCTCGAGGGAACACAGGATGAAAAAGAAACCCTCGAAGGCAGCGTCCATGGATGATTCTGACCTGCTGGGAACCTCTCGGGCCTGGTTCCGGAGTCCGAGGTGCTCGTCCGAGGCGTCGTAAAAGGAGAGACCTGTCAAGGATCCCCAGAAGGACCCGGTCGCGGACCGACTTCGGTCTCCAGATACTATCCTAGTCGAGGATTCCCCTTCTGGGGAGCCGACGTCAGGCCCGAGTTCCTTGGGGCACGCGCCAAAGGCTGCGGAACCTTCTGGCCTGGAGTCCAGAATGGCGGTCCTGGAGCAGTTTGTCTGCCTTCATTGGCCAGCAGAGGGCGCTGTTGTCTGGCACGTCCGGTTCCTCCACTCTGACCACCGGCCATTCGACGTCCAAGATGTCTCTGGAGGCTGAGCCGCTCCTTGGCCATGGTTGCGCTTGGTGTCCTGCTCGACGGGAGCTCGGTCATCCCCGGCCAGTCTACTGGGTGTCACCCACAGGGCTTCAGGGGCCTCGAAGCCCATGGAGCAGCCCGCTTACGAGTCATCCTTGGAGTACTCCGAATGGGAGATGAAGGATGAGGAGTCTCCTGATACCTGTCACCACCGCAACGTCCCTTCCAATTCCCCAGTCTCAGAACCTCGGAGGTGGTCCCTGCCGGAGGACATGGACTTCTTGGACTTCATCAAGGTCATGTCCAAGGCCTTGGCATTCCTGACTGATTCGGAGGAGGACCCTCGGGTGGACGAGCTGGAGATCCTCCAGTACGAGGCCCCTCCTCGGGAATCGCTAACGGTGCCCATTCTTCCCATCCTGGAATCGCTCATGCTTCGCATGTGGGAGACACTGGCGTTGGTGCCGGTGGTGAACAAATGGCTCGACTCGATGTATCGGGTCCGCAGGAGCTCGGGCTTCCAGAACACACAACTGCCACACAATTCCATGGTGGTGGAGATGGCCATGCATAGGCTAAAAAGCCAAAAGACACACTCCTCAGTGCTCCATGGCAGGGAGGTCCGCATCTTGGATGCCCTTGGCAGGAAGTGCTACCAGGGCTCAAGACTCATCTGCCAGGTCCAGGCCTACCAGCTGTACATGGGCATGTACTTGAGAGACTTGGTGAAGGAACTCGCTGGGTTTTTGGCTGGTCTCTCTGAGGAACCTTTGCAGCGGTTCAAGAGCCTGTCCAGGGCTGTCTATGAGTGCTCCAAATTTATGTGTCGAGCAGCTTATGATGGGTTCAAGTCGGCGGCCCGGGTAGCTGCGGCAGGCATCGGTGCATGCTGCCAGGGTTGGCTTCAGTTGTCTGACCTCGAGCAGTGGGTTCAGGACAAATTGGTCGACATCCCATGCCAAGGGGAGAACCTCTTCGGCAAACCCATGACTGATAAGGCAGCAGAGCTGGAGACTGAGTTCATGATGAGGACCAGGCACTTCAAGAAGTCCACTGCCCCTCCCCAATGGAAGGGCTTGGGTAAAAAGCCCATCTACCCAAGGAAGGGGACTGCTTACCAAAACTACCCATCCTATCAGGCCTCCTTGGCTCCCCAACAGGGTCAGCAGGCCAAGGGACATGGGCACGGCCTGCATAAGCAGAAGGCTCCAAAACCCCAGGCACCAGCTATGGCCCAGCCAGGGGGGGATTTTTGACTCCTTGAGCATAGCCTCTCTACTCCAAGGAGATCAGCAGCCCATAGGGGGATGTCTGGCCCTTTATGCACAGAGGTGGGTGTCCATCACCACTGATTCCTGGGCTCTGAGGGTAGTCGAGGAGGGTTACTTCCTCCACCTGATTCAGACACCTCCCCCTTATTTCCCGGGAGAGCCCCTCAGGTCTCCCCTTCACTGGAACCTTCTCCTGAAGGAGTTGGCAGGTCTTCTCGAGGACAAAGCGGTGGAACCAGTGCCCCACCACCTCAAGGGCAGAGGCTTCTACTCCACATACTTCCTCGTCCCAAAGATGACAGGAGGCCTAATGCCCATCCTCGACCTGCGCAACCTCAAAAAATTCCTGGTGAGGGAGACGTTCAAGATGCTTTCCCTTGGAACATTCCTGCCATACCTCCAGCAGTGAGATTGGCTATGTTCCTTAGACCTCAAGGATGCTTATACCCACATCCTTATCCAATCCAACCACAGACAATTCCTGCGGTTTGTGGAAGGAGGCAAATACTTTCAATACCGGGTGCTTCCCTTCGGCCTAGCCTCTGCCCCGAGAGTCTTCACGAAATGCCTGATGATCGTGGCTGCCTTCCTCAGGCTCCAAGGGGTCTTCATGTTTCCCTACCTGGATGATTGGCTCATAAGGGAAGGCACAGCCTTCAAGGTGCAGCAGGCCACTGCACGCACCATCCAGGTTCTGCAACACTTGGGCTTTGTCATAAATTACCCCAAGTTTTACCTCCTCCCAGCACAAGGCCTGCAGTTCATCGGGGCAAAGCTAGACACCCTCCAGGCTAAGGCCTTCCTGCCCAAGGACCGGGCCGATTGTGTCAGATCTCTAGCCCGAGACGTACAACACCATCCCTCAGTGCCTGCACGGCACCTTCTGCGTCTCCTTGGGCACATGGCCTCCACAGTCATCACCCCAGACGCTCGCCTCCATATGAGGGCAGTGCAGTAATGTCTCCAGGACCAGTGTCTCATGCCATGGGCCGCCTCCGGGACAGGGTTGCAGTGACCAGCCAATTGGCGGATTCCTTGGTCTGGTGGCAGTTGCCCCAACACCTAGAAGCAGGCATGCCTTTCCAGACTCCCAGCCACTCGAGGGTCCTCATGGACGCCTCCCTGCTTGTCTGGGGAGCCCACTGCGGAGCCCTCTGCACTCAGGGCACCTGGTCGCCAGACAAGAGCACCCAACAGATAAACCTCCTGGAGCTCCAAGCGATACACCTCGCTGAGAGTCTTTTGTCACCACCTGTGCCACCAGCCGGTCCTAGTCTAGATGGACAACCAGGTGGCGATGTTCTATGTGAACAAACAAGGAGGCAAGGGGTCCCGTGTCCTTTGCCAGGAGGCACTGGCTCTCTGTTCATATGCAATCCAACAGGGTATCCTCCTGAGGGCAGTGTACCTGCCAGGCCAGGACAACCTCCTGGCCGACAGACTCAGTAGGGTTCTACAGCCGCACGAGTGGCAGCTGTACCCCAGGATAGCCAGTCGGCTTTTCTGGCTCTGGGGGGAACCCGTGATACACTATTTCGCCAGTCCAGACGCTTTTGCTCACGCAGGCCCACTCCTCCAGGGTGGCCATTTCTAGTCTCGTGGTTGGAAGGCCTCATGTACGCCTTCCTTCAAATGTCGCTGATCACCAAGACCTTGTTCAGGGCCCTCCATGACAGGGCCTCACTTATCCTGTTGGCTTCCAGGTGGCCCAGGCAGCCGTGGATCCCGCTGCTTCTGCAGTTGGCAGTGGAGGCCCCCATCCCCTTGGGTACTGCTCTGGGACTTCTATCTCAAGAGGTGGGCTCTCTTCTGCACCCTAACCTGGGGTTCCTCTTGTTGACAGCATGGCTGCTGCGAGGGTGACTCTTGACCCCTTCAACCTTCTGGTTGAGGGTGAAGACATTCTGCTGGCCTCCCGTAAGGCCTCTACTAGGAATGCATACGCCCTCAAATGGTGGCTTTGGTGTTGCAGTACCTTCTCAACCTCTCCCAATCTGAGCTCAAATCTAATTCCGTCCAAGTGCGCCTTTGTGCCCTGGTGGCGCACCACCACCCAGTGGATGGTAAGCCCCTCTCGGTCCAACCTTTGGTGACCCGCTTCCTTTGGGGCTTGCTCCTGTCGAAACCTCTGGTTCACCCTCCAGCGACCGAATGGGACCTCAATGTAGTGTTGGGGCAACTCACTCGCCCGTCCTTCGAGCCTCTGGCGACTTGCCACCTTCGCTACCTCTCTTGGAAGGTGGTTTTCCTGGTTGCGCTCACCTCCGCTTGCAGAGTTAGCGGGCTCCAGGCCCTCATGGCAGAAGTGCCCTACACCAGGTTCTACAAAAACAGGGTGGTGCTTTGCACGCACCCCAAGTTCCTGCCGAAGGTAGTGTCGCCCTTCCACCTTAATCAGGAAATGGTGCTTCCTGTCTTCTTCCCAAGACCTCACTCCAGCCGGCGAAGATGGTCCTTCACTCATTGGACTGTAGGAGGGCCTTATCCTTCTACATCCAATGCACCAAAGGAACCACAAAGCTTCTCAGCTTTTCATCTCCTATGACCCCAGTAGCTGGGGGAGGCAGTGACCAAGTGTACACTGTCCAATTGGGTGGCGGACTGTATAGCCTTTGCTTAAGGGCAGGTGAGGCTCCCACTGGAAGGCCGCATCACGGTGCACCGTGTCAGGGCCATGGCGACTTCGGTGGCAAACTTGCGCTCTGTCCTGATGGTGGACATCTGCGGGCCGCCACCTGGTCTTCAGTCCATACTTTCGCAGCTCATTACTGCCTGGAGAGAGAGTCCTGACGAGACAGTGCCTTCGGCCAGGCTGTGCTCCGTAACCTTTTCGGGGTCTAGGCAACTCCGACCCTTCTGTGTTCAGGCTACCGGAGTGCTGGTTTCAGCGGACACAGGGGTCCTACTGTGGTCTGTGTGCATGGACTAAAATTGCTGCTGCTTGCGGCTCCCCTTGCGAGAGCCCTGTTTTTGCTATGGGCTTTCGGTAGCATGTAGCTGGGGAGTCCCATATGTGAGGACTGACTTCGTGCTTGTTCCCGGAGAAAGTGTAGTTACTCACCTGTAAAAGGTGTTCTCCGGGGACAGCAAGAATCAATTCTCACAACCCTCCCTCGTCCCCTTGGAGTTGCTACTGTACCATTCTTTATTTTTGCCGTCTTTTAGCTATGTCCTTACCTTACCACTAACAGGAAATGGTTAATAGAGACATCAGGGTACACCAATTCCAATTTTTCTATCTAACTACAATTAAAGTTGATTAAATAACTATTTGTAAATCCTGTAAATAGATATATGTAAATAGTTCGATTGTTGTTTAACAAATTATTTACCATACTTAGTCCAATTCATGTTTAAATGTATTTAGCAAAATTGTACCTAGTTAATTAATGTTTCATGTATTTAGCAAAATTGTACCTAGTTAATTAATGTTTCATGTAAAACAGACCTGTTAATCTGTTCATTCCTTGTTCAATGTAAACCGCACCTGATCTGTGGAAGGTAGCGGTATATAAGCAACTGTTAAATAAATAAATAAATAAGTAAATGTCATCTGACTGAGCAAGATGGCACCCTTGGGTGGGAAGGGGACTGTGCATGCGTGGTGGCATCTCCCATAGGCTTTCTTTGAAAGCTGGGGGGATGCTTCCACGAGGGCTCTGTCGGTGCTGACGTCACCCATATGTGAGGACTGATTCCTGCTGTCCCTGGAGAACACCCGTTACAGGTGAGTAACTATGCTTTCTCGTTTGTGTCCAGGGCCTTGGAGCTCTAAGTGAGAGCCACAGTCCAGCTCTCCTTCACCTCCTATCTCTCCATTGCTTCTGCTCCAAAGCCGGCCACACTCCAACTGACTGAATTAAAAAAACTCCGCTTGCTCCATCCTATCCCAGAGGGCTGTTGAAAGCAAGAGTTAGCCCTTTTGGTGCTGATAGAAACAGTCAGTCAAGCACTTCCTGTGCATGCCATCATTGTGCGTGTTTGCTGATAGCCGTCTGAATGCTTAGTTTTAATTCTCAAAGCAGGCAATGCAGCATCTATGCCAGAATTTGTTTCTTCAAAAGCAGAAATCTCCAGAAGGATGTAAGTCTTCAACAGTCAATGCTAAATATGCATGCAAGGGATAGATACTCTATTTTTTTAAATGGGTAAATGGAAGGGGAAGAGTAAGATGCTGGGGACTAGTGGAGGAGGAGGCCTGGTTAAGGGGCCCCATGGATTTCCATGTGCAGCCGGTTGTCCATCCTATTCCTGCCGTGTCTGATGTTGAAACGTCTTTGAGCTCTGGATGCCCCATGCCTCAACCGCAGCCTTCTTAGTTTCAAGGTGTGACTGCTCTGGATACCAGTGGAGGTTCCCGGGAGCCACTCCTATTTCTGCTGTTACGGAACACTCTTTACCAACCTCCACTCTTTCTGGCCACCCAGATGGTGTTTGGTATCCAAAGGTTGTTTCCTTTACTTCACAATCTCAAAATACTGTATCGGCTTCGGGTCCCGCCACCGACATTTTCTTAAAGGATGTTTGGATGCACTGATGAGAGCTGAATCTATTCTTAAGGGGACTATGGGTTAGCTTTGTAAATTCTCCGAAGAGCCCGTGGATAAATTTAAGCAGCAAGATTTAATGGTTTCCTCTTTAGAAGCTTATGTAGCTAAGCTTTAGGGTTTTTAACCCTCCTTGCAGCCTCTAGGAGGAGCGGTAGTTAAAGATAGTTTGGTTATTCATAGTAAACTTGAAATGATTCAAAATCAATTGAGAGCAAAAAATCTTAGCTTTTTGAATTTTCCAGTTATTCAACTGTTGTCCCCCCCCCCCCTGAATTGTTAAAAAAATATCTGAAGGGAATACTGCATTATAGCAATGTGGATATTTTAATTATTTCTAGATTGTTTTGTGTTCCTAAGGGGGTGAGGGTGGAGGTAGCTGAAAGAGAGGCTATGGATTCGATTGCCTCTCCAGATAGTCTAGATTTGACCAGTTTTCTTGAGACATCTCAAGATATTGTCTCCGAGAGAGCGACTTTGCTGGTCACTTTTGGTTCAGAGACAAACTTTTTCTGCTAAAAAGTCTCTCCCCTTTTGTGGCCAGCCTATTTGCATTTTTCCTGATTTGGCTAGGCCTTCACAACTATGGTCTAAAGCAGGGGTCGGCAACCCGCGGCTCCGGAGCCGCATGCGGCTCTTTCTCACCTTTGCCGCGGCTCCGGAGCACACTGCCCGCCCGGTATTTATGGCGTTATGGGCTCCCTCCCTTCTTCTGCAGCCGCGGTTCCCTGCCTCTTAGGGAACCGCGGCTGTGCTTTTAAAATCATCTCGGAGCCCTTCCTGTCTTGACGGGCTCCGTGCAGCATTGTCCCGCCTCTAACGGAAGTTGTTTACCACTTCCTTTGGAGGCGGGACAATGCTGCACGGAGCCCGTCAAGACAGGAAGGGCTCCGAGATGATTTTAAAAGCACAGCCGCGGTTCCCTAAGAGGCAGAGAGCCGCGGCTGCAGAAGAAGGGAGGGAGCTGACAGGGAGGGAGCAGATATGGATGGATGGAGGGGGCTGACATGGAGGGAGGGAGGGGGGCTGACATGGAGGGAGGGAGCAGATATGGATGGAGGGAGGGGGGCGGGCATGGAGGGAGGGAGCAGATATGGATGGATGGAGGGAGGGGGGCTGACATGGAGGGAGGGAGCAGATATGGATGGATGGATGGATGGAGGGAGGGAGGGGGGCTGACATGGAGGGATGGAGGGGGCTGACATGGAGGGAGGGAGCTGATATGGAGGGAGGGAGCTGATATGGATGGAGGGAGGGGGGCTGACATGGAGGGAGGGAGGGAGCAGATATGGATGGATGGAGGGAGGGGGCCGGACCGGGTGGGCGGGAGCTGATATGGCGGGCGGGCGGGGGGCTGACATGGAGGGAGGGAGCAGATATGGATGGATGGAGGGAGGGGGGCTGACATGGAGGGAGGGAGCAGATATGGATGGATGGAGGGAGGGGGGCTGACATGGAGGGAGGGAGCAGATATGGAGGGATGGAGGGAGGGAGGGGGCTGACATGGAGGGGGCTGACATGGAGGGAGGGAGCTGATATGGATGGATGGAGGGAGGGAGCTGATATGGATGGAGGGAGGGGGGCTGACATGGAGGGAGGGAGCAGATATGGATGGATGGAGGGAGGGGGGCTGACATGGAGGGAGGGAGCAGATATGGATGGATGGAGGGAGGGAGCAGATATGGATGGAGGGAGGGAGGGGGGCTGACATGGAGGGAGGGAGCAGATATGGAGGGAGGGAGCTGATATGGATGGATGGATGGAGGGAGGGAGCTGATATGGATGGATGGAGGGAGGGGGGCTGACATGGAGGGAGGGAGCTGATATGGATGGAGGGAGGGAGCTGATATGGATGGAGGGAGGGGGGCTGACATGGAGGGGGCTGACATGGAGGGAGGGAGCTGATATGGATGGAGGGAGGGGGGCTGACATGGAGGGATGGAGGGGGCTGACATGGAGGGAGGGAGCTGATATGGATGGAGGGAGGGAGGGGGCTGACATGG
Source organism: Ichthyophis bannanicus (assembly GCA_033557465.1). NCBI lineage: Eukaryota > Metazoa > Chordata > Amphibia > Gymnophiona > Ichthyophiidae > Ichthyophis > Ichthyophis bannanicus. Next base: position 97,579,082 of record CM066036.1, read on the forward strand.
AGGGATGGAGCACTGGTAATGGGGTTGAGGGGACGAGCACTGGAAATGAGCTGATTAGGGGAGGCTAGGACTGGTAATGAGCTGATGGGGGGGTAGGACTGGTATTGGGCTGATTAGGGGAGGCTAGCACTGGTAATGGGGTTGAGGGGGGATTAGCACTGGAAGGTACTGGGAGTGAGGACTGGAAAGGGGCTGATATTGGGGAGGGTTACTGGGACTGGAAATAGGCTGATGGAAAGAAGTGAAGAAAACGAAAGAAGAGATAAGAAATGGCAGATGGACCATAGACCACAGAAAGAGAGCTAAGAGAAGACAGGAAAGCAGAAGCCTCAGATCGGGACCAGCATGATCAAAGAATAAATTGGTCAGACAACAAAGGTAGAAAAAATAATTTTATTTCATATTAGTGATTTGACTACAAAATCATCATAATTTTGAAATCAAATATTGTTACTTGTTGTTGTGATATTTTCTGGCGTTTTTTTTTTGGTGTGTGAAGGAAGAGGGGTAGTCTTATACGGCGAGTATAGGCCAAACACCTATATTTTAACAGGAAAAGTAGGGGTCGTATATAGCATTAAGGTAAGAAACAATATATGCAGTGTTAGATTTGTTTTAAATGTCGCAATGGTTTTGCGGCTCCCAGTTTTTTTTTTCCCTTCGGAAACGGGTCCAAGTGGCTCTTTACGTCTTAAAGGTTGCAGACCCCTGGTCTAAAGTCATGGCTATCGTTGCCATCTTTTACCTCTGCTTCCCCTGTAAGTGTGTCATTTCCTATGCTGATAATAAATTTGTCTTTGCAGATGTTTCTCACTTGGAAACGTTTGTTGATAAAACTGGGGGATAATGTGGGTACTTGGAGATTTGTACTCTGTTGACCTAATGCTGAGGTGGTAAAAGGCAAGATTTTGGTTTAGTCTCTAATGGGCTTTTCTTTCCATGATGGGAGCTATAGCATATTTTGTTGGTTATTTCTTAGATTTTATTTTTTCATATTATGTACGAATGCAGACTTTGCTTATTGCATGTAATTTTTTAAAAATTCTAAAAAAAAAATTCTCAAAGCAGACAGTGTAGCAACAATGGTACAGCGCTAACCTGGTGAGCGTCATACTTAGCAGACAGATGGCAGCATGTTCGAACAGGCTCCTCTACCTCTGAACCTTTCCCACAAGAAAAAGGCGTGCCACAGGGTTCTTCGCTATCAGCCCTACTGTTCAACGTTTACATGCAGCCCATCTGCGACATCATCCGCTCCTTCAATATCAACTGCCTGGTCTATGCTGACGATGTTCTGCTATATATACCAGTATCAACAGAGCATCCAGACCTCTCCCCACTATCCACCTGCTTTGATGCCGTCACGGACTGGCTACACGCTCAGAGGCTTAGAATAAATTTCACCAAAACGGAGGTCCTATTTATCACCAGGAACCCAGATTCCACTCTGCCCACTTCACTGAAAGTACGGGATGCAGAGCTCCTTAGAAAGCCCACAGTACAGTACCTAGGGGTCACGCTAGACCAACAGCTCAACATGAAAGCCCAGGTAAGCAACATGGTCAAGGCAGTCTACCACAAAATTTGGACACTCCACCATCTGCGACAGCTACTCAAGCCAGAAGACTTCCGGACAGTCTATCAAGCCCTAGTAATCCCACATTTTGACTATGCCAACGCAATACTACACAGACTCCCGAAGAGCATGAATGCAGCTGCCAGAGTCTTGCACGGAGCCTCCAGGAGAGAGCACATAACCCCCATATTGAAACATCTGCACTGGCTGCCAGTATACTGTAGACTCGCCTTCAAAGTTCTTTTGATGACCTACAAAGCCATCAACAAGTGCTCCTCCACCTCCCTCACAGACCTCATCCAGACCACCCCCCTCAACAGAGCTAGAAGACCAGCCGCTGTCAATACTCTGATACTCCCAAAGGCGATTACGAAATGTTCACAGGCAACAAGAAACAGAGCCTTTGCACTGTATGCACCCACGTGCTGGAACGCCCTGCCCCCGGCCATCCATGCCATCACCGATCTGGTCCAGTTTAGGAAGTCACTGAAGCACTATCTTTTCCTCCAGCACTTCACTGACCCAGAGGCCTTCTCACAGCCTGTCACACTCAGGAACCAGGCTGACATCCCCAAAGCATCTACTATGTCCACTTGCAGCCCCGCCCCCTAGACTCCAATACCCCGGCAGGAACAACGTATACCTACTCTAACCCGCCAATCTGTATATAGCTAGGCCAACCTGTAAATAGCTATGAGCTGCCCACGTAGCCAGTGACAGCCGGTTTTTTGTCCGTACATAGTTACTCTGTTAGCCTTGTTAGAAACCGCTGTTCATTGTAAGTCCAGTGTAGGTCCTGCCTACACTACAAAAGTTTGTTTTCTGTAAACCGTGCTGATTTTAAAGAGCACGGTATAAAAGAGACGTTAAATAAAATAAATAAAAATAAATAAAACAATGCCAGAATTTTGTTTCTTCAGAGGCAGAAACCCCCAGAAGGTGGTAAGTCTTCAATTCAACAGTCAATGCTAAATATGCATGCAAGGGATAGATCCTCTATTTTAGTGAGGTCCTCACACACACACACATTTAAATGTTACGTATGTTTCATATATAAGTATGAGGCTGGATTTTCAGAGGGCTCGATGACAGTCCTAAGTATAGGCAGTAGAGCTGAGTATACAGACAGTGCGGTTACTGTACCAGGAATTAGCAGTTTAGGTTAGGCCTGTTATTTGGCAGGCACAGACTGAATATTGCCACTATTTGACTATTTTAGCCCACCCTCACCCTGTCCTTCAAATATATAGCTAACGTTGGATTGTTTAACAATTTAAATGGTCCAATATTATTATATATATTTTTTTAAAATACACAGATGAGGTAATTTTGTGCTCACTGGCAAATGCATAATTAATTGCCTTTGAATAGTGGTCTGATGGTGTCCCATTCTGCATTTTTACAGGATGATTCAACAGTCTTGGGGGAGGGCCTAGGGGCCTGTCTGGTTAACTTGAAAACTAGACTTTAAGGCTCCTGAGGATTGCATTTGGGAATCTGTATAGGCAGTACTAGAGGAGATCAAACCTAAACTTTCTTTAGAAGGTCAGATGACAAGACTTCGACTTTCATACTTTGGCCACATCATGCGAAGAGAGAGATCATTAGAGAAAGACATCATGCATGGCAAGAGAGAAGGTCAACGCGAGAGAGGAAGGCCGGCAATGAGATGGATCGATACAATAACAGCAGCTACAGGTGCCAGTCTGTCAACAATGAGCCGCCTGACTGAAGACCGAACACAATTTAGGACAATTATCCAGAGGGTCATCATGAGTTGAAACCGACTCGACGGCACTTAACAACAACAACAACAACCTTATAGGAATCAATCAAATCAAAGCCACAATGAATATAGATGGGATATAGTGATATAACTTTTATTTAAGGACCCTGTTAACTTGCATAGTGTATGTACCTTAAAAACCAGCGCTGTGCAGGGCCGATGTAACCATTAAGCAAGGGTAGGCAGTTGCTTAGGGTGGGAGCTTCTGAGGGAGTGGCAAAGAGCAGCAACAGTCAAAGGAAAACACTAGATCCTTAGAGACAGACAAACTCTATGAACCATTCTTTTACCTACAAACAGACACACCAACAAGGTTTAAGTATTATGCCCAATTACAAATTTTTACTGGCTTGGTGTGGAAAGGGTGGTGTTGGGATGGTTTGAGGCTGAAGATTTGCCTAGGGAGAGCCACAAGGAGTGGAATTGGCCTGGAAAATGATTCACGAATCAGACCTGTCAATCAATGTATTACTACCAAGCATTAGACCTACCTCTAGGCTTCATTTACATTCTTGGATAATATCAAAGGTTTCTACTAAAACCACATGGTTAACTTTGCTTTTTTTCTTTTCAGGGAAGAATGAAACCATATGTTGAGGGCACGAGTCCAGGAAACTTTGTTTTTAGCTAACGAGAAACATTTCACTGGCATACTTTCATTTTTTGAGGGGGGGGGGGGGGCGGCTACAGTATTTACTTAGCTACATACTGTATGCAAGGAAAGGTAAACCCAGTTCCAGGCCTGGAGATTAAATGGATGTGTGTCAGTTTCAAGCACAGGCGATATTCAGTGGACCCGACACCCGAGTGTGGGTTGAGAAGAGCTGATGCCAAGGATGCTGTTTCCTGTCCCCTTCCTCCTCCTCACTTTTGGACTGCTTCAGTCACTGTCTTAGCTTGACGTCTACTACAGGAGGGGAGAGAAACCTCAAGGCGTTTCTACATCGGCTCCAGCTCAGGACCAAAAATGGGGCCTGCAGTTTGAATTCCTTTTGATTCCAGTGGTTTGTCTTCTTGCCATGGAACTCGCAGCCCCCCCTTACCTCCCCCAGCCTCCTGCGACCATGCGCATGATTGCAGGAGAGAGAGAAGTCCGTCACAGGGAGAAAACATTCTTTAGGAAAATGGAATGTTACAGAATGATGGAAAAAACCTTTTTAGCATTTCTATCTGCATGGCTTTTGGTGTTTAATCGCTAGTTTCTGTTACCTCCTGAGGCTTATCTGTAGCAGCACAAACAGATGTCGTTTTAACTATATTCGCAATGAAAAGTCATAACAGATTTGTATACAATGGAAGTGGTGCATTCCAATCGATCTGATGTCTATGCGTTGTGAATATCCTAAAAACTAGATTTAATTATGGTTTTTTAAAGCTGGAATTAGGTATCCCTGAACTACCAGCGCGTCCCAAAACTATTCTCTTCTACTCGCAGCCAGATGGGTTTCCAGGATACCAGCTAATATACATCAGATATATTTGCCTATACCAGGGGGCCCGTTTACTAAAGGGTGATGCACTTAACACCTCGAAAGTGCTGAATCTATGGCATGCTAGATGCAACCCCGCCTCCTTAACCTTTGGGGGTGTGGAAAGCATTTCCCTGGGAGTTAACACGGAGCACATTCCCCTAACGCACACACATTGGCATGGGCGCACTTAACGCCAACTATTAAGGTAGCTAATCGCATGGGATGCAGCTAGCATGCGGTGTGAATCCAGTGTAACTGCGCTGAGCTCACAGTGTCCTCTCTCTGCCCCTAACCTGTTCATTCGCAACACTAACGTGGAATTGCCCCATGCTGTTATGGTCCTGCGCTCACTGGCAGCGTGTGTCCCAGTGCGCCTTGAGGTGCTCCAGAACACACGCTTCCAGCCAGCGCCCTTTAGTGAAAGACCCCCTAGGTCTCTAATATATGCAACTTTATCTCGTGCATATTTATTATATGGAATTTTTGCTAGAAAAGTAGGTATGAGGATTTGAAAACGCTGTCTGGGAGTGTACCTTTCCTTCTCCAAACTAAACATATCTCTGACAACACATCCTCTAACACCACGTGCATTTTTAAAGCTCCATTTTCTGCATATACTTATATATTTGAATTTATTTATTTGTGTTTATTTATTTATTTCGGGCACTTGATATACCACCGACAAACATAAGAACACAAGAAATGCCATACTGGGTCAGACCAAAGTCCATCAAGCCCAGTATCTTGTTTCCAACGGTGGCCAATCCAGGTCACAAGTACCTGGCAGATTCCCAAAAAGACACAGGTTCCACAATGCTTGTATTGGGGCAAGCAGTATATTTCCCGGGTCTCCTTTAATAATGGTTTATGGATCTCTCCTTCAGGAACTTGTCAAAACCTTTTTAAAATCCAGCTACACTAACAACATTTACTACATCCTCTGGTAACGAATTCCAAGTTTGATTACACGCTGAGTGAAAAAATATTGTCTTATTAGTCTTAAATGGGTTGCATTGTAACTTCATTACGTGTCCTCTAGTCTTTCTGCTTTTTGATGGAGTAAACAACCGATCTGCATTTACCCGTTCTACTCCATTCATTAATTTATAGACCTCTGTCAAATCTCCCCTTAGCCATCTCTTTTCCAAGTTGAAGAGCCCTAACCTTTTAAGCTTCTCCTCATAGGGGTATCCTTTCATCCCCTTTACCATTTTGGTGGCTCTTCTCTGTACCTTTACTAATTCTGCTATATCCTTTAAGATATGTCAATCAGAATTGCACACAATATTCAAGGTGCGGTCGCACCATGGAACAGTACAGAGGCATATTAATATCCTTTGTTTTATTCTCCATTCCTTTCCTTATGATTCCCAGCATTCTATTTGCTCTCTTGGCTGCCGCTGCATACTGGGCAGAGGGTTTCAACGTATCATCCACGATGATGCCTAAATCTTTTTCCTGGGTGATGGTATTTGAGGTGGTACCTTGCATTGTGTAACCATAGTTTGGGTTGTTCTTTCCTAGGTGCATAACTTTGCACTTGTCCACATTAAATTTCATCTGCCATTTGGACATCCAGTCTTCTAATTTAATGTCCTCTTGCAATTTTTCACAATCCTCTTGCGTTTTAACAACTTTGTATAATTTTGTGTCATCTGCTAATTTGATCACCTCACTCGTTATTTCTATTTGCAGGTCATTTATGAATATGTTAAAAAGCAGCACAGCCCAGCACAAATCCCTGGGGTCTGAAGTGCGATCAAAAAGTATCGAGACTTGTACAATAACACAAGAAGTATAGCACTGACTGTTTTATCAGAAAGGGCTACTTTAAAGGAGACCGAGTTCAATAGCTCACTTCCTCCAGTATTCCTATCACTGCTGGAAACAATCTTGAAATGCCTCTTTCGTTATGCTGCGAAGCTGCTGTGTCAAATTTTGCTTAATGGTCTCCAAGTCGTTGAATCTCCTTCTTTTCAGTGTAATTTCAGTTTTGGAAACAAGAAAAAGTCAGAGGCTGCAAGGTCAGGTGAGTACAGAGGCTGACGGACTTGCTCGATTTGGTGTTTGGCCAAGAACTGCTGGACAAGACGTGATGCGTGAGCTGGGGCATTATCATGATGAAGCAACCATTCACCATTCCTGTGCAGCTCTGGCCTCTTACGACGAACTGCATCTCTCAAACGAGTCAGAACTTGGACGTAGTACTCCTTATTGATGGTCTGGCCTTTTGGAGCATACTGGTAATCACAGAAAACTGTGACCATGACCTTGATATAGCCCATCAGGTGAGGAGCATTCTTGGGTCTGGGAGACTTTGGAGTCTTCCATTGTGAGGACATTTTGCCTGGTACTGACATCAGGTTCACTGGTCTGTAGTGTCCCAGATCACCCCTGGAACCCTTTTTTAAAAATTGGTGTTACATTGGCCATTCTCCAATCTTCAGATACTTGCCATACTTTGTTTTACCCCATACTTTGTTTTATCCCGAATTAACTATTGCTCCGTGTCACCATAATTGATTTCCCGATCTGCCTATTGTTCTGTGTTGTCTTGACTAGATTGTAAGCTCTGACGAGCAGGGACTGTCTTTTTGCTTTTATTTCTGTACAGCGCTGCGTGTGTAGCGCTATATAAATGCTAAATAGTAGTAGTAGTAGTAGGTACTACAGATGATTTTAATGATAGTTCACATATTACTAATAGTAGGTCTGCAATCTCATATTTCAGTTCTTTCAACACTGTTGGATGTATCCCATCCGGTCCAGATGATTTGCTATTCTTCAGTTTATCAAATAATTGTAATACATATTCCCTGTTTATCAATATTCCTTTCAGTTCTTCCGATACATCACCTTTATATGCCATTTCAGGCATGGGTAACTTCCCTACATCTTCTTCAGTAATGACTGAAGCAAAGAATTCATTCAGCTCCCCCTTTGCCCCTCTATCATCCAATGCTCCAACTGACAATCTCACAGGTTTTTTTGCTACAAATGTACTTGAAAAATTTTATTATACATTTTTGCTTCCACGGCAAACGTTTTTTCAAATTCTCTCTTTGCCTGCCTTATCAATGCCTAACTTGCCAGTGCTTATTCTGTTTCCCGTTTTCGCCATTTGGCTCCTTCCATTTCCTGAAAGATGTTTTTTGACTACAACAGCCCCTCTGACCTTGCCTTTAAACCATGCTGGCAGTTTTTTGACCTTCCTTCCACTTTTCTTAAAGCATGGAATACATCTGGTTTGGACTTCCAAGATAGTACTTTTAAACAACACCCAAGCTTGATGTAAATCTTTAACCTTTGCAATTGTTGATAGTCTCCCTTTTGAAAGTTAAAAGGTAGTACTGTGGATTTCTTTGATGTCCTTCTTGCATTTATTAAATCAAAAGCGATCATGCTATGATCACTATTGCCAAGGGGCTCCAAAACCCTTCTCTTGCACCAGGTCCTGTGTTCCACTAAGGACTAGTCCAAAATAGCTTCCCCTCATGTTTGCTTATAAACCAGTCACTTATTTCACCTAGAAACTTTCTCTCTCTAGCATGTCCTGCTGTGATATTGACCCAGTTGATACCGTGGTAATTGAAATCACTCATTATTACTGTGTTGTAACTTTTGTTAGTTCCCTGATTTCTTTCAGCATTTCATCATCCATCTATTCATTATGGCCAGGCGGTCAGTAGTGCACCCCCACTGCCATCGCCTTCCTCTTTATACATTGAATTTCTATCCATAGAGATTCTACAGTGTATGTTGTTTCCTGCGAAACTTTAATCCTATGTGACTCAATGTCCTCGCTAACATGAAGTGCAAACCCTCCACCAATTTGATCTACCCTATCATTACGATATAGTTTGTACCAAGGAATCAAAGTGTTCCATTGGTTGTCCTTCCACCAGGTCTCTGAGATGCCAGTTATATCTAACCTTTCATTTAGTGCTGTATATTCTAGCTCTCCATCTTATTTTTAGACCTTTAGCATTTGCATACAGGCATTTTAGAGGTTGTATTTTATTCATATTAATCCGGGTATCAGTTGATGGGGTAATTTGGAATCTTTCAGCTCTGTACTTAAGGGCATCTGGGTTACTTTTATCTTTATTGGAATCTGTTGGGATACCCAAACTTCCCTCTTTTGCTAATATCCTTCAAGGATACATCCTTCCGAAGCATGTACTCCCAGGCAACTGTCTGCTTTCTCCTATTATTTATTTATTTAACTGTTTTTTTTTAAAATACCGTCTTATGTGGGAATCAAAGCAGTTTACAATGAACAGGAACTTAACATTATCTCATTTAAAAGCTGCTCTATCTCCTTTTTAAAGGTAAATGCCAGCAGCCTGGTTCCATCCTAGTTAAGGTAGAGCCCATCCTTTTGGAAAAGTCCCTTCCTTCCCCAGAATGTTGACCAGTTCCTAACAAATCCAAAACCCTCTTCTTTATACCATCGTCTCATCCACGCATTGAGACTCCGGAGCTCTGCCTGCCTTTTGGGTCCTGCACGTGGAACGGGAAGCATTTCGGAGAACGTTACTCTGGAAGTTCTGGATTTCAACTTCCTACCTAAAAGTCTAAATTTGGCCTCCAGAACCTTCCTACTACACTTTCCTATGTCATTAGTGTCAACATGTACCAAGACAGCAGACTCCTCCCCAGCACTATCTAAAACTTTGTCCAGGTGGCAGGTGAGATCTGCTACCTTCACACCAGGCAGACATGTTACCGGGCGATCCTCATGTCCACCAGCCACACAGCTATCTACATGCTTAATGATAGAATCACCAACTATAAGGGCTGTCCTAACCCTTCCCTCATGGGCACATGGCCCTGGAGAAACTTCCTCAGTGCAAGAGGGTTTTACATCACCTGGAGGATAGGTCCTAGCTACAGGATTACTTCCTGCCACACCAGGTGATGCTCTCCTGTCATGTGACCTCTCTCCTTCATGGCAACTGCTGCCAGACTGGAGGTGGGACCTCAGCACTATGTCCCTGTAGGTCTCGTCTATATACCCCTTTCTCTCTTCCTTATGTCCTCCAAGTCTGCTACTCTAGGCTCCAGAGATCGGACTCGTTCCCTGATGGCAAAGAGCTCCTTGCACCTAGTGAACACAGAAGACCCCTCACCAACTGGGAGAAAGTTGTACATGTGACAAAAGGCTATCACAGCGGTTTACAAATTAGATATAAAAAGGGGAAGAACAAACAGAAAGAGAGAAAAAAAGGAAAGACAGAGTAGGGCATTACAGTAGAAACATAGAAACATGATGGCAGAAAAAGACCACATGACCTATCTAGTCTGCCCTTCAATATCAACTACTATAACCCCTTTTTTCCTTTAGAGATCCTCTGTGTTTGCCCCATGCTTCTTTCAATTCAGATACTGTCCTGGTCTCTACCACCTCCACTGGGATTCCATGGATCCACCACTCTTTCCGTAAATAAATATTTCCGTATATCACTCCTGAATCTATCCCCTTTCACCCTCATCCCATGTCCCCTCATAGCAGAACTTGCTTTCAATCGAAAGAGGCTCTCTTCTTGTGCATTTATGCCATGGAGGTATTTAAACGTTTAAATCATATCACCTCTATCCCGCCTTTCTTCCAAAGTATACATATTGAGATCCCTAAGTCTGTCCCCATATGCCTTATGATGAAGCTTTCTGACCATTTTGGTAGCCACCCTCTGCACCGACTCCTCCACCTATTTATATCCTGTTGAAGGTGTGGCCTCCAGAATTGCACACTATACTCCAAATGAGGTTGCACCAAAGACTTATACAGAGGCACTATCATTCCTGCTGGGCATTCCTCTCCCTATGCACCCAAGCATTCTTATGGCTTTTGCTGTTGCCCTTTCTCCTTGTTTAGCCCCCTTAAAATCATCAGAAACAGTCACCCCCACGTCCCACTCTTCTTTTCTTTTTTGGACAGAAGTATTTCATACTCTATACTGTACTGCTTGTTTGGAGTTTTGCAGCCCAAATGCATGACCTTGCATTTTTTAGCATTAAATCTCAGCTGCCAAATTCTAGACCATTCTTCATGCTTAGCTAGATCCCTCCTCATGTTATCCTGGGTGTCTTCTCTATCGCAGATTTTGGTATTATCTGCAACGAGGCAAACCTTAACCAAAAACCCTTCTGCAATATCATGAACAAAAATGTTAAAAAGAATCAGACCACGGACCGATCCCTGCGGCACACCCCTAATAAACCCATGCTGCCTTGGATCTTGCAATCCACTGGACTCCAGAAACCTCGCTATCCTCTGTTTTAGCAGAGTTTCCATTAAATTACTCATCGCAGAGATCAGACTAACCAGCCAGTAGTTCTCAACCTCATCCTTACTTCTGCTTTTGTGTAAAAGACCACATGAGCCTTTCTCCAGACTTGCGGGGATGGGGGGAGGGGAGGGAAGGGAAGGGAGTAAAGTAAGCAGGTTACCGGCTGAGAAAAGGGAGTTAAGGAGCATTGGCCTAGGGGAAAGCTTGATGAAACAGCCAGGTCTTGAGGTTCTTCTTGAAAGTGGGGAAAGAGAACTAAGAACAAAGAGAGAGAAGGAGAGAGTTCCAGAGCGGCAGGCCTGCTTAGGCAAAGGAAGTTTCTAGAGCAGCAGGAGGTGTCAGGGGAGAGGAGAGCAGCGTTGGACAAACAAAGAGAGCAACCGGGGAGATAAGGGGAAATAAGAGTGGCCAGGTGAGGCGGACGTGATGCAAATAGAGCTCAGTGGGTCAGAACAAGGATTTTCTAGCAAACGCGAAGGGAGATAGGAAGCCAGTGCAAAGAGATAAGAGGAGAAATATGATCAAACCGATGGGCCTTATGACTAAGTCTAGCAGCAGTGGACTGTATCAATTGTAAGCAATGAAGAGAATACTGGGAAAGACCAAGGAACTTGTTCTTCAAAAGCATATTTAAATAAGTATTTTATTATGTACTTCATTTTGCTCTAAATCACATTGGGCGGTCCTTTGATGGATCGAAAAGCCAGATAAAATTGTGAATTTCTCTTTTTACCACTACTACTCAGCGCTACTTAAAGGCTGCAAAGGATCAACATCCTTTTCCCACTAATTTTTTACCTATTTGTTTTTTTCAGATTTTTCCAGGAAGGAAAGTAGTTTTAAATCTATTTTCCTGGTAAAATAGCTCAAGTTGCTGGGCTCTCAACTTGTGAAGTTACTCAGAATGACTCAGAGTTTTATAAAGTTTCAGTGTCAAATGAGTGATTCATGTAGGTGAGCTCAAGGTTTCCTTTGGTTTTAGAAAGTCTGTCTGGGCGCTAGATGGCGTTGAGTTGGCTTTGTGGTGGTGTTCCTATGTTGCAAACCTCCACGGGTCTCTTCACTCATGACGAATAACTACTAGCCTAGCTTAAACAAAAAGGGAAAGAGCTTCTCTGCTCTATCACATCTGTCACTCGATACTAATGGGGCATCACTCGGCTTTGGCTGACTCTGTGCAACTTCAGTGACATTGGGGATCTAAATAGGAAAAGATAAAAATGGTTTAGGATCCCCATCCAAACATACGGGACAGGGGTAATATGCACACTTGTCACAAACTCACTCCGCAGGGCTTTGACATGCATGGGATCTGCACACTGAAGGCATCTCGGATCAAACACTCTCATATGCTCTTTAGCTTTTGCCTGGTTGGTCTCTCCTGGCTCTACTTCTCCGATTGGGGTTGCATGTCTTCCACAGCATCTTTCCCTCTGTGTTCAGCTTCGGCAGATGCTTTCTCACTCTCTCTAGCCGGCTCTGCAGGCCAGTCTCAGTCCCCACAGTTTGTACTTAGGCTTTCAGCCCTGCTCGTCTCTCCAGCATTATGCTCTAGGCCCTGTTCTCAGCAGGCACTCACTCTTGGCTGCGTCTCGGACTCCCTGTAGCTTTGGCAGTCACTCTTGGATGGACTTTTTCCAGACACTCTGCTTCCCTGCAGCTCTTCCTCACCTCATCTGCACTCTTCTCTCTCACCTCAGCTAGTTTCTGGTCACCATCTCTCCAGGTACAGCATCTCCACTTCCACCGCTCCAGGTGACACCCTGCTCCACAGGTTCCTTCACCTGGTTCTCGTCACCATCTCTCCAGGTGCAGCATCTCCACTTCCACTGCTCCAGGTGACACCCTGCTCCACAGGTTCCATCAGCTGATTTCTGGTCACCATCTCTCCAGGTGCAGCATCTCCACTTCCACTGCTCCAGGTGACACCCTGCTCCACAGGTTCCTTCAGCTGGTTCTCGTCACCTTCTTGGGCTCTCTTCACTGGGCTCTGGGGACTCTCTGGCACAGCGCAGCTCCTCTATAGCTCCCATCCCCAGTTTCTGGATGACTGATGCTTCCCTGCTTTGGGGCCTCTTCTTACATCCCGTGATCTAGCTCCTCCTCCATAAGCTTCTGTTTTCAGCACGTGGGACCTCATGCTTTTCTTCAGCAACATGGGGGCTTCACAGCCTTTTTTTCCTGTCTTTCTTTCTGGCGCTGCATGAAGATCATCTTTCTTCTAGGAGGGATCTTCTTTGGCCTTTTTCAAAGGGTCATGGGCAGGAACCCTTCTTTCGTTTTCCTTGTTCCCAGAGGGAGGCCCGTTTTTCATGCTGCGCTTTCTCTCTCTTCAGGTCGGTGCATCTTCTGCAGCAGCCGTCATCCTGGTTGCCTCTTCCCGACTACTATGGACCTACAGTTCTCCAGGCTGACATGGTGTGTTGTTCCCATGGCCAACCCGTTGGTCATCTCTGTTCCCTTTTCTTCTGTGGCTGTTTAAAGCTGCAGCTCACCGCCTCATGGTGTGTGTGTGTGTGTGTTTATTAACTTCAGCTGCTACTACTGATGCTTCCCCCTTTGCAATACTTCTGCTGCCACCGTCTGGCCACAACTGCAGCCACAGCTTTGTTCCATTTTTTCTTTTTTTTAACTGCTGCCAGTTCTCTGCTGCTGCAATGGCTCTCTCCAACCATGGGGCCAACTGCAGCTACAGCTCTCTTTCTGCCTGCTGCTGCTGCCTGTCTCTGGCTGTCTTTGTGAGTAAATTTAAATACATTTATGTAGCTCCAGGTTATAGTGACAGCAGCATATGCCCAACATGCACAGGGGGAAAGAAGCCCTACTGCCGGGATCTGTCCGATGCATGCTCCTTGTGGCAAGCAGTCAGAGGGGGGCCTGAGAACTGGGATACCCATCTCTGGCAATGTCAGGTAGTAAGAGCTCCTGCTCTTCTCACAGGTCCAAGGAAAGATGGCTACGATCTCGCGGTGCTGCCCCCTAGTGAGAGTCTAGAGGGCAGCACCCCATGACAGCAGCCCTTATGTATTAGCTGCAAGATGGGGCAGAAGCAAAGAGGATCACTCCTGCCCTGCTCTTCACTAGATCACCATGGATGGTAAGGTATGGGGGGGGGGGGGGGGCCCTTACTGACTGGCTAACCAGGATTTTTTTTTTGTAAGGGGAGGTGGGAGGGCCCCATGGGGCCCCCCCTTGCAATTGTGTATCAGGGGGAGGGAGAGGGGCTTAGCCAACTGGTTAGCTGAGACAATTTTAACATCATGGGGACAGCATCCTTCCTCATGGATTTACCACGGGGACTCACAGTTCCTGCTTGAGCAGGTATTGCAGGGCTTTTCCTGTGGTGTCTGCCAATACAGGTAATGCGGGGTCTCCGAGGGAAATCCAAGATTCCACGGTATCTGCAGTACCTGCCCTGAGAACGCTCCCTGCAGATACTGTGGAGGTTTGCTGCTTACACATGGTGTTGGCTGCTAATGCACTGCACTTTCGTAGACATACCCTTCTGTGTTTGGTAATTTTGTACTATACAACAGTTTCTACCATTTTGCCCAGCACTGATGTAATGTTCACCGGTCTGTAATTTCTGAAGTCCTTTTTGAAAATTGGCGTGATGTTGGTCATCCTGCAATATTCAGGTATTGTAAATGATTTTAATGATAGGTTACATATCAATAGTTGGTGCATTTTTCCTAGGAAAAAAAGGTACTGGTACTGATACACAGGGCTCTTTCATTAATATATGAGAAGCATGGATCAATTTTAGCAGGCAATAAAAAAGGTGCTGGTATCACAATTTAGCCCCTCAAAAAAAATCCTGCTAATAGTATATCTGTAATTTCGTTTGAGTTCTTTCAGCACTCTGGGGTACATACATACCATCTGGTCTAGATGATTTTCTGGTCTTTTGTTTGTTGATTTGGTCTATTATATTTTTTCCAGGTTTGCCAAGATCCGTTTAGCTTCTTCTGACTCATCACCATTAAATACCATTGCTGGCCAGAATAAATCCCTAAAATCTTCCTCAGTAAAGACTGAAGCAAATAATTCATTAGCATCTCTGCTATGGCTTTGCCCTTCTTAAGTGTCCCTTTTACCCTTTGATCATCTATTGGCCCAATTGACTCCCTCTCAGGCTTCTTTCTTAAAATGCACCTGAAAAAGATTTATGGGCTTTTGCCTCTACGGCAAGCTCCTTTACAAATTCTCATTTTGCCTTCCTTATCATTGCTTTGCATCTAACTTTCCAGTGTTTATGTTGTTTCCTGTTTTCTTCATTTAGAAGATCCTTTTTTTTTTCATTTTTCGAAAGATGTTCTTTTGGCTATAATAGCCTCTTTCACCTCAGTCTTTAACCATGTTGGCTGTCGCGTGACCTTCCTTTTGCCTTTACTACATGGAAGACATCTGGTCTGAGTTTCCAAGATGGTATTTTTAAACAACGTCCACATCCGATGTAAACTCTAAACCTTTGCAGCTGCTCCTTTTAGTTTAATCATTTTCCTCATCTTATTATAATCTCTCTTTTGAAAATCAAATGCTAGTGCTGTAGGATTTCTTAGTTTTTAAGTCCAATTTGATCATGTTACGATCACTATTGCCAAGTGGCCCCCAACACTGTCACCTTTCACACATTCCCAACAGTTAATATGGTGCCTTTGCTCTTAATGCATGTGAACTTTCACGTTGTTGGCGTGTTAGGTGGGAAGCCACAACATACTAGTAAAAGTATCCCTCACTGATGAGCCGCTCGCTACAACTATATTGGAGCGAGGAGCATTTTTTCCGTAGGTGGTCTAAAAAACGACGTGAAAGCCAATTATAAATTCTATCTGTAAATCAGTTCGTATTTTTTTTATCACTATATATCAGTACTATATGCGCAAACAAAAGAAAAGGACTTGTCAGCTTAATTGAATGGAATTGGAGCCCTTTCAGACCGTGAACAGTGGCCGCTGTTTTGCCTCCTCTAATTACAGAAGGACTCTACCACCAGCGCCCTTTCAGTAGCACAACAACTTTTGCAAAGGGACAGTGTTTGTATGTAATGATTGCATCTCCTTGTAGCGGGCTAAGTTTCATCAACATCCTTTTGAAAGCAGAGCACCATTTCAGCTGCTAAACCGCAGGCAGAACCTCAAACTGGACCGGGAGAAAACACAAGTTAAAAAAAAGTGCATAGATTTCTAATAATGCATCAATGTTATGTGCACTGGGTAACGTTTTTTGGCATGAGAAGTCCGGTGTCGAGGGGAAACTGTTGGTTTTTATGTATAAAAATTACAGCACTGCTTGTTTTTCATAAAGTCTATTGTGGCTTTTTATATAGGAAAACACACCTTTTAATGAATATATTTATTGTATCGCGATATTGACTGGGAGCTAAAACAAAGAAAAAAATAAAAAGATTTATTTTGAAAGATTGCTTTGGTAGGTGGAGATCAACTTTTATGGTGGTGAAATGATTTTGCTTTCGGATCATGTTGTATGCACCCCTGAAGAAGTGTGGATTGCACTCACCATAGGCTCCCATGACTGGGGTCTGTGCGATCATTTAGGATTTAGATAAGCATTTTGAGAAGTTATGTTCAATTTGAATACCACATTACAGAGGTTTTTTATGACCTGTGAGGACTGGTCCTTAGTTCGTCACAGAAGGAATTTAAAAAAAGGACACATTATTATACAGAAAATAAATGTGGATGTAACCTTACATATCATGGGCAGTTTTCTAAACCATTTAGCCAAGTAAATAGGCCTGTCTGAAAATTGCTCTCATAAGCTTGACTGAAGTATGTGCGCCCTTCATAATACCTGTGTTTTTAGGCAACTTGCAAGGAGATGTTCCTGCTTGGAGGGGGGAGGAAAACACTGAAGTTAATTTTTATAAACCTTTTTTATGCGTAAAAATGCCTCTTGGAATAATTAGGTTACAGATCAAGGTGTAGGCAAAGTCATTAGGCGCCTGCTTGTATGTGACTCGAGAGAAGCTGTGGTCAGGGGGGGGAGTTTGGATAGAATGTAGTGGGTGGAAATCGTTCTTTACACATTTAATTTATTTATTTAGATATTGACCTCACAACCGGATACCGCAATATACAAAGCAATCTTGTAAATAACCTGCAAACACACAAAATGAACCCCCACCAATACAGGTGCCGCAAACCACATGAACCTCTCTGAATAATCAACCCCGTGGTTTATAAAATTTATAAAACATTTATGCCGGCTTCTGAGAAGCTTCAGTCTAGCTGCTCTCTCATTTGGATTTGTGCTAAAGACATAGAGGGTCATTTTAGAAGCCCTGTTTGTGAGTTGGACATTGAAAACTGGTCACTTAGATGTGCAAATCATGGAGTCCTCCCCAAAGCCAGTTTAGAAAGCTGGGTATATAGATGTCCCCAGCGTGAGAACATCCATGTAGCACGGGGGCATAGTGGAGGCGTGCTCTGGGCGGAGCAAGGAGATGCATGTTACACCGTGACTTCAGAATGAGCTGATATCTGGGATGGTATTTGGACTAGAAGGGGCTGGACAGCGGGGAAGGAGGGGGACTGGAAGGGGACTGGAAGGGAATGGACACCAGTGGCAGTCCTGGGAATGCAAGGGGGTTGACATTGGAAGGTACTGGGAGGGGAGGACTGGAAAGGGGGCTGATACTGGGGAGTGTTACTGGGACGGGAAATAGGCTGATGGAAGGAAGTGAAAAAAACAAAAGAAGAGATAAGAAATGGCAGATGGACTATAGACCATAGAAAGAGCTAAGAGAAGACAGGAAAGCAGAAGCCTCAGATCGGGACCAGCAGAGAATAAATTGGTCAGACAACAAAGGTAGAAAAAATAATTTTATTTTCAATTTAATGATTGGACTTTGCGCTACCTTGATATTTTACCTAGTATGGGGAACTGCATCTCTTATTTATCTGATGTTGCACTGCATGCGGACTCTGGCTTCTTGGGGTTTCAGTTTTATTTCTCTTTTCATTTGTGCTCCTTTATTGATGAAGGCCTGTCTGTATTGTGCGTGTGTACAACCAATGCTGCGTATTCTGTTAGTATGGAATTTCTGTTTAAGAATGAGTAGCAATCTTGCTTGTTCAGTTTGCACATCGCCCTCTCTGCAATTATTTTTTGGGGACGGGTCTGGAGCAAGGGTGGGGTGGGGTGGGACAAGAGAGGGCAGAGAAGGGGCGGGGGTGGGCATGGGCGAAGCATGACTAGCCACAGGTGGCGGGTTTTTCTCTTTCAAAAGGTTGGCAACCCTACATCTCGTGCCATTGAGGTTTTGCCGCCATCTGTTCCCCACTGTCGTGGGGGGGGGGGGGGATTCTTTTATGCCCCCAGGTGCTTACTGCTCTGTTCCAACTATGTTTGGGGAGCGTAGCCGTCCTTTTTACTGGCTCATTTAGGGGGGATAAGATCCGAAGCCCCGGAGCTGAGTCAGCTGCGTCTGACCCCGCTAATCGCCAAACCAGAAGTCCCTAGATGCTCTTACTATGGCTAAACACATCTAAAAGTGAACTAATGCTAATAGCCAAATGGCGTGATGATACCATTATCCAAAAAGGATGTGCAGTCATTTCAAATGACAGGAAAAGTCAACAAAGAGTGCTATAGAACGATAGTATGTGATATTAATGACATTTCCCCTGAAATGAAATAAAAAAAAACAAACAAAATGAAAAATCATGTAAACAACACAGGAAACTAAACAAAATTACAATTTTTGGCCTGCACACTCCTTTCATCCAACACTGTAAAGGATGCAGAGCAGTACCATCTAGTGAACACAAGAGGGAGCTTCTCACCCAACCTCTGCCACCTCAAGGGGATGCTATACAACATATTAGGGGTTTTTTTGTTTTGTTTTTTTTAGTGCCATCAAGTCAGTGCTGACTGGTAGCTGTCCAGCTGCCTCTGGGTTTTCTTGGCAACGTATCACTGGAAGTAGATTGCCAGGCCTTTTTTTCTGAGGCAGTGGAGGGTAAAGTGACTTGCTCAAGGTCACAAGGAGTGCCAGTGGGAATCAAACCCTTAATCTTCTTATAACAAAGCATTTTATTAGTGGCAAAACTTTACTGTGGCATAGTTGAAAATCATATGCAAAATATATATTTTCAAGTTTATTTTATCTTCTCTTAGCAAACAGTCTTATACTAAATCATAAAACAGATTTCATCATATTATTGAAAAAACACATTCAATATGAGGTGACCATGATTTCTTCAGTCTAAATAAAATCAATTCTATGGAGATGCCAAATACTTGATGAACTACAAGAAGTTAATGTGGTCTACGTGGAGTGTGGTAGTACTTCATAAAGGATTACTCCATACAAACATACATCTGAAGTAGCTGGTGATAATCCACTATGAATATACCATAGCTTCAATCTAGCACACTATTAACAGGATCCACAGGTATAGTCTCAGACTTTAAAGACGCTTAAAACCATTGATTTGGTAAGTCAGCGCTCAAATAGCATCAACGACTATTATGGACCACCCTGTGTTTCACTCTTTTGGTTTTCTTATGTGAATATCACCAAGTATCCATCACCAGATTTTGGGCTATAAATAGCTATGAAATGGCTTATCTTTTGTTGAATTATTTTCCAAATGACAGGTTAATCTTCTTTTGAAATAACTCAAGTCTTAATCTCAACGCCTCCCTCGGCGCCTAATTAGCGTTTCACTCCTAGATGGAGTTTCTTCAGGAGGATTCCAAAACTGCTGCCCACGTTGCTCAGTAGCTTCCTAATTTGCAAAAAACGCCGCGCAAATTAGGAAGCTACTGAGCAACGTGGGCAGCAGTTTTGGAATCCTCCTGAAGAAACTCCATCTAGGAGTGAAATGCTAATTAGGCGCCGAGGGAGGCGTTGAGATTAAGACTTGAGTTATTTCAAAAGAAGATTAACCTGTCATTTGGAAAATAATTCAACAAAAGATAAGCCATTTCATAGCTATTTATAGCCCAAAATCTGGTGATGGATACTTGGTGATATTCACATAAGAAAACCAAAAAAGTGAAACACAGGGTGGTCCATAATAGTCGTTGATGCTATTTGAGCGCTGACTTACCAAATCAATGGTTTTAAGCGCCTTTAAAGTCTGAGACTATACCTGTGGATCCTGTTAATAGTGTGCTAGATTGAAGTTATGGTATATTCATAGTGGATTATCACCAGCTACTTCAGATGTATGTTTGTATGGAGTAATCCTTTATGTAATACTTGATGAAAGCATGGACCATGCCAGACCCTTCCCTTAGGACAAAAGTGGACGTCACAGGGAAATAAAGAGAACATTCTTTTCTGCCTTCGAGCTGAGTCTGAGCTGTGACAATAGAAACTTCCAGTCCCCTCTCTGTGCTGACTTCTTCAGAGGATGCTCACTGCACCTCGGTACAGATGTGAAAAACTGTCTAGGCCAAAAGCAAAAAGTGTAAATCTACTTTCAGCACGTGAATCCAAATCCAGGAACTACTTCTAGCACAGGCTTGATGTCTCTTGCTCGTTCTCCTCTGCAGGATTCAGGGAGGGATTTCTCTCAGACTATAGTCAAAATACCCGAAGAGTCGGGGTGGGGGTGGGGAGGGGGGGGGGGAGGAGGCTTTAGCTCAATCCCACCCAGTTCTGTGTCCTGACAGCGGCTCTCTTTAAGGGTGGAACACAAGCAATATAATTCAGAGCCTGCTTTTAGCCCCATTCAGTGCAAATTCCCGCAGCCTCCCTAGCTTGTGGAGCCAAGAATGGAAGATAAAGTTCTGGACTTTTCTCTGAGCCCATTTGACTACAAATCCCTGCAGTCTCTCTGTTACCTGGGCCTGCTCCATGCAATCCTCTGGCAGTCTAACTCCACTCAGAGTTCTTGCTCTCTGAAGGTTTTTAAATCCCTCCCTGTGCCCCACCCACTCAGTTATCACTAACTCCATCCTCAGCTCTATTGAGCAATCTTCTTCCTAGGCCTTCTGGGAGATGTAGTCCTGCTTACTCTCGCCTCTTTTCTTGCTCTGAAGGCTTCTGGTTTGGGAAAGCCTGTCTTCCCTGTCACTTTTCTCCTCACATTGTCTTCCCTGTTTGTTTTTTTTGAAGGGATATGGATATAAGCCCCATCACCTTAGTTATTTTATTCTTGGGAGAATTGCATGCAGAGTTCTGTACAGGAAGCAGAAGGGGCAATGGTGGCGGCTTGCATTGTTTTCCACCCCACCTCTACCCCCCACTAATCACTGCGAAGAGAGGAGGAAAACAAAGATGGCAGCTACAGGTCAAGCTATGTCTAGGGTTGCCAACTTTTGAAAAAGAAAAACCTGCCACCTGTGATTAGCCTTGCTCCGCCCATGTCCACCCCTCTCCCTGCCCCCTGCCCCGTCCCCCATAAATAACTGCAGAGACGGCAATGTGCAAGCTGAACAAGCCAGATTGCTACACATTCTTAAACAGAAATTCCATACGAACAGAATACCCAGCACTGGTCGCACACACACACAATACAGACAGGCCTTCACCAATAAATGAACACAAAACGAAAAGAGAAATATATAGACAAAAATTAAACTACAACCTCAGAAAGCCAGATGTTGCATGCAGTGCAACACAAGAGAAATGAAAATGCATTTCCCCCGTACTGTACAAAATAAAAGACAGCAGATGTCAGGACTGGCATTAGGAGGGATGCAACCTGGCAATTGCCCTGGACCCACAAGCCAGAGAAGGCCTCAGATCTGTCGGAGACTGAATAAGGCACAGCTTGCTAGTGGGTTTTAGGCAATGCAATGTGTGCCTTTGAATCAATGCCCACTCCTGGCGACCCATCGGCTCCTGGGTTCTCTTGGCTGTGTGACCGGAAGTAGACTGGAGGGTTAAGTGACTTGCCCAAGGATATGAGGCATGATAGGGGGAATTGGTTACCAAGCCAGTGCTCTAAGCACGAGGCTACTGTGATCGGGGCTGTCAGTGGCCATGGTGGGCCCAACTATAGCCCTGGGCAGTGGCAGTAGAATTTCAAAAGAAAAGTGAAGCCGCATGATGGTGGTTGAGTGGAGCCGCGGGGCTGGGCTCCGGCAGCATATGATGTCATGGCAGGCGACGGGGGGAGCCGTGATTACTGTGGCTGCTCCTGTTTAAGGCCCACGGTGCTTGTGGCTACTCTAGAGTACTGGAGTGCTGTGAGGATTGTGGTGGCAGCGCTCAGGAGTAGCCAGAAGCACCGTGAGCTTTAAACGGGAGCAGTCATGGTGATCGCTGCTCTCCCCGATGTCTGCTGTGACCCCATGTGCAGCCTGAGCCCAACCCAGCAGTTCCACTCAGCCACCATCCTGTGGCTTCACTTTTCTTTTTAAATTCTGCCGCCTCTGCCCAAGACTAAGGTTGGATCCACCACAGCCAGGGCCGGCCCGTCCATTGTGTGAGAATGTTGTTTGCACAGGGCCCCGCGCCAATGACATCCTGCACGTGTTCGGCTCCTGGCTCACCTCTACAGCGGCTCGCGGCTCCTGGCAGGATCAGCAACAGCGCCCTGCAGCCGCCGAAGTGAATTGCGTTGTTTTCCTTAATTTCGGTAGCTGTGTTGTAAAGTAGGTCGCTGGCGTGCTGGAGGTCAAAGGACATTTCCTGTGTCCCCGCACTCAGCGTGCCAGTGATCTACATCACAACACAGCTACTGAAGCGAAGGAAAACAACGCTCTTCACTTCGGCAGCTGTAGGGAGCTGTTTCTGAGCCTGCTGGGAGCCGCTGTAGGGAGGTGAGCCGGGGCCTCTAAAGAGGGAGGAGGGAGCTAGGGCTTGAAATAGGCTGAGTGGGGGGCTAGGATTGGAAATAGGCTGATGGGGGGCTAGGACTGGAAATGGACTGATGGGGGGCTAGGACTGGAAATGGGTTACTTGGGGGGCTAGGACTGGAAATGAGCTGATGGGGGGGAGGCTAGGACTGGAAATGGGCTTTTGGGGGGCTAGAATTGGAAATGAACTGAGTGTGGGAGCTTGGACTGGAAATGGGCTGATGTGCTGGAATAAGATTGGAAATGTCTGATGGGGGGGAGCTTGGACTGGAAATGGGCTGATGGGGGTTGGAATAGGACTGGAAATGGATGATTTGGGGGGGGGGCTAGGACTTGAAATGGGCTGCTGCTGGAGGATGGGAAAATGGAACTAGAAGGGAGCTGATGTTGGGGGAGGACTAGAAGGGGATGGGGCTGGGGAAACGAAGATGGAGAGGGGAAAAGATATTTTGTATGGGAGGGAAGAAAAACGCACAATTGGCCGGGTATTGGGAGAGTAAGTGGGGATTAAGGATGGAGGGGTAAAATTTGAGTGGATGATAAAGAAAGAAAGAAAGAGATGGAGGAAAGAGCAAAAGGGGAAGATCAGAATGTTAAAGCAGATGTAGAGAGAGAATGGAAAAAAACTAGAAGAGAGAAGAAAGGACAAATGGACAGCAGAGAATGGAGAGTTAGCAGAAGACACAAAGAAACCAGAAGACAGTGACTGGAGCAATTGCAACTGAAAAATAAAATGCCCAAACAACAAAAGGTAGAAAAATACTTTTTATTTTGAATTTATTAACTGGAATATGTCAGCTCTGGGAAATGTGCATTGCTAACGTCTTTGCGTTTTTGTTTAGCACAAGAGAAAATTAATTTATAGTTTTATTTCTCCAGTGTTGTTGTACATTCCAAGTTTGGCTTTTGTGGTTCCCAGTTTAATTATTGTCTTCCTGTTTCTAAATTGTGATCCCTTGTTCTTTGTTTGGTGTCGGTCTATGTTATGATGGTGTAACCGAGCTGAGGTATCCTGTTCATGTAGTTTCTATTTGACAGTGCCACTTGTTCCTGTTCCCCAGTAGGAGATGTATTGGGATTCTCGGAGATGCATTGGTTTAATATTTGCAGTGTTGCCTTTTGATAGATAGGGTTTGGTGCTTTGTGACTCCTGGTAGTGCTGTTATGATACGGCGGGTTTGCTATGGGTTCTAAATGGGCAGTGTTTATAGTACTTCCTAATGTGCCTGGCGGTTGGCACTGGAGTATAGTAATGTAGAAATCTGGTAGTCTTTCTTTATCCAGACACTTATTAAGAGGCATGTTAACATTATGCTAATATTTATGCAAATGAGGCTCCTTATGCAAATGAGGCCCCACAATGAGTCTCTGCACCTGGTCTCGCATCCCCCTTGGGGCAACTAGAACCAGCCCCAGGAAGGTAGAAATGCCAATGCCAACACAGGCAGCTGTACTGTAAATGTGCCCACATATTTTATGCAAAGAAAGTACTTCCCCACCCCTGTGCCACCCAAATGATGCCCCCAGGAATGCTCTGCTTAGTTCATGCAGACAAGATGGAGTCGGTGCAGAGGGTGGCTACTAAAATGATTAGTGGTCTTCATTATAAAGCATATGAGGACAGACTTAAGGATCTTAATATGTACACCTTAGAGAAAAGGCGGGATAGAGGTGATATGATCGAGATGTTTAAATACCTCCGTGGCATAAATGTTCAGGGAGAGAGCCTCTTTCAATTGAAAGCAAGTTCTGCTACGAGGGGACATAGGATGAGGGTGAAGGGAGATAGTTTCAGGAGTGATATGTGGAAATATTTCTTTACGGAAAGAGTGGTGGATCCATGGAATAGTCTCCCAGTGGATGTGGTAGAGATGAGGACAGTATCTGAATTCAAAGACACTTCTATTCATCACAACTGCCTGCCAATCATGTTCCCTGCACAACGGCTTTAAAATCGCCGCTCCAGAGGCGCGCCTTGCGGGCCCGGGCCTGAGGGCCCTTTGGCGTGGCCCTTAGGCGTGAGTCTGTGGTGAATGATCCAACAGTTGTGAGTTGTAATCTGCCGTTTCCTTCCCCTTGCCTCTTCTATTCCTTTGTTTATCACTGTGTCTCTTATTCTGTCCTATCTTATAAATGGCGTTCTTTTCATATTTTCTGTAACATTAATATTTTATAGAGTCGACTCCGACTCAACGGCACTTAACAACAACAAACCGCTCTGATGCTTTGGCCTGAGCGGTAAATCAAATGTAACAATAAACAATAATAAACAATAAAGAAGCATGGGACAAACACAGAGTTGTTGATATGGAAGGACAGACTAGATAGTGTCATGAGGCTAGAGCTAGAGAAGAAACAGTGTTGAAAAAAACTCCTGATTTTCATGGAACTCAGAAAAGGCAGAGAGCGCAGTTCCAGCGCAGCTCAGCCAGAGGGTGCATGAACAATTACACAGTACCTGAAGCAACGTGCTCTAGCATTGATCACATTAGTAACAAGCAGTTTCACCTGTCCTCAAACTCAGAATGTGCAAACCAGAAATCCCTTTATAAAGGAAACCAGATGATCAGTGAGAGAGGAGGATCAGGAAGAGGAACAGAAACAGGTACCAGAAGAGGCGGAGGCAAGAGCAAGTGCTGGGGAAGTGGCAAGAGCGAGGTCAGAAGGACCGGCAGCGGGACCAGTGAGAGAAGCCTGGAACAGGAAGGCTTCCAGGCAATGTTCCCTCTAACTTTCTGTAGGCTGTGTGCGCATAAAATATCAGCTGTGCAGCTTTTGAAGGAAGGTTAAATTTTTGTGCGCCACATAACGACACTTGGAGTTATATACTTTAAAATTTGACTACATGTCAGAATACAGTATGTACACCACATTGATTGCACTAGAAAATATTGTAGAACTTGTGAAAACCGTAAATACACAACAACTTTTAAATTTTAAGACGTCTGTGTTGTTTTCTATCAGAATCAGAACCGTAATTTTTGTGCGCTCTGTTCTAAAGTATGTGCGCTCACTCGGCGAGGTGTGTTATTGAACCTAAGCGTTGACCGGGGAAATAAAGCCTTATTACCCTACACTTTGGCGTAGATTGTTCTTTATAAGGAGTTCTGCACTACAAGGACCAGAATCCTCTTGGTCCTTCAGCTCAACCACTCCTTAATATAAATTAAATGTCACCGGACGCCCTTATTTCCTACACCAGTAGGGGCGCCTGGGGACAATAGGCCATGTGGTCTTTTTCTGTTGTCATTTTTCTCTGTTTCTATACATGCCATCTTGCTGGCACCCATACTTATATGTGAGTAAACCATCGCGCAACTTTATAAAAGATCTTTCCGCGCTTAAAACAAGTTTTACATGCAGAAAATCTTATAAAATGACCCCATTATGTGTATAATGTGAAAGAAAGCGTGATAGTGAAACATATGATGTCCAGTTATGTGTTTTTACAGGGTTATTCTGGGATGATTAATGGCAGGGTGATCATGAATGTTGAGTTTATCAATATCTTTGGTGGTGAGGGGGGGGGGGGGCAAGGATGAAGGTTTGCCTAGGCCTAGGACCAAAACAAAGAATCTGGCAGAAGTGTTGGGGCACTGAAGATGGGAGATCTTCACTGACGCGTCTCAGCCCTTCTTCTGGTTTATCCCTGAAGCGCACTCTGGATTTAGTTTGGATAGTTCTACCTCCTTCTGAACAATGTTCCCTCTAATTTTCTGTAGGCTGTGTGCGCATAAAATATCAGTTGTGCGGCTTTTGAAGGAAGGTTAAATTTTTTGTGCGCTACATAACGACACTTGGAATTATATACTTTAAAATTTGACTACACATTAGAATACAGTATGTACACCACATTGATGTTAATCAAATTAAATGAAAATAGACGATTACTAAATGAAGTGGAAAATTTCTAGTAATTACAATCACAAATGTGATATTATTTCAGTTAATTTTTATTGAAAGCCATTGTTATTCCATGTAAATAATTTATGTATGGAAGAAGAGTTCGGTGTCCTCCATGGAGTGGTGGGTTCACCCCTAAACAAAGACATGGGGAGAGGTGGCCTGCACAGAGCAACAGGTGCACCTACTCTTGCCATCTTGCTGGGCAGACTAGATGGACCATGCTGGTCTTTATCTGCCGTCACTTACTATGTTCTCAAAATTTCTCTCTTTGATCTTTCAAATGTACCCAGTCTGAATAAATTTTATCAAGGTCTACTGATCCGCCATCTTGAAGATGACTCTTAACACGCATCAGCATTTCCAAATGTTCTAAATGTAAGCGATTCCTTATTTTGGTTTTTAAACTGTTCATCAAGCTGAAACCACGCTCACAATCTGCACTAGAAGTCAAAAATGTTCCACCAATATCGATCAGTTTTGCTAAATCTGCAAACTGAGCATTCTGAAATGCCAAAGTCACCATATCTGGAAAACTGTTTATCAGTTTGCTTTTGATTTTTTCTGCGACTAAAAACTTGAAGTCATTGTACTGCTGAACAACAATATGTTCCTCCATAAGAAATTGTTTGTACTTTAAGCAGAGTGATCGAACATTTTCAATTCCAAATTCATAATCACACTGTGCTATTGCTGTCAAGTCAAAAGCAGACCATTCCTCAATTTCATTTTCAGGAAATCTTTCCCCTAAATGCAGACAAAGCATATTAATGAAAGTAAGTGTGGAACCAGTATCCACTGAAACGTCTCCAGGTATCTTGTCGAGAAGATTTTTAACATTATCAGTCCATTTTACTGTGTCACCCAAGTATTGCAATCGGATTTTGTTCAGCTTACCCTGTGCAAGATGATATGCTTCCAGTGGTGTTAGCCCACGTTTTTGAAATGCCATTGTTAATGAAGCTAGTTCAGATAAAACATCATTCAAAATTTGCAGTGTTATATGGAATTGATGGCTGTTTAGCTTTTTATAACAGTACTTTGCAATGGGATCATCATCCTTCTCTTCTTCAAAGTATTTTGATAATGGATCATAATTTCGAATAATTGCTTGAAGAGCAAAATGTCTAGATAACCACCGCACTTCGTTCAGAGGTCTAAAAGCAATTGACTCGCATTCAGAAGCATCTGCTAATTCTTTAAATTGTGACCTTTTAGTAGAAGATCGACAAAAGGTTGTGTAAACAGTTCTCATGAAAGTTTCAACTTCTTTCAATAACTTTACTTCCTTCCATGATTCAGAGATCCCCAAATCTTCACGATGGGCAACACAATGTTGCTGCACTAAATGCGAAATATTTTGTTTGAGCTGCGCAGCAACACCATTTAGTCTGCCTGACATGACAGAGGCACCATCCGAAGTAAACATGACCATTTTGTTAAGGTCAAGCTTGTATTTCCCATAGAATTCCCGGAGTGCACTGACTATTGATGCAGCATCGCATGCTTCCAACTGTAGCATCCCACCAAATGAAGTTTTATACGGACATGAATTTACTGGCCGATATTTGAAGTACAGTATTAAGTATTTGTTGACAGAAATGTCTGTGCTTTCATCAATAGTTAATGTATGATACGCTGCTGATGCAACATCTGCCATGAGCTTATCTTGGACATTCATGTTTATAATTTCAAGAAATTCAAACGAATAGTTTTTGCTTCTCCAGCTTTCAGGTATGGTTATGTACTTGGACATGTGTTCATTAATATCTTGAACAGAGAGCATGGAAATATTCATCCGAACAGCCAGCAAAACACTATCAATTAGAATTTTAATTTCTTCTGGTGTAGAACGCTTCCGTTCATTACTAATTTGCCTTTTCTCTTTTTCAGCGGTGCTCTCAAGCAACAAGTTAAATAATCCTCCTCTTAAATTTGGATTTTAGCTCTAAGTTTCTTAACACTTTCAGTATGAGTCTTACTAGACAGATGTCGTTTCAAAAAGTCCAGTTTCCACACATCATCCCAAATTTTGCCATTCGAAAACTCTCCGATGGTTTTTGCATCTCGGCAGTATAAACAGACTACTCCGCCATCCTCTTCATAAGTGAATATTTCACGTAGTTGAACGCACGTTTTATCCCGAGATTTCGGTGTCTCCGTTTCAATAATTTCTTCAAGCCATTCAGGCTTAAAAGCTCTGGCCGTTCTCTTACGTTTTGCACCTCTCATTGCTATTGGTTTCGACATTTTAAAAGTGGTGTGGTGGTCACAGCAGGTGCTTTATTATTCAAAAGAAATGCCCCAATGCATTTCATCCAAAGCCTGATGGGTTTGGAAGTTGGAACTGCAAGCAATATAACAATATTGTTATAGTGGTAACAAAGAGAAAAAGAATACATAGTAAAAAAGAAGGCACAGTATTACTTACATGGATTAAGAGTTTAACACAAATCCAGAAAAGTGACTTAATCTTGGCTATATCCATAGTTTTAAAATTAACACATAAAAAACATCTATAAGGTATGTACATGTATAAAAACAATACACCAAGATTTTATGTAAAGCAACTCAAAAAAACATATGGCCTAGTGACTTACCAAAAGGTCAAAACATTAAAATGACATTAAAATAGCTGAACACTAAAAATCGACGACCGAGGGATAAAAAGCATCAATAACATGGGGGGGGGGGGGAGGAAGGGGGAAGGGAGATAGGAACACTGTTCCCTCTAAGCTGTGTGCGTGTGCGCGCGCACACACCTCGCCGAGCGAGCGCACACAACTTTTAAAGGAGTGCACAAAAATTACCGATTTCATGAGTTTTCAAACCTTGGGTTTAAGGCCGCGGCTGCACCACTGCCATTCTGTAATTTTCGTCACTTCCGAATCTGTCTGCACTGAGTCCCCTGCCCCTCACTCCTCTCACGTGACCGACGATTGACGAATCATGGCAGGCTAGGGGGAAATAAAAGGGAGGGGCAGCCAGCAAGCCAGCCTCTTTCTGCCCTTGTGCCTGCCTGCCTGCCAGCCACGCACCTCCTTGGATCCTTCCCTCAGCCAGCCTTCAGTGCCACGTGCTGCCTTGGATGAGAGCAACACACGCACCAGCAAAGAAGAGGAGACCGGTGCTCCGGGACTGCTGCCTGGGGACGGGCTATCGGCAGCGGAGCTGGTGAGTGCATATCTATGCTTTTTGCATATCTGTAGTCCCCGTCCCCGTGAGGCATCGCGAGAGAGAGCCTACACAACTAGTGTACAGGAGGAAGAGGAGGCGGCGGGCCTGGGCAAGGAAGAGCAAGCAGCGGCAGCTCCTCGATTTGGGGTCCTTTGTCGTCCTTCTCTATCTCTCCCGCTCGCGGGCTGCCTGCATGTCTACTCTGTACTGCGCCCAGCCCCGCCTCCCACACCGTCACCCCGCCACCAGCAGCAGTACCCCATCGCCGCTGTAATGCAAGTAAGTGGGCATTTGTGGTGAGGGGGATGGGGATGTTGGGCGTCTGTGGCCTCTTCTCCGTGCCCCCCGCTTAACTCCGGCCGCGGTGTTCTTTGTGCCGTGCGCCGCCCTCGCTTGGTGCTGTCGGGGTTCGCAGCGCGTGTACTCCGTGTAGCGTGTAGCATTTGAAATGTTTGAGGTTTATCTTCGCAGGCAATTAGGTGCATTCTTTGGGTCCGAAAAATAGCAATTTATTGTTTTATGGTATTTTTAGGTGGATTCCTGGTGCATTCGTTTCGCTGACGCAAAAATAAAAATACTCAATTATCCAGCCCCAGCCCCTCCTTGCTCTATGCCCCTGCAACAGCATCGGCCCCAGACCCACCTTTCTCCAAATCCCAGCAACAGAATCAGTCCGAGCACCCCCCATTCTCCAAACCCAAGCAACAGGCCCGGCCTCCCCAGAAGGTGTAGAGAGGATGGAGTAAAGTAGCAAACTTACAGACATTGGCAGGCTTCAGTGTGAGTTCACAAGGCTTAGTGGCAGCAGCAAAAAACTTCTTTCTAAAGCAGACTTCCCACTGTTCAAAAATCAAGTCCTCACGTTAGTGTACAAGGGAAGATGGGGGGAGGAGGAGGGAGGGCTTCTGGGATATGTAGTCACTTAGGCACGGATTCCCCCCCGGTTTCAGAGCGGGCAGAGCGAGTCAGGGAACGACAACTCTCACCCTGCCTCGCGCTATGACCACGTGACCGAAGCTGAAGGCGGAGAATTGAAGGAAGTGTAAACACTGCAATGGGGGCAGCGTGGAAGGAGCAACCCAGATGGCAAATCTACTCGGGTCAATGCTGCGAATTTCATAGTTTATCGCTTATAACTGTAAAACCCAATTTTATCATCAGGGGTGTTCTGTTGGTGTAAACCAAATACATTTACTAGAAGTAAATGAACTTTGTCTGGAAATAATCACTGAAAAATACTGGTGTCTGCTAGTTTAGTGACTTTAGTCTAAAAATCATTAGTTGTTTGTTTCTTTCTTTATTAGAGCATTCATTTAAAGCTTAACATGCATGTCAGCGAAACTCTACCAAAGCAACATTATATTTAGCAATGCCTCTTCTGAACTCATTCATAACTTGCAGAATGTTGGGTGCTTTAGGGCTAGGCAACTTTTCAGTCTTACGTTTCAACTCCTCCCCCCCCCCCCCAAGATCCTGATAATTAAACTCAAGCATGATCATCCCAATAGCATCCCTCCCACAACAATCCGGTAAGAACTGTAAGCAGGCAACATACTTTTAAATGTTAAGCTCTGTAGATATGTGTGGGTCCATTCTCCTAGCAATTAAAATAATGAGCTCTTTGAGTTAGAGCTATCAGGATCTATTCTTTTGTTTTCGTTTGACTGCTGCTGCTCTTTGCTGCCTCTGGAAAGCTGCTGCCCTAAGCAACTGCCTAGTCTCGCCTGCTGAGCCAGCCCTGCCAATAAAGCAACATCTCTTTGTACTGAAATATAATTAAGCCCAAGCAGATATAATCTTAGATCCCTGTAACAGTATCAGACAGAGGAGTAAACCACATGCCTAAGGCATTGGAAGGGGACAACCAACTGGAACCCTGGAATGCCAAAAGTATTCATTATTTTTACTACATATGCCATCCATCACCTTTTTCATTAGTGGTACTTTTTAGTCCCATTTGTTTCCGCCCTTTTCTTTTAAACAGATAGAGCTCTTACAATACAATGTCAGTTTCTTTTTCTTCCCCTTCCCCCCTTTCCTATCCAATGTTCCCTCTAATTTTCTGTAGGCTGTGTGCGCATAAAATATCAGCTGTGCAGCTTTTGAAGGAAGGTTAAATTTTTGTGCGCCACATAACGACACTCGGAGTTATATACTTTAAAATTTGATTACACGTCAGAATACAGTATGTATACCACATTGATTTTAATGAAATTAAATGAAAATAGACGATTACTAAATGAAGCGGAAAATTTCTAGTAATTACAATCACAACTTTTAAATTTTAAGACATCTGTGAGATAGTGGGGATAATATATTATTATGTGTTTTAGTAATTGTGCTTGCATGAGTGTATGTGTGAATGGTGAGTTTATGTGATTTGTTTTTTATGTGGTGTCATTTAAAGAAATTTTAGGTAGTTTGGTAATGATATTGTCTTACGAGAGAAACATTATATTAAATATATTTTCCACATTTACATATTTTGATGTATCCTATATATTTTTGGAAGATGTGTGTTCATTACACTGTTATATGATTAATTAAAATTATTTAGAAATTTTGTTAAATTGAGATTTGTTGCATTGTATTTTTTGATATTAGTAGTGATACACGTGCAGCAACACCATAGTGCCCAAGTATGAAAGGGCACGACGGTGATGCTGCAAATGGGGTACAGAGGCCTGTAGGCGGGACATGCAGTGGGGCAGCTGGGGCATAGTGTGGACTAGGCAGATGCCTAGGTGGCACATAGGAACTCAGAAACTGCAAATCAGCAAGCCAGCAACTGACCAGCAACTGATCAAGGTCAAACATGCCCACGAGTTTGTGTCCCACAGTGTCCCAGGGGACATCACCCAGCAGGTACCCCAAAGGGCACATAACAGTGACAGGCGGTGCCGGGGGGAAGCGCGGATGTCTATGTAGGCACCCCTACCCCAGATGACACACCATAGGCAGACGCCTACTGGCACACTGGATGGCCTGGGATACCGCACCACCAGCACCAGGGCATGTCAGCATGGTGGCGGAGGGGTGCTGGTGGTGGAGGGGGCAGTGGCATCTGCCCACAGCATACAAAGGCCAAGCCCTGTTCAGGTGGGTGGCATGCAGTGCAACAGACAAGGGCTGTCTGATGAATAGTAATGGTATCCCCAGGGAATGACCTGCCTCTGTGGCAACAGTTTGGTGCAGTACACACAGCCAGTGTGTCCAGGGGCAGAAGGTCACAGGTTCAAGTCCCAGGTGTGGCTCCTGCAAACCATGCCCTTATATTTTACCCTACAGAGCACATACATCATAAACATGTGCACTCCCTAGAGCAGAGGTTCCCAACTGCAGTCCTGGAGGGCCAAACACCCTTCAGGATTTCATGCTGTCCTTAATAAATATGTATGAGATGCATTGGTATGCAGTGCCCCATTGTATGAAAATGTATCTCATGCATATTCATTAGGGACAGCCTGAAAACCTGAATCGTCCTTGGCCCACCAGGACCAGAGTTGGGAACCTCTGCCCTAGAGCATCGGCCAACAGGGGCACAAACACGCACACCCACAGGCTCTACTATCCAAAGCCTCATGGAGAGTCAGGCTGTTGGGCCCTGCAAGGAGCAGCAGCTACCAATACTAGCATCTGCATACCTTAGCAATGCCTGCACTGTGCCCAGGATTGGTGTGGCGTCCAGGGCTGCCAACCACCTCTATCTTTGCACAATGCTGAAATAGGTGTGGGAGTGTGTATATCTCTTCCCAGTGTTTTGTGGCTGCCTACACCTTACTGAGCCCCCAGTGCTTGCACAGTCTCCAGTGTTAGCCTGCCAATGTGCATAATGAGGAGCAAGGTATTGTGGGTATGACCCGGACACAGCAGTCTGGGCAATGCATCTGCACAGGGCATATGGCAATGGCTGGGACATTGTAGTGCCCGACCATCACCTGCACAGACAGGGTGACCACAGCATGTCATGCTGGGAGGTCACTCTCACCCTGACTGAGCAGTGACCATGGCATGGCCAGGTTTCCCCATAGTGCTATACAGTGTTTCTCTCAAGTGATATTTATGAGTTTCCTGTTTTGGGGCCTAATCACTGACATACTTGCATGGTGTGTGTGCTTACATCCCATTTTTGGATGCACACAGTTTCTCCAGGAACATGCACTATATACTAGCTAGCAGACTGTCTGCAGTTAGCATGTGTATGGCTGGAACTCCTTGCAGGGTGCAGCAGGTGGAGACTGACTGTGCCCTCAGCTGATGAATGTCAGACAGCCTTATTAAATAACACCACTGCGGGATCAAACCCATGACCTCTGCCTCTGCAGTCATTGCAGTAACCAGTGGGCTACATCTTGATAGCTTTTAACACAGCGCTGGCATGAACTTAGGGTTAACACGCGTTATTGTGCCACGGCGCCCACTATCGCGTGATACCGATTCCTTGCAGCCTTCCCTCCGGAACGCCCACTACCTTATATGTTATTCTTCACATTAACGCTGCGACTAGCGCCGGTAACATTAAGACGGTTTAGTAAACATACCTCTTAGTTTTCCATCTTGGAAATAATACTTTTGCTTGGCGAGTGCTATGGCAGATTGGAAGGAGGTAAGCATGAATTTGAAGTGAAGAAAGTCAGAAAGGGAGCGGGATTTGAGCTAAAAGTGCTCAGCTGAACAGGCACAGGAAGAAGGTAGCGGGTGGTTGTGAGTATATACTTCTGGGAATTTTCAGAAAGGAATTCTTTCTATTAAAGCTAATTAATCTGTGAACCCACTATTTTTTGTTAAATCAGTCAGGGCCTAGTAGCAGCAATTTAAGTTTAAATTTAAAACACAGAAGAGAACATTCTGGTTACATTTCATACCCAGCAGAGAGCTTGTAGTTTAAATGTAATAGTCACTCAGGGCCTAGTATCAGCAAAGAACTTTTAGTTTAAATTTAAAACACAAAAGAGAGCTTTCTGGTTAAATTTAGAACCCAGCAGAGAGCTTGTAGTTTAAATTTCATAATAAGTTAGAGCCTAGCAGCAGCAAAGAGCTATAATTTAAATCAAATCAGAATATAGCTTACCTCAGCAGCACAGGACAGGGTACTGTGTAGCAGCCCTCTTTTAATAAGTGTTATTTCCCTCCCTCCTTCCCCAACACCCACCCACCCCTGGGATAATCGTAGCTTTATAGGTACTTACACATCTTAAAAGACAGGAGGTTCTCTCAGGTGAAGCGCGTTACCCAAATCAGTCATACACTAAGGACCTGAGATTAATTAAGCTTCAGGTGAACAAGGTATATTAAACGTATTAGGTACAGTTTTATTAGTATAAATATCCATAGCAACCCTTAGTAAGTAATGAACTTAAAGATCTAAACACAAACTTAAAACTAAGATGCAGACAGCAGTCCAGCAGCAAGATGGGGGGCTTTCCAGTCTTTTGCATTGAGTGTCACATGTATGATTTTCTCCCAGTTGGTGAGAGGTCTTACGTGTGCACTAGGTGCAAGGAGCTCTTTGCTCTCAGGGAACAAGTCCATTCTCTAGAGACTAGATTAGCAGACTTGGAAAACATAAGAAAGACAGAGAGGTACATAGACGAGACCTACAGGGATATAGTCCTGAAGTCCCACCTCCAGTCTGGCAGCATCCCTGTTGCCATGGAGGGGAGAGGTCACGTGACAGGAGAGCATCACCCTGGTGTGGCAGGAAGTGATCCTGTAACTAGGACCTGTCCTCTAGCTGATGTAAAACCCTCTCGCACCGAGGAAGTTTCTCCAGGGCCATGTGCCCATGAGGGAAGGGTTAGGACAGCCGTTATAGTTGGTGATTCGATCATTAGGTATGTAGATAGCTGGGTGGCTGGTGGACGTGAGGATCGCCTGGTAACATGCCTGCCTGGTGCAAAGGTAGCAGACCTCACGCGCCACCTAGATAAGGTCTTAGATAGTACTGGGGAGGAGTCTGCTGTCTTGGTACATGTCGGTACCAATGACATAGGAAAATGTGGTAGGGAGGTTCTGGAGGCTAAATTTAGGCTTTTAGGTAGGAAGATGAAATCCAGAACTTCCAGGGTAGCGTTCTCCGAAATGCTTCCCATTCCACGCGCAGGACCCAAAAGGCAGGCAGAGCTCCAGAGTCTCAATGCGTGGAAGAGACAATGGTGCAGAGATGAGGGTTTGGATTTGTTAGGAACTGGGGAACATTCTGGGGAAAGGAGGGGCTCTTTCGAAGGGATGGGCTTCACCTTAACCGGGATGGAACCAGGCTGCTTGCATTAACCTTTAAAAAGGAGATAGAGCAGCTTTTAAACTAGATAATAGGGGAAAGCCGACAATCGCCCAAGAATGGATGGTTCGGAAGAAAGTATTCTTGAAGGATACTACCAAAAGCAGAGAGGTTCCAAAAAGAGTAAAGTAGCCCAAATGCCCTCGAGTATGGAGCAGACAGAGCTTAAAGATCTGAAATTACCCTGTCTACCAATAGCCAAATTAATATGAATAAAATACAGTCTCTAAAGT
Source organism: Ichthyophis bannanicus (assembly GCA_033557465.1). Lineage (NCBI taxonomy): Eukaryota > Metazoa > Chordata > Amphibia > Gymnophiona > Ichthyophiidae > Ichthyophis > Ichthyophis bannanicus. Next base: position 97,615,583 of record CM066036.1, read on the forward strand.
GTTTGTATGCAAATGCTAGAAGTCTAAAAAATAAGATGGGAGAGTTAGAATATATAGCACCAAATGAGAGGTTAGATATGATTGGAATATTCGAGACATGGTGGAAGGAGGACAACCAGTGGGACACTGTGATACCTGGGTACAAACTATATCGTAATGATAGAGCTGATCAAATTGGTGGAGGGGTTGCGCTCTATGTTAGAGAGGGTATTGAGTCAGAAAGGATTAAAGTTTTGTAGGAAACAAAATTTGCTGTAGAATCTCTATGGATTGAAATTCCATGTAAAAAGGTGAAGGCGATGGCAGTGGGGGTGTACTATCGACTGCCTGGCCAGAATGAACAAATGGATGATGAAATGCTCAAAGAAATCAAGGAAGCTAACAAAAGTTACAGCGCAGTAATAATAATGGGTGATTTCAATTACCCCGGTATCGACTGGGTCAGTGTCACGGCAGGACATGCTGGGGAGATAAAGTTCCTAGCATGAAATTAATGACTGCTTCTTGGAGCAGCTGGTTCATGAACTGACCAGAGGGGAAGCCATATTAGACCTAGTCCTTAGTGGAACAGCAGATCTAGTGCAAGAGATAAGGGTGTTGGGGCCACTTGGCAATAGTGATCATAGCATGATCGCCTTTGATTTAATTAGTGGAGGAGGGATAGTAAGGAAATCCACAGTACTACCTTTTAACTTTCGAAAGGGAGACTATGATAAAATAAGGAAAATAGTTAAGAAAAAACTAAAAGGAGCAGTTGCAAAGGTTAAAGACTTACATCAAGCTTGGATGTTGTTGAAAAACACTATCTTGGAAGCCCAGACCAGCTGTATTCCACGCTTTAAGAAAAGTGAAAGGAAGTCCAAAAAACTGCCAGCATGGTTTAAAGGTGAGGTCAGAGAGGCTGTTGTTGCCAAAAAAGCATCTTTCAGGAAATGGTTAAAAAGAGCCAAACGACGAAACCTGGAAACAGCACAAGCACTGGCAAGTCAAATGCAAGGCATTGATAAGGCAGGCAAAGGGAGAATTTGAGAAGAAGCTTGCTGCGGAAGCAAAAACATAAAATAAAGACTTTTTCAAGTACATTCATAGCAAAAAACCTGTGAGAGAGTCAGTTGGTCCATTAGATGATAGAAGGGTTAAAGGGGCACTAAAAGGCAACAAGGTGATAGCGGAGAGACTGAATGAATTCTTTGCTTCGGTCTTTACTGAGGAAGATGTAGGGATGTTACCCATGACTGAAGTGGTATTTAAAGGTGCGGAAGAATTGAAGGAAATATCGATACATCGGGAAGATGTATTACAACTATTAGATAAACTGAAGAGTAGCAAATCACCTGGGCTGGATAGTATACATCCAAGGGTGTTGAAAGAACTGAAATATGAGATTGCAGACCTGCTATTAGTAATCTGTGAACTATCATTACAATCATCTCTAATTGGAGGATCGCCAATGTAACACAAATTTTTAAAAAGGGTTCCAGGGGTGATCCAGGAAACTACAGACTGATGAGTCTGACATCAGTACCAGGAAAAATGGTAGAAACCATCATAAAGAATAAAATTACTCAGCATGTAGATAGTCATGGCCTAATGGGAGACAGCCAACATGGCTTTAGACAAGGAAGATCTTGTCTTACTAATCTGTTATGTTTTTTTGAAGGTGTGAATAAACAGGTGGACAAAGGTGAGTCAGTTGATATAGTGTATCTGGACTTTCAGATAGCCTTTAACAAGGTCCCTCATCAGAGACTTTTGGCAAAACTAAAGAGTCATGGGATAGGAGGCAGTGTACTACTGTGGATCAAGAACTGGTTAAAAGATAGAAAGCAGAGGGTTGGGCTAAATGGCCAATTTTCCCAATGGAGAAAGGTGAATAGTGGTGTACCCCAGGGATCTGTGCTGGGTCCGCTGCTTTTTGACATATTCATAAATGACCTGGAAAGTGGAATAACGAGTGAGGTTATCAAATTTGCAGGTGACACAAAACTATTTAAAGTTGTTAAAACCCAAGAGGATTGTGGAAAATTGCAAGAGGATCTTGATAATTTGGAAGACTGGGCATCAAAATGGCAGATGAAATTTAATGTGGACAAGTGCAAAGTTATGCACCTAGGGAAGAACAACACAAACTATGGTTACACGATGCAAGGTTCCACATTAGGAACCACCACCCAGGAAAAAGATTTAGGCGGCATTGTGGATAACATGTTAAAACCCTCAGCCCAGTGTGCAGCGGCGGCCAAGAGAGCAAATAGAATGCTAGGTATCATAAGGAAAGGAATGGAAAATAAAACAAAAGATATTATAATGCCTCTATATCGTTCCATGGTGAGACCGCACCTTGAATATTGTGTGCAATTCTGGTCGCCGTATCTTAAAAAGGATATAACGTTATTAGAAAAGGTTCAGAGAAGAGCCACCAAAATGGTAAAGGGGATGGAAGGATACTTCTATGAAGAAAGGCTAAAATGTTTAGGGCTCTTTAACCTGGAAAAGAGACGACTGAGGGGAGATATGATAGAAGTCTATAAATTAATGAACGGAGTGGAACGGGTAAACGTAGATCTATTGTTTATTTTATCAGAATATAGAAAGACTAGGGGACATGCAATGAAGCTACAGGGTAAACTATTTAAGACTAATAAAAGAAAATATTTTTTCACTCAACGTGTAATCAAACTCTGGAATTTGTTAGCGGAGGATGTCTTAAAGGCTGTTAGTGTAGCTGGGTTTAAAAAAGGTTTGGATAAGTTCCTGGAAGAAAGGTCCATAAACCATTATTAAATGGTTATTAAACCATTATTAAACCATTATTAAACCTGTAAATAGTTGACTGTAATTAGTTCTACAAGATGTTTTTCTAAAGTTGATTGTAAATAATTCAAAATTGTTCCATGTAAAACCTTGTTCAGTTCTTGTTATCTGTAAACCGCCTTTGATCTCTGGAAGAGGCGGTATATAAGAAAAGCTTAAATAAAAAAAAAAATTATTAAGAAGGGACCCAGGATATCAATGCTTGACCCAGTACAAGCATTGTGGAACCTGTGTCTTTTGGGGTAACTGCTAGGTACGTATGACCTAGATTGGCCTCTGTTGGAAACGGGATATTGGGCTTGATGGACCTTGGTCTGACCCAGTATGGCATATCTTATGTTCTTATGTACAGCCAGGGCTGATGTATAGAGCGCCTCACAGGATATAGGATAGGGAGGGCAAGAGAATCCAGAGCAGAGGAGAGAGCAGTATTATAGGAAACTTTAGCCTCATCAACTGAGTTAGAAGACAAAGTGGAGGAGAGAGATGATGAGACAATAGTGAAGAGAGATAATGGATCAATAGCTTGAAGATTCTTAAAAAGGTAGGAGGAAACTGGGCAAGATTGAGGTAGGGAGTGATGAAGAGTGAAACCAGGTGATGGTCAGATAAGGGAAGAGCTGAAAAGGGAAGATACTGAAATTAGAGGGTAAACAATTAGAGATGAAACAAAGTTAAGTCAATGGCCATGTTGATGAGTGGGGGCAGAAGAGCAAAGCTGAAGGTTAAATGAGAAGGTAAAGGAAAAGAGCTGGATTTGGGGTCAGAAGGGTTATGAACATGAATGTTAGTCACCAAGAATAAGGGAAGGGGAGAAGAATCGAGAAATTAGGAAAGCCATGAGTCAAAGTCAGACAGAAAGGTAGAGGTGGACTTGTCAGATGGTCTATAGATAGTAGCTATCTGGAGAGGTAAGGGATTAAGAAGGCAGATGGAGTGGACTTCAAAGGAGGAGATTGAGGGAGGTGTTGAAATTGGCAGGAAGGAGATAGCAGAAACCCCACAGCATCACCGCGGCCAGTGGCACGAGGAGAGTGTGAGAATTGGTAGCTGCCGTGAGAGAGAGCAGTGACCAAAGCATTGTCATCAGAGATGAGCCAGGTTTCAGTAAGAACTAAAAGTTGAAGAGAGTTAGAAATGAAGAGATTGTGGGTAAAGGGGAGTTTATTAGCTATGGAAAAAAAGAGGAGGGAGAAAGGAGAGGCATATGGATGAGGTTAGAGCGGTTGAGTGAGGAGCAGGAGTGAGAGAAAGGATTAATGTCACCAGATGAAAGGAGGAGAAGAGTGCGAGGCAGAGAGGAAACGGAATGGTGGAACCGAGGATGAGGTTGTTTAAGAGAGATGAGAGAGGGATGAATGAGAGGAAGTAGAAGGTGAAGTTCAAGAGCAGAAAAAGGGAAGAAGACAAGACAGGAGGAGAAATTGGAAAGGTAGAGAGAGGGTGATAAGGAGGGGGATCTGAGTTGAAGGTGAGAGGGGAGAAGGTTAGGGAGCATCAGAAAAAGTGAGAAATGGAGGTGAAAGTCCAACCTAAGATGGGGGGTGATGATGGGGACGGAGAGAGAGGAGAGGGATGAAGGGAAAAATTCAGATAATATGTAAAGGCAATAAGTATGTAATTAAACATTTAGAGTTTTAAGGGAACATTGTCCAAAGTATTTGGAAGATAGGCTGAAGACATATGAACCAGGGAGACGTCTACGTTCGAGAAAAGACTCTAAACTGGTAATTCCAGCAATTTGGGAAGTGAAGGGCAGAAAGTACTATTACTATTACTGAGCATTTGTATAGCACTACAAGACGTACGCAGTGCTGCGTAGACATGTAAGAGACAGTCCCTGCTCATCAGAGCTTACAATCTAGTCAAGAAAGGTTAAGAAACAGAATATTTACTATAATGGCTTCACGTGATGGAATGAGCTACCTAAGGAGATCCGTTTGGTGAAAGATATAAAATGATTTTGGAAGTGGTTAAAAACCTGGCCACTCCTGATATGAGGTAATGGGGAAAGTCCTGAAATAAAGAACTTATGATGGAAATAGCCGAGTATATATATACCAGATGATCATGTGTTTTTAAAGTTTTTTGCTTTGAATAGATGTTACTGCTATTGTCTATGTTTGTATTTTATATTTTCTTATGATTGTTAGTTCATAAACTGCTGTGAACAAACGTTACTGTTGGTAAGAGCAGTGTATAAATTTTAAATAAAGATAAAGATCCCAGGCAGTTTATGAGACTGTCAGCAGCTAAAAGCAAGACTCTACTCAGAATCATTAAACACCATTATCCTCGTGGAATGACGGCTGAGGAAATACATTTACTTGGCTCACTGTAAGAAATAGCTGAAGTTAACTAAGGTTTGACTCCCTATAGACCACAACATCAAGACGTAGAAAACTCACGTGGATAATTTTAATTCCTTGCTTAGCAACCAAGTTTATTGACTAGAGTAGTTGATGCTGGTCTAGAAACCACCAACTCGATGCCAATGTCTCTCACTCATTGAAATGAAAAGGCCTGTGTTAGCCGAACTTTGACACAGTGAGAGATTTATTAGGATCTCGGTATCATTGCACGTTCTGACCGGCTACAGCTGAATTCTACTCATTCAGGCATTTGGAAACAACGAGGTTTTAATGTTGAGTTCTATCCGCAGTTTACAGCTCCTCTTGCAATATGGTAATGATGTTGTCTTGCAACTGTACTGCAGCAGAACCCTGTTTTCTATAGAGGGATTTACACAGGCAGAGAGTGAAATAACCATATTCAAAAATAAGGATTTAATGCAGAATATGGCAACAGAAGCCCCATTTCCCAGCCCCGCAAAGCAGTCTTTCCTTAGGGGGATGTTTACCTGTTAATGTGGCACATAGCGTGCACTATGAGACTGTGTTAACAGATAGCACAGCAATTTTTCGCACTGTCTGTGGATCCTGCGCTAACTGTTGACGTGGGCGGGATATGACTGGAGTGAGCATGTCTGCAATGTGCAGTTACCGCATGCGTACTCAGTCCACGGTAACTGGCAAAGTTGCAAACAGCATGGGTGCGGACAGCACCTCTTGAATGGATGGCATTAGCTGTCTCCATGATGCTGCCGTAGTGTGCCCTCTGCATTTTCTGTGTGGCTCCTGCTGGGGAAATGTTGAGCCCTCGTGACCACCCTATTCCGCTGTCTATGATACCAAGCTGGATTTTCCACACCTTGTGCCTAGTGCTGTTTTATTTTCATGTGTGAGATAAGATAAAAGTTGCAGGTGATGCTGCAGCTTTAACTGAATCATCAGTACAGCTAATTGCTGTGCTAAAACCACAAGGTGGAGAGCTGCTTTGCAAAGAACTGGCACCGGGTCTTGCTTGTTTCCAGTCTTCAGAAACTTCAATACCACTTCTTTAAATATTAAAAGCCCATTCCCAGCACCAAACCTGCATTGTGCTTCTCTGCTAGAGAGTGAAGCCATGAGTAATCACTTTCTCCCTTTATGTGCTTTATCCTTGTTCCAGGTCTCTTTGAGGAAGCGCTCCAGATCTTAAAACAAATCTTCCCAGTTCTGTATTTTGCCTTTTGCATCTGAGATTACCATTGCCTCGGCTCTTCAAATAATTTCATTAGTAGTTACCTTAGGGGATGCATCAACCAGGATAGGGCCACTTATCTGGACTACAAGCTTTATACCTCACAAGCCCTCTTCCTAGGGTTCCGTTGCTCTCTGCCTTCTGGTTTTATTGTACAGGGTTGTTAACGTAATTTCAACAGATGGAGTTACTAACAGGATCCCATTCTATTTTCTCAGACTAGGCTGATCCAGTCCTGTTTTTATTCATCACCCCTGCCTTACCGCTCCCCTTTAGCATGCATAAACTTGTAGTTCTACAAACCATGGGATAGAACTAGGCCTCATCAACCTGTCCTTAAAAATGGTAATGGCAGTAGTCAGTGTTGATGACAATAAAAAAATTCATAACACTGCAGGATTGGGGAATTGCGGGCAGGGCTATCCCAAAGGGTGGGCAAGTAGAACAGCCACCTGGGCCACCAAGCCAAGGGGGCACACCATATTGCCATTTGGAGTCATTCTATGGGTTTAGGAGTACATGAGCTCTAAGGGGAACAGAGGCGTTGAAAGAAAGTGGCTTGGGGCACCATTTTATCCACTGACTGCCCTGGTTGGTGGAGTAAAATAGAGAAAGATGTTTTCTATATCCAGAAGAGCAGGAAGCTGAATCGGTGGAGAAAATGTGGTTTTTCTCTATGCTGTCAGTGGGACAGGATGCGATCTGACAGCTGCAGCACACAAAGACATATTTGCACACGACTTATGAGTGTCTGGTAACACAAAGAATAATAGGACACTGTTCCCTTTTAGGAGACTTCCTTGTTTAGCCACATGGAAGATGGATTTCCTGACATGAACCCTTTATTCCTGCAGCTCTTTATTCACTGAAAAAATGGAGTTCTTACATGCATTCGACATTATTTTCCACCTTCTAGAATAATCGTTTATTTCTCATTTACTTTTTAGGTTTTTTTTTTCCAAAGCTGCCGTACTGCCTGGACCTCGGGTTTTCTGAATGCCATCCAGTCTGGCTCTCCCCCTCTTTCTAATCACCAGGTCTCCTTGCTTTTTCTCTCTGGCAAATTATAATTTTAATATTTTGATTTTCTCTCGGAATAAAAGATGTGCAGCTTTTAGTAAGGCCAGCTCCTCTCTTTCTCCTTTCCTGGGTGGACCTTGCAGGGATTTGAACCATCTTTGCATTGCGGCACTTGGGATTTCTTCAGATTCCTAACACTGACCATGTAAGAACCCTAAAGCGTCTATCCTGGACTTTACCTCTGTGGTAAGTGGAAATTGATGTTGCTCTCGGGTATTGTTGGGGCAAAGCCCATGGTTATTTGTGTAGGCAGAGGCTGGCCTCTGGGGCTGTGTTGGGCAGGTGGGGAGTGTGTGTGTGTGTGTGGGGGGGAGGGGGGGGGGTGGAGGCTATTCCACACATACGCATCTGGGTGTGGGTAAAAGCTAGATCCTCCAGAGCTAGGAAATACCACCTTAAATCCAATCCCCGGAGGATCTGGCTTTTATGTACTTGATGGTGGGGATTTAAACATGTTCCAGTGCTAGTTGAGCTTCTATGCCAGGAATGAATGACTCAACTTAGATACAGTGCATCTGGGCCTGGGTTCCTTTGCTGCACACTAGTACCAGTTAATTTATTTAGACAGTTTTGTACACCACCTTATCCTTCAATCAAAGTGGTCACAACACAATTGGGGGATACATTTAATACGAGGGGATATGAGACACATACACTAATACTTACAGGGAACATGGGCAATGGAGGGTTAAGTGGCTTGCCCAAGACCACAAGGAGCACCTGTGGGACTAGAAACCCCAGTCCTTCCGGCCCAAGGTTGCTGTCCTCCAGTGGGATTTGAGCCCCTGACCTTCTAGCCTGAAGTACCTTGCCCCAACCACTAGGCCACTCCTCCACACTTTGTATGGTTACAGAACACTATCTTTTCTTCCTCCCTCCACTACTGAGTTCTGGTGGATCCGGATCCAAGTGAGCATCCTCCGGATCCAGGTCTGGATGCTCGGCCACCAGGTCCGGATTCTGGAGAAGGAAGAAAACATTCAATACTCAGTCATTATTATATTTCATTGTTTTCCTACTTCATTGCTGTTATTGCCTTGAATCGTCGGACATAATACATCATAGTCCCTGTGCTCCAGCTGTATTTAGTATGTCTTTAGTTTTACTACTACTAATAATCATTTATATAGTGCTACAAGGTGTATGCAGCGCTGCACAGATACATGTAAAAAGACGGTCCCTGCTTGTGAGAGCTTACAATCCAATCAAGACAGACAATACAATAGGTTCCAAAAGCAGCCTGAAAGATGCGAGTCTTTAGTATGGATTTGAAAAGGGGGAGATATGAAGCCTGACATACAGACTCTGGTAGTTTGTTCCAGGCATAAGGAGCAGCAGGGTGAAAGGATCGAAGTCTGGAGTTGGCAGTGGAAGAAAAGGGCAAAGAGAGAAGCAAGCCAGTGGAGGAGTGGAGATCACGAGGAGGGGTCTAGGGAGAGAGGAAAGATAGAGAGGAGCAGTAGAACGAATGCATTTATAGGTCAGAAAGAGAAGTTTGAATTGGATATGGAACAGAAGGGGAGCCAATGAGGGGTTATATGAGTATATCGGGGCTGGTGGAAGATTAGCCATGCAGCTGAGTTCTGAAAAGATTGAAGGGGGGAGAGAGATGATTCAGAGGGAGACCTGCTCTCCTTTGACACAGAAACATAAAAGCATTACAGCATCATGGTAGCTGTTAACAACATTACATCCCCAGAGGGCATGAAGGTTAATGGTGATTTATGTGGCAGTTGTGAAAATTTCAGAGCAGAGTTTGAAGTCTATTGTCTAGGAAAAGGCTTACAAACAGGTCCAGCCCAACAATCAAGCAAGACTAGGTGGTTGCATTGAGCAGCAGTTTTTGAGGGGCAGCAAAGAAAATGAGCAGTCAAAGCAAAACAAAGCAAAGCAATAGATTCTGACAGCCGCACAAACGCAAAGAGCCATCTGCAGATTCTTTTACCTGTAGAAAGAGCAGGTACACATACATACAAATATGTAAAGGTATGATGTCTAATAATGCATTTTTATAGGATTGTTGTTGGAATGGTGATGTTCAGATGATCATGATTGTTGAGCACAATTATCAAAATCTCAGAAGGGGGAGGCATAAGGCTGAATGTTTGCATTGACCCTGGGGCCAGCCCTGCTTAGATGAAAAGCCTATAGAAGTAAAGACAGCCATATTGAGAAGGGTGATTGCTTATGAATACAGCGGTGTTTATAAGCAGAATTGTATTCAAATTCTAGTGTCACGTGAACAGTAGCAACACACTGCTGCTAGACACTGCGTGAAATAACACAAAACCCTGCAAGCGACAGTCAGAACCAACCCTACCTAAGAAAAGTCAGCACTGCAGATACACTAGAATACCAACAGATCTTCAGGTGAGAAAAGAAAACAGGCCACATTGCTACTGATTCCTACACAGAATCTTTCACCTCAGTTGCACATAGAAAACACAGACCATTACAAAGGAATAAGAAACTACAAATCAGAAACAAATATGCAGGCGAAGCATGAAATAGGCAGCCCTAAAATACCAGCCTCTATGCGCAGTGAAACATGAAAAAAAAGAAACAAACGTCACCTCCTTACGTACTGAACAAAATGCAAAGAAATCTCTAAAACCTGGCAAATGGTTTTGGTAACTTTGTCTAGGTTATTTTATCTTTACAACTGAGCTGGTCTTGGTCTGTCTTTACTACTTCTCTTTGTTGGCTATCTCCTAAGTCCTTTTCCAGGATCCCATTTCCATTTTCTGTTTCTTCACTCTCTTTTTCCCTTCATTCCCTACATTTTCTTTTTCACCCATTTTTCTTATCTGCCTATAGCTAGATTTCAATCTTCCTTTTCCCTCCTCTAGTCTTCAGTCTCCCTCTTTTCACCTTTCACCTATGTAGGAGCTTCCCATTTACTGATTTTCCTTCCCTAGTCCTCCCCAATCCCCATCTTTGTCTCATTCCTTATTTTTCCCCTTCCCTGGTTGTATCACTTTCTAGTCCCTGCATCTCGACTTCCTGTACTCATTTGCTCCTCTGGCTCCGCCCCTGTCACTCATTCCCTCTCCACTCTCTCCCTTTCTTATGCGTTGCCCTCTTTTCAGGTTTTCATTACCACCCTCTCGCATTTTCTTCAAAGACCTGCAAGTCCCTCAAATCATTACTGCTCCTCTTTATCATTTATATAGCACTACTAGGCATACGTAGCGCTATATAAATATGCATAAACGACAGTCCCTGCTCCATAGAGCTTACAATCTGCTAAGACAGATAAACAGAACAACAGGGGATTAGGGAATTCTTACGGGGAAACTGTTAAAAGTACACATGGGTGTAGACAGGAGAAAAGGAGGGTCAGGATCCAAAAGCAGCCTTGAAGAGGTGAGTTTTTAGCTTGCCTTTGAAGAGGACCAGAGATGTATACTGATGTACTGACTCAGGTAGTCTACGGTGCAGCAATGTGGAGTCTGCAGCTGTCAGTAGAAGGGTTCAGAGAGCGGTGATTTGCTTGCTGAGCGCAGTTGCTGAGGAGGGATATAGTGGGAGGTAAGCGAGGAGAGGTAGTGGATGCGGAAATGGATAGGGAGCCAGTGAAGTGACTTGAGAAGAGGGATAACACCGGTGGAAGATTAGCCGTGCAGCTGAGTCTTGAACAGATTGTAGTGGGGAGAGACCATTCAGAGGATGACCAGCGCGGAGCAGGTTACGATAGCCTAGACAGGAGGTGATGAGGGAACGTGTAAAGATCTTAGTAGTGTGTTCCGAGGAAGGGATGGATTTCCCTGATGATACACAGACGTTTCTATCTGTTGGATATGGGCAGAGAAAGAGAGAGAAGAGTCAAAGATGACCCCAAGGTTGTGAGCTGAGGAAACGGGGAGGAGTGCAGTGTTATCCACAGAAAGAGAGAAGGGGGAAGGGCGATACAGTGCCTACACCTTTGTGTCAGAGCGAGGGAATGTGTCTTTGTGTTTCTGTGGAGTCCCTTTGAAACTCTGGGCTGGAGTAGAGAAATCCACTGGTACAAATGTAAATGAGGGAAGTTTCAGTCCCTCCTTATAATGAGGGAAGTTTCAGTCTCTCCTTATACTGTGTAGGCGTGTGCATTCCTTTGAAACAAACTGGGAAATGTCAGTGACGCTCTGTCATTTCCGGGGTTTTGTTACTAGTGTGCACTATCGACAAAAACTTGGAAATGACAACCCCCCCCCCGAAAAAAAAAAGATGAAACGAGTTTTAGCGATTTCATCCGAAAAGGAAACAATCTTCAGTATTTTTGCACACCCCTAATACTATGTCTTCTCTCGCTATAACCTTTCAGAAGCACCAAAGAAAACGAAATATTTTCTTTTGCTACTTTCATTTGTTAATCTTTCTGATACTTAAAACTTTCTAGATTTATATCTCAGACATATTGCCCATAAATCTCACTTTGGGACGGTCTACTCTTGGCATCTCTAATTTGCACCAGAGGAGATGAGGGGGGGGGGGGGGGGGAATGACTTGCCTGGTTCTTGGCTCATTGCTCTAACCACTGGGCCACTCTGCTCAAAGCTTGTGTTTACGCAGTCCCCAGGCTCACTCACATTCTGCCACTGTTACAACACCCAGAACTAGGGCTTGCAGTTTCCCTATGTTATTTCTGGAGAGGTGAGGTGTGGCAACCTGAGGGGGAGCACACAAAGATCTCGGACAGGGGACAGGGCAGGGGAAAGGTAAGTATGACTTGGGAGGGGAGGTTGATAAAAGAAATAAATGGGAGCCCATCATAAGGTCCCACAAATGTATAATGTATGTTTGCCTAGGACCCAATGTACTGTTAATTTGGCCCTGCCGCTGGTTTACCTGTCAGGGAAATCCCATCAAGAAAACAAAACGAGTATTTAAAAAGCAAAATCAGATTTATTGACCCAAAATATTTCAGGTATATCTGGATTTAGGGACGTGTACTTAACTTCAACCAAACAGAAATATCATTAAGATGCAAGAAAAATGTTGCAAGAGCTTTTAACTGGGTCTATATAACTGCCTGAAAAGGAGTCTCAGTGGAGGGAGATTCTAAAAATTAGGGCACAAGGCCATGATGAAAGCTCCAGAATAATGTGAGAGCCAAGACAATGAAATAGATGTAGACAAAAAAGAAAGGAGAACTAAGAGGATGACCTACAGAGGTACTAAAAGATTCTGGAATCAGTTAGACTAATGGTCTGAGGAAAGTTAGCAATACCGCGGTGTCTCCTTTAGAGAAACAAACAGACAGAGGGATTCAAAGCCTGGTGCAGATATTGCTGTTCTCTTTCCTTACTTGTTAGGGGTAATTTCGAAAATGTTTTCCATGTGTAAAGCCTGTTTCACATGCAGAAAAGGTCTTTTATGAAACTGTGTGACTGCGCACATGAATAAGACGTATGCGCATGAGACGTGCAGACCTACTTTTATGCAGTTGCGTGCAGGCATTCTCGGGAGCGCTGTTTGGGCAGAACGGAGGCGGAGTTGCAATGCACACATTCAGATCCTCTTTGGAGTAGGCATAAAGTTGCGCCTTGGCATTTGAGCTAGATCTCGGAGCCTATGGCGGTCATTTTAGAAGCCTTATTCGCGATCCAGATGTCTGGAAAGGTGCATGCGGATGTCCAAATCATGAAGACGCCCCCAGAGCCATTTTACAAATCATGTTTGGCAATACTCCTAGCGTGGGGATGTGTAAATAGGCAGGGAGTGTGGTGACGGATGTAGACATCCCCAAACAATTTTATAAACTTTGGGGACATCTTTGACCTTGTCCAACTTTAGACCTGCTTCAGGCACAAATAAGCATCGGGAAAGTGCATGTTTGGGCCCAAAAATATCTGGAGGGCATAGAGAAATGGCTCTCCACAATCCTCAGTATGCTCCACAATTGCAAGGTGATTCTTTGTATAATTGATGTATTTTGTGCTTGCATTACTGCACATCGTCTCCTAGACATCCCTGGTCTTGGATACTATGCCCGGGACGTCTGCGTAGATGCCAACGCCCATATCGAGCACGTCCACATTTGTGAAATTGTGCACAAGCTTGGATGTGCCTGGCTTTTTTTCAGGTGTTCCGGCTTTGATGTCCCAAATTGCACTTGGACGTCCTTTGTAAAATGTGCCTTTATTTATTTTACAAAGGTTCACTGGTACCTCTGTTGCCATTGTAAAACAGGTGCCTTTTTTGCACATCTCACAAAGGCGTCCTATTGCAAAATCAAACCTTGCATGTCCAGTGTGGGTGGCGGTGGCACGTGCCCCCCCCCCACAGGAAAGCTCCGGCTCAGAGTTTTATGCATCAGTGGCTTTGGCTGGGGCACTCAGCACAACTGCGGTGAATTCCAAATAGGTAGAGAGTCTACTGAACTCCTCCTCCCCCTCCCGCCCCTCCCAAGATAACCGAGTCCTCCCCAGGCCAGTCCTGCAGACACAGGCGGATGCCAGGCAGCTGGCCAGAGAAGCTCTGCGCATCCTTTGAGGCAGCTTTGGAGGTAAGAGCAATCTTTTCTAGCTTGTTGGAACCTGCTTGGCAGAGGGCTTATCGGTGACAGACTGTCATAAAGTCACAGTGGGAGCGGGATCCTTCTCTGAGCCATACAGTCCCATTCTGGTGACCATGGAGAAGAGATTTGCACGTGCTGTTTTATTCGTTATCTGACGGTTTTCATGTCTAGGAATAAAGTGTGTGAGGGAGATCACAGCTGGAGTTCCTGAAGGCTTAAACCACTGAGATTCACCATGGAGAAATAAATTGCACAAAACAACATTACAAGGTGCCTTTTTTAGAGATCTGTGTCGTACATTTATCATAGGTAGACAAAATGGCACATTCATTAAATTAATGAATTTTAATTCATACCATTTTGCTAAAACACACTGATCAGTCATGGTTCTTCTGTTACAGCAAATTTTCTCAGTCAATTCTGTCTGATGTATCTTATTAATTACTAGTGGAATGGCTGAGCTGTTGGAAATGTCAGGTGTGGAAGAAGTGTGCAGCCCCGCTCCCCTGCACCGGGAACACACTGCATCTCAGCCACAGATCAAATACACATGCACGGGCTATCCGTGGGTACATGTATTTGTGCCGCTACATTATATGCAGACTTGTAGTCACATAGAGGCCGGTCAGTATTCCAGGGCATGCTTTATCGACGTGAATTCTCTACCTCTTCACCCATGCACAGAAAACTGCTGTCCTTCTGCCCCATGAGAAAAGAATTTGTATTCTATTTCTTTTACAGTTGAAGCTATTAGGGCACAGTTTTGGATGGGATACTGAGACAAGGCTCTAAGGAAGCAAAATCAAATATGAAAAGTCTTCAAAATACAGTGTGAAATGGAGTGTAGCTCACGCAGTGACCGATATACAGACTTAGCCAGGGCCGCCCAACCATTAGCCAAACTAGGTCATCGCCTAGGGTGGCAGCTTCTGGGCGTATGTGTGTGGCAAAAAGGAGGTTATTCAAAGCTAAACAATAAATTCTGGCAGCTGAGGGGGAGGGGGTGGGGTTGCCTAGGATGCTAATACCTTGAATCGACTCTGGAGTAGAAAAGTATCGGAATAGTCCCTAAGGAGAAGTGGCCAGGGACAAAGAGAACAGATGATAATAAGCCCAAGGAAGGGAAAGCTCTAGACAATAAGTAGGATCTAAAAGGACACAGTCGGAGCCGGATTAATATTATATTGGGCCGAGGCAGTTTATGATGTCACATCATAATGATGCCAACTGCATTCCAGCTGCCTTGGTGTGGGCGGTATATAAAGCAACGAATAAAGACAAAGATGCAGTATCAAGCCTTTGCCATCGCTATGATATGACATCATAAATTATGCACATAGCCTGTCCTGCTTGAGGTGCCATACCGGACGCTGGTATCAAGCGTCCTCCCTCACACCCACACAAGTACCAGCTTCAAGACGGGTAAATGGCATTTTTTCAGAAATAGTGGTAGAAGTTGAACCAGATGAAGGCACATCACACAGAGCCTTTTAAGCCAGAGGTTCCTGACCTGTGGTCTGCGGACCCCTGGGAACCCATGAGACCATTAGAGGGGGTCACAGGACACAGAAAAGAGAGGCTGCTGGGAATTGACTGGGGGGGGGGGGAGAAGAGAGAGATTAGAGAAGATTGGGGGAGGGGGGAGAAAGAGACTGAGATTGGTGGGGACAGGCTGGAGGGAGAGAGAGAGACTGGTGGAGACAGGGGAGGAGAGATAAAGAGGGCTAGTGGGGACAAGCTTGGTGATGAGGGGAGGGGTCCTGGAAGAGTGGTAGAGATGAACTGGGGTCCCTGAACTTTTCTGAGGTTAAGGACTCTACACAACCACAAAGATTGGGAACCTCTCCTCTTTTTTGAGTCCTATGCATTTGCCTAGGTCCTGTACACATTAGATAAGGGCAATTGGGCCAGACTTGGGTGGGTCAGAAATTGCACATATGTTGACAGCTATGATTATGCTATTTCAGATCACGCATGGCCAGTTAATCATATTTATGTATTTCTCAAACTTGATTGCTGCTGTTACATGCCATTGAGTTGATGTTGACTGCAACCCTGTGGATAGTTGTCCTTGTTGTGATTGTCCCCTGGGTTTTCTGGCTAAGATGTGACTGGAAGAGCCCAACGTTGCTTAGTTTCCAAGATCAGACAGTGTCAGGTGCACTCCAGGTGGCATGGCCATCCTTCAAACTTGATTAGCAACGATTAAAAAACAAATGCCCAAGATGGTTTCTGATTAAAATAAACCCCTTCCTCTTGTTTGTACCCCTTACCCCATTTCTTTAAAGATGATTTTTACCATTCTTTCTATAATTCTTTTCCCTTTCTCTTGGGTACGAGTGGCCTAATAACTTAATCTTCAAACTGAATCATCCCTTAGTTTGGAGAGCGAGACTGAACTCTGAAAGCTTGTACCATAATCTATACACTCAATTCACTAAAGGCATTTCTCTGATGCTGTGTCTATGGGAAAAAATGAGGCCTAATAAAACAGGCCTCTCTCATTCTCTGAAGAAGGCGGCCATCTTGGAGTGAATGTCCACCAAATGCATCCCTTCCTAGTCCTTCACATTGGTGGTCCTTTCTTGCTATGCTTCAGTAGACACACAGTTATTATACAGAAGCAGGAGAGTTTAATGGACACTTTAGTACAATCTGCTGCACTTCATATTCTTTGATCTGATTTTAAATTAAATTACTGCTCTATAGGTAATGTGCCGTGGTCATGATAAATCATATTATCTGCTATCTAATATTGTAATTAGTTTATGCATTTGAACACTATTATTAAGAGACTTCTTGTTTCTTCTATAGGCTTAATAAACCCATCTCCTTCAACCTTTCATGCTAGATTTTATGATTAACCTGATGAAGAGAGGATAGCTTTTGAAAGCCTGCCAAAGATGCATTAAGTTAGTCCAATAAAATGCTAGTGCTTACAATTTGTTCGCATAGCCAGGTGGACTAATATGGCAACTACAATTTTCTGCTCAATATGAATCTTTAAAAACCTGAGATTTACAGATTGTAAGTGTTTTTTCTAGAAGTTTCCAGCCATGTCCTTTTCCAACTTATGCATGCGAATTTCCAAACGACACCGTTACATTCTGTATCATTGTACATGGGTGCATCTGCCTGCAGGTTCAGTAAGATGGGGTTCGTCCGTCCTCACATTTTTTCTATGTTACACAGCCCATGCACATAAATTGATGAATAATGGAAGGCTATATGTGTAGGGGCAATTTTTACATAACCTAGGGTACCTCTTTGTGGCAATGGGCCTGGAAGGGAATGTATGAAACCACCTTATAAAATGACCTCCTTAATGTCTGAATTTTAGAAGAAGGGGCAGCTGTAAAACTAGAGGGCATTAAAAAAGGCTGCAAGGACATAAACTTCAAAGCAACGTCAGGAAATACTTTTTCACTGAAAGGGTGGTGGATGCTTGGAATGTCCTCCTGATGGAAGTGGTGGGGGCAAATACTGTGACAGAATTCAAAATGGCATGGGACAGATACAGCGGATCCCTTTATAGCAAGAGGATAAAATCAAAATAAACTTAACTATTTCTCTTACCTTAACAAATAGAGAGGGGTGACCTGCACGGAGTGGCAGGTACACCTATTCTAGCACCTTATAGGCAGACTAGAGGGACCATACTGGTCTTTATCTGCTATCATATACTATGTTACTATGTTATAGTGTGGCTTATACCCCTGGGGCTCATTGCTGGATGGGGATGGGGGGGAAAGTAGTTTTTCAGGGCTCTAGCTTTGTGATTACGACAAGAACAGATCCATATCAGAGATGTTTCAACAGAACAAAGTCACACACCTTTTTGGTGTTCAGAACACAAACTAATTTACTAGCTAGGTTTTGGAGTCTCATTACAACCAGCAGTAAAAGAAAAAATATTCTGTCTTGGTACAGTTTAAACAGATCTTTAAGAAAGGAAGGTCAAACAAGCCATTGTATTAAATTGTGAAAATTTGTCTGAGTTACCAGCTGTTTTTTTTTTGTTGCAAATTTAGCAACAGATTCAGATAAGATCCAGGCCTAGCTAAATTTCCTGCAAAATATTTCACGTGTTCCCAAAGCATGTGGCGAAGCATGAAAAATGTCAAAAATACAGATCCATTCATGCAGTGGTGCTGTGTGTGTGTGTGTGTGTGGGGGGGGGGGGGGGCCTCAAATCTCTGGTGGGCCCATGGCCCCAAAGCTCTCCTCCTCCAGCTCTGCTCTGGGGCTCCATGTCTAAAAAGGGCAGCCTTCCAGGAAGTCACACCTTTACCAGGATTCCCCGCTCCCTTAATGGTGTAAAACTGGCCCCCCTGCTACTCCCCCGCCAGTCTTCGTACCTGTTGTCTTCCCTGTCCCTGGGCTTACCTCAGTGGTGTCCATTCCAGTAGGGGTCAGGAGCGACCTCTACTCACTCCTGTCCTGCAGCTGCCATTTTGATAAACGACATCTCTGACCCCTAGGAGTATGTCAGAACATGGGGCTACCTGAGGAAATGGGCACAAAAATGTCTAGACTCACACAATATAGAGAAATTTCCACCCAAAAATTATTCTACAGGAAGCAGAAATGCATTCATTCTCTGTTCAACTCAAAGGCTCTGCATCTCTCGGAGACGGAAATAGGGAGTTAGATTTAGCTGGTGTCTTTCTCAGAGGTTCAAGGCAAGTTACATGTTGATACTGTAGCAATTTTCCTATCTCCAGAAGGTTTACAATCTAACAGGCCGATACAGAAAGCTAGCGTGGGCTTTACGAGCCCATAACGCCACGTTTAAGCACATTTTACAATGCTTTAAATGCAGGAAATAGGTGTTATCACTGACGGATAAACTAGAGCCCAATTAACGCCACGGGTATTTAAATCTATTTAAATGAATCCTAATTATTTAAAAGTATTTTAATAGCTGGTATACCCCCCGATGCAGAGAGAAACGTAGAGGATTTCTCAGCCACCCATAGCACCAAAGTTTTACTACAGGATCTGAGTAGACGTAAACCTCCAACACGGCCCCCACCAGTATTTTCATGGCACTGGGTGCTTTTCCCGATGCCTAGATCATCTTCTCCTTAGATGATCAGGCATCGGGAAAAGCCCCCAATGCCATCAAAATACTGGCAGGGGCCATGCCCGACAAAAAAGAATCCCTGGCTGCCCCCCCCCCCCCCAACAGTATTTTGATGGCATCGGGGACAACTGCGGCATCGGGAAAAGCCTCCAATGCTCTCAAAACACCGTCGGGACCGTGCCCCAACTGAAAGTAATTACCTGCTGGTATAGCAACCTTTGAACCCCCCACCCAAAATAAAAGTGAAATCACCCCCAAACAAAGAAAATTGAAGTAAAATTTACCTGGTGGTCTAGCGGCCCTTGAACCCCCAATCCCCCAACCCAAAGTAAATGTAAAATCACCCCCAAGTAAAAACAAATAAAGTATAAATTACCTGGTGGTCTAGCGGACCCTAAATCCAACTGGGAGCGCTGCCTGTGTGCTCCTGCTCTGCTTCGCCACCTTGTAAAATGGCGCACCTTGCCCCGCGCGCTACATCCTGGGATGCACCAAGCGGGTTAGACTGCCATATAAGGTAGACTAGGATTTAGGAGCTGCTAGACCACTGGGTAATTTTTACTTTATTTGTTTTTACTTGAGGGTGATTTTATTTTACTTGGGGCTGATTTCCTCTTACTTCGAGTTGGGGGGGTTCAAGGGCCACTAGACCATCAGGTAAATTTTACTTTATTATTTTTTTTACTTGGGGGTGATTTCACTTTTACTTTGGGTTTTGGGGTGGGGAGTTCAAGGGCCGCTAGACCACCAGGTAAATTTTACTTTATTTATTTTTGCTTGCGGGCTATTTCACTTTTACTTTGGGTGGGGCTGGGGGGTTTCAGGGGCCACTAGACTACCAGGTTATTTTCTTAGTGGGGGGTGGAGGGTACAGGGGCCGCTAGACCACCAGATAATTACTTTTTGTCAGGGCAATGGCCCCTGGCAGTGTTTTGATGGCATCGGGGGCTTTTTGCGATGCCGCGATTGTCCCTGATGCTATCAGAATACTTTCCAGTGGGG
This sequence comes from Ichthyophis bannanicus, assembly GCA_033557465.1. Taxonomy (NCBI): domain Eukaryota; kingdom Metazoa; phylum Chordata; class Amphibia; order Gymnophiona; family Ichthyophiidae; genus Ichthyophis; species Ichthyophis bannanicus. The sequence continues at coordinate 97,635,649 of CM066036.1, forward strand.
GGATCAGCGCCGCTGGGCCACCAGGGATTCTCTTTTGTTAGGCACCGGCCCTGATAGTGTTTTCATTACATCAGGGGCTTTTCCCGATGCTGTAATTGTCCCCGATGCCATCAAAATACTGTTGGGGCTGAAATGCAAATTAGCCACACGGTGCCTGGAGAGCATGTCAAACTAGCGCATGTGATTGGTTTGCTCTTCCAGTTTAACGCTGTGGTGGCTCATTTGCATGCACACGGTTACCATGGTGGGTATGCATACCCTAACCTTCCTGCATTGCACGTTAAAATGTGTGCGTTGTCAGGAATGTTAAAAAATCGATTCAGGGCAGGTCTAGCACCAGCTTTCTGCATTGGACTGTCAGGTTGTAACTGAGGTAAAGGAGGGTTAAGTGACTTGCCCAAGGTCACAAGGAGCAATAGCAGGATTCAAACCAAGCTTTCTTGCTTTAGGCTCTTTCTACATGTCTTTTTAGAATAGCTTTTCAGCGGAATCGTAAAATAAGTTGTCATATGAGTCTCAGTCACTCTTTCCCTCTCCTGATGTCACCAATTTGTATCTTAGACAAACTGGTGTTAGCCTCGCAGGTGATCATCCTGGTGATAAGTCGCTTGGACGATGGCAGTTCTCTTTATAATGGTCTGCCTATGCATTTAGTATAAAGACTCCAATGAAGTCAAAATGCTGCAATGAATTACCCACTCAAAATCATGTGACCATGCCACGCCTCTCCTGAAATCTCACCATTGGCTCCCTGTGGCTTATCGCATGAAATTCAAACTTCTACTTCTAGCCCGCGAGGCATTGTACACCGACCTTCCACTTTACCTCTCCGAAGCTCTCATACCCTATACTCCTTCCAGAACACCTCGTTCTCAGCACCACCATCGACTTGTAGTCCCGCCGAACAGCTGCGCTTATCACGAAGCTACTCATCAAGCACCTCTCTTTTTCTTGGCCCCTACTTTATGGAAATCTATTCCACTATAAATTAGGCAAGACACCTCATCAAAATCCTTTACGAAAACTCTCAAATCATTCTTTCTTGAGCCTACGTTTGAGGGTCTCCAAGTGGTTGGTAGACAGGTCCCAGGTTTGTGCTGAACACTTTTCCTTCTCCTCCAGCTATACTGTTTTCTCCTTTCACCTTAACTTTATTCTTCTCCTTTCTTCTCTCTCCTGTCACTTTTGTTCTCCTAATTTTATTCTGCCTTGTATTATTGAAATTTGTATTTTTAGATTTCGTTTGTAAACCGCTTTGGTGCCATTGGTTAAAGGCGGTATATCAAGTTCAGAAATAAATCATAAGCTAACATCTAGAAATGGACAGAGTCAAAATCAGCAAGTGTGTTCTGGGAGGAGACACATTAGAAACTGGACAATGGTTTTACGCCATTATATATACATAGGCCTGCCATGCAGAAAAAACAGGACTGGATGAGGCTGAGCTGTAGAAATGGAGCTAGCTGGCAGCGGATTAAGGTTTTTGAGGATGTGTTGCTGTTTCATCTACCACACCTAAAGCAATTAGGGCAGAAGGTAATCACACTAGGTGTGGTAAATAATAGCACCACACCTATCTTCTGACATACTTTTGTCATCGATCTCAGGTCACCTTCACAATGTCTTGATGGTATGTTTGCCAGCTGGCTCCAGTTGTACATGACACATTGATCCATTCCTGGTTTTACTCCATGTTATACATGGGCTTGTAGTTTTGAGTTCCCTAAGAAAAGCAGGCCTAAAATTCATCCATGCGGTGAGGTGCAGCCAGGACAAAGGTTAACAAATATAGATAAGGTGATAACCTTTTATTGGGCTAACGTAATACAGAGTTGCCGAGTGACCCAGTTTCAGGAATGAGATTTTTTGCCAGTTCTAGTTTTACATTTGCATTGCAATGCAGTGTGGCACTTGTGGTCCCTGATTTTACCCATTGGAGTCGCTGCTGCAGGTCCCATAATGCATCATAATGAGCTTGTCAGAAATCCAGGACTGGCTGAAAATCTTACTCCTGGAACTGGGTAACTTGGCTAATCTCTTAATACAATTTTTTGACTAGCTTCCAGAAACTAACACCCCTTTTCTCTGTCATCTTTTGCTCATTTGGTTTAGACTTGAGGGGAGGGAGTGTTAGTTCTGGAAAGCTAATCAAGAAATATATTGTTAGTTCAAAAAATGGCATTAGCTTAGATTGTTTTGTTTGCTTTTATTTCTTGACCTTTATTTCTGCTCATAGGAAATGACCTCTGAAGCTCAAACTGGGGTCATCTTCTCTAATGCTGCTATATGCAGTCTGCCGGCAGGGCTGGCCCGTCCATTGAGCAAGAATGATTTTTGCACAGGGCCCCGCGTTTCAGGGGGCCCCGCGCAAAAAACATCTTGCATCAGCCCAGATAGTTAAAAAAACACAAACCGGCTGCTGCTGCCGCTGCCGCCGTGGCAGCGGCAGAATCGACCATCCCACGGGGGCCCCCCCTGCCCTGCAGAGTTCTCCATGCAGTCTCAGCGTCGGCTGTCAGAGCCGCGAGAAAGGGAAACTCTCCCTTCGCGCGGCTCTGAAAAGCCCGCGCTGAGGGAGCTGAGGCCGCATGGAGGACTCTGCAGGGCAGGGGGGCCCCCACGGGATGGTCGATTCTGCTGCTGCCATGGCGGCAGCGGCAGCAGCCGGTTTGTGGTTTTTTTTTAAACCTAGCTGGGCTGATGGGGGGGGGGGAGGGGGGTAGGACTGGGAATGGGCTATGGGGGGCTAAGACTACAAGTGGGCTGATGGGGGCGTTAGGACTGGAAGTGGGCTGATGGGGGGTTAGGACTGGTAATGGGCTGTGGGGGGTAAGACTGAAAATGGGGTGATGGGGGGTTAGGACTGGAAGTGGGCTGATGGGGGCGTTAGGACTGGTAATGGGCTGATGGGGGGGGGTAGGACTGGTAATGGGCTATGGGGGGCTAAGACTACAAGTGGGCTGATGGGGGGGTTAGGACTGGAAGTGGGCTGATGGGGGGTTAGGACTGGTAATGGGCTGTGGGGGGGTAAGACTGGAAGTGAGCGGATGGGGGGTTAGGACTAGTAATGGGCTTTGGGGGGGCTAGGACTGGTAATGGGCTGGGGGGTTGCTAGGACTGGAAATGGGCTGAGTGGAAGGGGGGCTTGAACTGCATATAGCTGAAGGGGAAGGGGGCTTGGAATGGAAATGGGCTGTGAGGGGAGGGAGCTAGGACTGGAAATGGGCTGAGTGGGGGGGGGGGCTAGGACAGGAAATGGGCTGATGGAGGGGCTAGGATAGGACTGGAAATGGACTGTTGGGGGTGCTAAGATTGGAAATGGGCTGTGGTGGGGGCTTGAATTGAAATGGACTCATGGAGGGGCTAGAATTGGAAGTAGGCTCATGGGGGGGCTTGGATTGGAAATGGGCTGAGTGGAGGGGAGCTAGGATTTGACATGGGCTGATGGTGGGGCTAGGAAAGGACTAGAATTGAGTTGATGGGGGGCTGGGATAGGATTGGAAATGGGCTGATGGGGGGCTAGGACTGGAAATGAGTTGATGCAGGGACTAGAAGGGAGCGGATGCTGGGTGGGGCTGGAACTAGAAGGGAACTGATGTTGGGGGAGGATTAGAATGGGATGGAGCTGGGAGAGTGAAATGGAGAGGGAAAAAATATTTTGTGTGGAAGGGAAGACAAATCTACAATTGGCCGGATATTGGGAGAGTAAGTGGGGATTGAGGATGGAGGGGTAAAATTTGAGTGGATGAAATAGGAATGAGGAAAGGGCAAAAGGAGAAAGATTAGTATGTTAAAGCAGATGTAGAGAGAGAATGGAAAAAAACTAGAAGAGAGAAGAAAGGACAAATGGACAGCAGACGATGGAGAGTTAGCAGAAGACACGAAGAAACCAGAAGAAAGTGGCTGGAGCAATTGCCACTGAAAAAAAAATGCACAAAAGGTAGAAAAATATCCCTTTATTTTGAATTTATTAACTGGAATATGTCAGCTCTGGGAAATGTGCATCATTAACGTCTGCGCTTTGTTTAGTACAAGAGGAAATTAATTTATGGTTTTATTTCTACAGTGTTGTACATTCCAAGTTTGGCTTTTGTGGTTCCCAGTTTATTATTGTCTTCCTGTTTCTAAATTGTGATTCCTTGTTTGGTGATGGTCTGTGTTCTGCATGTGTAACTGAGCTGAGGTATTCTGTTTATGTAATTCCTATTTGACATTGCCACTTGTTCTCTTTCCGCAGTAGGTCATGTATTGTTATTCTCTGAAATGTATTGGTTTAATATTTGCAGTGTTGCCTTTTGATAGGTATGGTATGGTGCTTTATGAGTCCTGGTAGTGCTGTTAGGATACGGCGAGTTTGCTATGGGTTCTAAATGGGCAGTGTTTGTAGTAGTTCCTAATGTGCCTGGCGGTTGGCACTGGATTATAGTAATGTAGAAATCTTTTAGTCTTTCTTTATCCATACACTCATTAAGAGGCATGTTTACTAAAAGTTAGTGTATGGTAACATTACGCAAATATTTATGCAAATGAGGCACCTTATGCAAATGAGGCCCCGCACCCCGCTTGGGCCGCCCCTGTCTGCCGGTACCTGTTTATCTGATTTAAATGAGGATACACAATGAGCAAGAGTCGAAGACCGTCAGGATAAATTCAAAGTTTCTTTATTAAAGTCGTCCCCAATGCGTTTCGGCATAAATAGCCTTCCTCAGGGGGTAACAGCTAAAACATCAAACATAAAGAGCTTATAACAATAATAAATTATAAACAAAAACAATATAAAAGAAAGCCCCAATAACTGTTGGAACTTTGTAAAAATCAAATTAAACCTTAAATTGTAGATTATTAATTCCAAGATGACATGTAAACACAGGACTAAACAAGTCCACATAAAAAGATATGAAGGAACCTTGTTTATATAAACAAACATGAATATGTTAAACAATTATGGTAAAGTATATATAAAAGATGCTTTGTATAGAAAAAGACAGACAACCAAAGACATGAAGTGTCAGACAAAACATTGTACTTAAGTGAATACTCACAGTAGACCAATGCTAAATTCCCTATTATATCATAGGCAATGGATGATGTCAAACTACAAGATAAAATAAACAAACTTATACAATTGACCATAATTGAATTGACTGGTACTAATGACCTTAAAGGGATCATATTACCAACATTGTTACATACATAGCCATATTATATAAAATAACTCATAAAAGAGTTAATAAAATGGATCTCGTCGGGTTTAAGTAAATATCCCTAGACCCAAATTTGTAAAATTTGAAGAGGACATAATAGAACACAGGACCTTGTATTGTATGATTGCCATAAGACCTCTACCAGAGAATATAGAGCTGCGCAAAACCAGAATACAGATTGTAATTGTATTGTGATTTCAACATAAATAAGAACTTCTTTATCAGTCCCATGACTCCACTTTTATTATAGGAACCACACTGTTCAGGTTTTCATGCTGACCCCTAATGAATATGCATGAGATACATTTGCATACAATGAGGGCGATGCATACAAATGCAACACAGGCATATTTATTAGGGACAGCATGAAACCTGAATGGTGTTTGGCCCTCCAAGACTGCAGTTGGGAAACTCTGCTCTAGGGATTGCACATGTTTATGGTGTCTGTGCTCTGTAGGGTAAAATATAGGCATTTCAGGCATGTTTAATTTATCTGCAATAGAGGTTCCGTCTTTATTACCACGGTTTAGTACTGGGTAAAATATGGGGACAAGGTTGGCAAGAGCCACAGCTGGGATTTGAACTTGTGAACATCTGCCCCTGTACACACTGGCTGTGTGTACTGCACCAAACTGTTGCCACAGGGATGGATCATTCCCTGGGGATACCATGACTGTTCGTCAGACAGACCTTGTCTGTTGCAGTGCACGGCACCAACCTAAATGGGGCTTGGCCGTGGTCTGCTGTGGGGAGATGCCACTGCCCCCTCCACCACCAGCACCCCTCCGCCACCATGCTGACATGCCCTTATGCCGGTGGTGCTGGTGGTGCGCAGTCCCAGGCCATCCAGTGTGCTGGTAGGCAGCTGCCTATGGTGTAGGTTCTCGGGTAGAGGTGCCTACATGGACATGCGCGCTTCCCCCCGGCACCGCCTGCCAATGTTATGTGCCCTTGGGGGTACCTGCTGGGTAATATCCCCTGTGACACTGTGGGACACACACTCGTGCCCATGTTGGACCCTCGTCAGTTGCTGTCTTGCTGCTTTACAGTTTCGGCATTCCTATGTGTCACCTAGGCATCTGCCTAGTCCGCACTGTGCCCCAGCTGGACCACAGCATGTGCCGCCTGCAGCCCCCTATATCCCATTTACAGCATCAGTACAGTTTCCTTTCCTACGTGTCCACTCTGCTGTTGCTGCACATGTGCACGCCATAACAAACCTGCCCAATCTAAACGACAGAAACCCTGATCACCGCTATTTCAATGTGGGATCATTCACTTTGTAGGGGGACAGAGCATAGACCCTTCCAAACATGATATCTTCCTTTTTACGCTTTGTCAGTAGTGTTGCTTTATGTTTATCATTAATATCACCATTGGCCAGCTTGGTTATTGGGATTTCAGATGTAGTTCTGGTCATTTTATATGTTTATTTGCCTTTTTGGTTCCTGCACATGTATCACTACTATCACTTGTCTGGGTTTCCCTGCCTTTGCTGTACATTGCTGACTGAAATGGTTTCTCTGTCCTGCAAATGTGCCTAGCGCGAGGTTTTCACTGGCGCTAATTTTCAGAGCTTTATTTCACGACATTAGTGTGCATGGATCCACTCCCCACCCACTCTCCGCCCATTGACCCCCTTCTCTCCACCTCTGAGGAGCCTTACTCCACCCTCTGGGGTGTCTTTCTCCTCCCTCTGCGCACCTCACTGCCGCCGGAGACATTATCGTGCGATACGTGATGTTATCGCGCGATACGTGACGTTATCGCATGATGATATTGTGCGATAACATTACATATCGCGCGATAACATTGCCGTTGCTACGTTAAGATGGTTTAGTAAACATACCCCACAGTGTCTTAAATCACAGCTGGAGCTTGGAGGTATCGTGTGTCCACCAGCAGAGGCTTGGAGCTGCTGCTTCTTCACTGTGAATTACCTTTCTGAGGCCAGCTAGGAGATCCTTAGAACAAATGTTTATCCATCCCTAGATCACAAAAAGATGTACAGACTGAGAGGAGTGCTCAACACTCACCGCATGGGTGGAACTGGGAATGAAATCAACCGACAAAGTGCAAGCCTTATAGTGTTTGAATTTCTTGACCAACTTCCAATGTAATCTCACAGCCAGGGCCGGCCCAACCATTAGGGACACTAGGTGATTGCCTAGGGCGGCAGCTTCTGAGGAGTGGCAGTCAAAGCTAAACAATCGATTCTGATGGCCAGGGGGGTATAAAGCTTAAGGTTTCCCTAGGGCGCCAACACCTTGAAACAACTCTGGGGCCGGCCCTGCTCACAGTAGTTTAAGAGATGTTTCAGGTGTAATACATCTAGAAATATAGAAACATGACGACAGAAAAAGACCACATGGCCTATCTAGTCTGTCCTTCCATATCAACCACTACAACAGTCCCCTTTTTTCCTTTAGAGATCCTCTGTGTTTGTCCCATGCTTTTTTGAATTCAGTTACTGTCCTCATCTCTACTACATCCACTGGGAGACTATTCCACGGATCCACCACTGTTTCCTTAAAGAAATATTTCCGCACATCTGAATCTATCTCCCTTCACCCTCATCCCATGTCCCCTCATAGGAGAACTTGCTTTCAATTGAAAGGGGCTCTCTCCCTGAACATTTATGCCACGGAGGTATTTAAACGTCTCAATCATATCACCTCTATCCCGCCTTTCCTCTAAGGTGTACATATTAAGATCCTTCAGTCTGTCCTCTTGTGCTTTATAATGAAGCCCACTAACCATTTTAGTAGCCACCTTCAGTACGGACTCCAGCCTGTTTATATCCTTTTGAAGGTGCGGTCTCCAGAATTGCACACAATACTCCAAATGATGTCGCACCAAAGACTTATACAGAGGCACTATCACCTCCTTTCTTCTGCTGGCCATTCCTCTCCCTATGCACCCAAGCATCCTACTAGCTTTTGCCGTCACCTTTTCTACCTGTTTAGCTACTTTAAGATCATCAGACACAATCATGCCTAGGTCCTGCTCTTCTTTAGTGAACAAAAGTACTTCACCCCCTATACTATATTGCTCCCTTGGATTGCTGCAGCCCAAATGCATGACCTTACATTTTTTAACATTAAATCTCAGCTGCCAAATTCTAGACCATTCTTTAAGCTTAGCTAGATCCCTCCTCATGTTATCTACACCTTCCTGGGTGTCTACTCTATTGCAGATTTTGGTATCATCCGCAAAGAGGCAAACCTTACCCTACAGCCTTTCCGCTATATCATTAACAAAGATGTTAAAAAGAATCGGACCAAGGACAGATACTTGGGGCACACCACTGGTAACTTCCTTCTCCTCAGAGTGAGCTCCATTTACCTGTACTCTTTATCGCCTCCCACACAATCAATTTCTAACCCAAGCAGTAACTTTAGAGTCCATCTCTAGGGTGCTCAGTTTGTTTATAAGACGCCTGTGAGGAATGGTGTCAAAGGCTTTACTGACCTCTAGACGCCTTTGCCTTTAACCTTTCCCAGCATTCTCTGCTTCACAGATCCAGCCGCCAGCGTGAGGGAAAAGACTCCTCATGCTGGAGGCTGAGCAGAGGGAGCCGGGGCCTCGCACTGGATTCCCCGGCTCCCTCTGCAGCCTTTTAGACAGCCGTGGGACTCTTCGGGGGGGGGGGGGGAGGGTAGGGGGGGAGGCTAGGACTGGATGAGCTGTAATTGAGGGAGGGGGAAGTGGGGCTGGAAATGGGCTGTGATGGGGGGCTAGGACTTCAAATGGACTGTGATAGGGGGGCTAGGAATGGATGGGCTGTGATGGGGGCTAAGACTGCGAATGGGGTGTAATGGTGGGGGGGGGGGGCTAGAACTGGCAATAGGCTGTGATGTGGGGGAAAACTTGGACTGGAAAAATGGGCTGGGGGGGGGGGGCTAGAACTAGAAATAGGCTGATGGGGGGAGCTTGGACAGCAAATGGGTGATGGGCTGTAATGGGACTGCAAATGGGTGATGGGCTGGAATGGGACTGGAAATGGGCTGATCGGGGCTGGAATAGGACAGGAAGCGGGCTGAGGGGCGTTGGAATAGTGCTGGAAATGAGCTGATGTGGGGGCTTGGGACTAGAAGGAAGTGGATGTTGGGTGGATCTAGAGCTATAAGGGAAATGATTTTGGAGGAGGACTAGAAAGGATTGGAGATGGGGAATGAGAATGAGAATGGAGAGGGGAAAAGATATTTTGAGTGGAAGAAAAGTCTATGATGGGTCAGGTATTGGGAGAGTAAGTGGGGATTGAGAATGGAAGGGTGAAATTTGAGTGGATGATAAAGGAATAAGGAAAGAAAAGGGGGAAAGAGCAAAAGGGGAAAAATCAGTTTGTTAAAGCAGATATGGAGAGAGAATGGAAAAAATCTAAAAGAGAAGAAAGGACAAATGGATAGCTCGGAGAAGACACGAAGAAACCAGAAAAAAGTGACTGGAGAAATTGCAGCTGAAAAATAAAATCCCTAACAGAAAGTAGAAAAATAATTTTTATTTTGAATTTATTACTTGAATATGTCATGTCTGGAAAGTGTGTATTGCTAACATCTTCGCGTTTTTGTTTAGTGCAAGCGGAAATTAATTTATAGTTTTATTTCTCCAGTGTTGTACATTCCAAGTTTGGCTTTTGGGGTTCCCAGTTTAATTGTCTTCATATTTTTAAATTGTGATCCTTTGTTCTTTGTGTGATGATGGTCTATGTTCTGCTGGTGTAACCGAGCTGCCATATTCTGTTTATGTGGTTTCTATTTGACAGTGCCACTTGTTCTCTTTCCCCAGTAGGAGATGTATTGGTATTCTCTGAGAAGTACTGGTTTAATATTTGCAGTGTTGCCTTTTGATAGGTAGGGTTTGGTGCTTTGTGAGTCCTGATAGTGCTGTTATGATAGGGTGGGTTTGCTATGGGTTCTGAATGGTCAGTGTTTATAGTACTTCCTAATGGGCCTGGTGGTTGTCACTGCAATATAGTAATGTACAAATCTGTTAGTCTTTCTTTATTCAGACACTCATTAAGAGGCATGTTTACTAAAAGCACATGTTAACATTATGCAAATATTTACGCAAATGAAGTTCATTATGCAAATGAGGCCCCACAATTAATCTCCGCACATGGCCCCGCACCCCCCTTGGGCCGCCCCTGGCTGCAGGGGATACTCCAGAGGTGATTCCATTCAGTTTAACGTTGCCATTGTGACCCTGCTGCATTGTGCATCTGGTTCTATTAGTAAATGCTGTGCTAAAGCTGACAGGTAGAATGTGTTACTCATTTGCACGTACACTGCTAAGGGGCTTGCTCACAAACTCTGAAACAGAGGCTAAGAGAAGCCGCTTAGTAAACTTGCCCTGCTGTGAGCTTTCAGTGCTCTGGGTTCTAGTAAGTAAATCTACATTCAGTGCAGGGAGGTCCACCTCTGAGATCCTCTGCTGGCATAGCTAACATCAAAAGCTCTTTCTTATAGTGTGTCCTGCTGGAGGCCAGTAATTCCCATCTGACTCCTAAGAAAAGCATCTTTTGGTCATCTGGTTCCCAGAATGACTTCAGAGGTAGAATCCTTTTGACTGAACTTCAGTTATTAGGCCATAGCTATTAATTTATACAGTCATGAAATTTAAAGGCCAGGTTTAAAGCTATACTAAACAGTAATCAAGTTCACTTATTTATCTTTTTTAGAACTGGAAGGTAACTTTTCAACCAATATCTGCAACATACACACACAGGACTGTGGCTGGTTTATTAGGAGAAGCCTTGTGGTCAAATGGAAAGCACGAGGAATCCATGATCAGATAACCAAGCACAGTTAATGATGGAAAAAGCAAAGAACATTCTTTCCCTGCCTGGAGGAAGAATCATTTTTGGCAGAAATGTGTCACTTTGGGGCCTGGAATGTGCCTGTCTCAGGGATGAGGATATAGCCTAAATAAATAACAGAGGAGCTGCTGTGTGATTGCGCAAAACGGCAGGAATTAACAGGAATGCACTGCTGTTTGCTTCATCAAGGTCCTTGGCCACTGTGAAGAAAACCCTCTTGGAGTCTGCAGTGCTGAGAGAGCATTTTCATTGCTAAGGAGACAAAAGAGGACTGGAGGGGAAAAGGGAAAGCGCTGGCAAAAATGCGAAGTGGTTTGACCCTTGTTGGAAACCTGTGGGCCATCCTGTCTTTCCTCACGGCAGCTGTGACCTGCATCAGTTACTTTATGCCATACTGGCTCTTTGGAACCCAGATGGGCAAGCCGGTCTCCTTCAGCACTTTCCGGAGGTGCACGTACCCAGCCCAGACTGAAGAGAGGAATGTGGTGATGGTGGAGGAATGTGGCAGGTACGCCGCTTTCAGCGCCATCCCCAGCCTGTCATGGCAGATCTGCACCGTGGTGACCGGGACTGGATGCGCTTTGCTGCTGCTGGTGGCGCTGGCGGCGACCTTGGGATGTTGCATGACCGAGCTTGTTTCCAGGATGACAGGACGTTTCATGGGTGCAGCACAGTTTGTTGGAGGTAAAGCAAGAGTTGTGCCTAAAAGTAAGCTTGCTGTGACTGTAATATATATGTTACAAATTATGAGGCTATAACAGAGTATCCTCAGTCCTACCGCTTGCCACCCCCCTGCCACCGCCACCCCCCGCCCCCGCCACCACTCCTGCAGGGCATCCATGGCATTGAAATCACAATGCAGTGCTTACCTGAACAGGGCTCCATCGCAGTTCCTGCCATCTATGACCCCCCTCCGATGCAGACTTCTGGTTTGCATGCAGAGAAATGCAGACAGGTTATTTTAACCCACCTCTCTGCCATGTAAATAGCAGGCGGAAAGTGCAAGGGTGCATTTAGCAAATTTTGTGCAGAAAGTCCCTGTCGGTTGCTTTTTCCCAGCTAGCTATAGTGTTATGTTGTGTTCAGGGCCAGTGCAAGGGCTCCTCCACCCTGCCGCCACCCACACCCTGCAGCTACTGCCTCCCTCTCTGGGGCCAGCAGAGGTAGCAAGGCAAAGGAACCATGAGGCAGCGCTTACCAAAGACTCCAGCGCTGCGTCGCGGTTCCTGGCTGCTATTATCGGTCGCTTCTTCTCCCTTCCAACGCAGACTTCGGACACAGTCTGGCGCTATTGGTAAACCCTGCATCATGGTTCCTTTGCCATTGCTGCTGCTACTGGCCTCAGATAGGGGCGGCAGTGATGGCAATGGACACCCCCATAAGACTGGTGCTCTAGGTCATTGCCTAGTTTACCTGCTATTGTGCCAGCCCTGGCTGTGTTACATTTATACATGGAGTGTCATGAGTTCAGACCAAAGAGGTGTCCAACAAGCTGAAAAGTGCACACTTAGGAAGTAGCTTTATAAAGGACTTGCCACATATAAAGGCCCTTTTTCTGCCGTTAAGAGGGATTTTATAAAATCACCCCAGGGGTTGTGCACGTAAACGTCTGCACAATGGCAAGGAGGTGGGCACGTTTACACGATGTGGGCGTGGCATATTCTGGGCAGAGCTGGAACGCAGCATGGGCGGAGTTGCAATTTATACTATTTCTGCTGGTTTACCCCTAATAATTTAAAAACCACATTGGCTAAAAATAGTTGCTTATGGGGTCCTCACACATAAGCTACCTGTTATAAAATTAATCTTTTTTAACTTATTTATAAATAATCTGGAATTGGGAACAAGAAGCGACGTGATTAAGTTTGCAGATGATTCCAGATTATTCAGAGTTGTTAAATTGCATGTGGATTGTGAGAAACTGCAGGAGAATCTGACGAGACTGGGAGACTGGACATCCAAATGGGGACAAGTGCAGGGTGTCGCATGTAGGGAACAATAAACCAAACTATAGATACACCCTGCTAGGATCCACGTTAGGAGTTGCCACGCAAGAAAAAGATTTGGCGTGATCATAAACAATATACTGAAATATTCTGATTAGTGAGCGGCAGCAGCCAAAAAAGCAAACAGAATGCTAGGAATCATTAGGAAATGGATAGAAAATAAAAGAAAGGATGTCGTCATCTCCCTGATGTGTCTGCACCTTGAGTATCGTGTGCAGTTCTGCTCTCTGCATCTCAAAAAGCTTATAGCAGCATTAGAAAAGGCACAGAGAAGGGCAGCCAAAATGATAAAGGGGATGGAACAACCAGGGCCAGCCCACCCACTAGGCAAACTAGGCAATCACCTAGGGCGGCAGACCCTAGAGGTGGCATGGTTACCCCCAGTCAAGCAGCAGCTGAACTACCACTTCAACACCGAGGCAGGCTTCAAAACACCCACGTGTGTGCACGCAGTTACAGCTGGCTGCTCCTGCCCCTTCCAACAGGAAGTTGCGTTGGAGGCGGGTAGGGGCAGCAGACTGTGACTGCACATGCGCACGGACACATTAAGGCCTGAGGCCATGCTAAAGCAGCAGTTTAGCTGCTGTTTCAGCGCAAGGAGGCATCGCTATGCCGCCTCCTCTCCCCCAGGTGAGAAGTTGGATATCTGGGAAGGGTGGCCCCATAGTCGGAGGGTGAGGGTCGGGGATGGCAGAAACTCACGGGTTGCCCCTGGGAACAACTCTCCTATTAGAAAAAGTTAAAGAGGTTAGGGCTGTTCATCCTGGAGAAGAAACAACTGAGGGGAGATATGAGAGAGAGATATAAAATCCTGAGTGGATTGGAACGGGTAAATGGGAATCAACTGTTTACGCTTTCAAAAAAAAAATACAAGGGCTAGGAGAGATACCATGAAGCTACAGAGTAATACAGACAGGAGAAAATATATTTTCTCTCAACATGTAATTAGTCTTTGGAACTCATTGCTGACGGATGTGATAAAAGCAGGAAGTGTAGCTGGGTATAAAAAAGGCTTGGACAAATTCCTGGAGGAAAAGTCTATAAACAGTTATTAATGTAGTTTAAGAGAAAAACACTGATTATCCCTGGGAAACAGCGCTGCTTATCCCTGGGGAACACCACTGCTTATCCCTAGGGAAACCACTGCTTATCCCTGGGGAACACCACTGCTTATCCCTGGGGAACACCGCTGCTTATCCCTGGGGAACACCGCTGCTTATCCCTGGGGAACACCGCTGCTTATCCCTGGGGAAACCACTGCTTGTCCCTGTGGAAACCCCTGCTTATCCCTGGGGAAACCACGGCTTATCCCTGTGGAAACCACGGCTTATCCCTGGGAAACATTGCTGCTTATCCCTGCGGAACACCGCTGCTAATCCCTGGGGAACACCGCTGCTTATCCCTGGGAAAACTGTGGCTTATCCCTGCGGAACACCGCTGCTAATCCCTGGGGAACACCACTGCTAATCCCTGGGGAAACTGTGGATTATCCCTGTGGAACACCGCTGCTAATCCCTGGGGAACACCGCTGCTTATCCCTGGGGAGAACCACTGCTTATCCCTGGGGAAACCGCTGCTTATCCCTGCGGAGCACTGCTGCTTATCCCTGGGGACCACTGCTGCTAATCCCTGGGGAACACCACTGCTTATCCCTGGGGAGCACCACCGCTTATCCCTGGGGAAACTGCTGCTTATCCCTGGGGAACATCGCTGCTTATCCCTGGGGAACATTGCGGCTTATTCCTGGGGAACCTCTGCTTATCCCTGGGGAACATTGCTGCTTATTCCTGGGGAACCTCTGCTTATCCCTGGGGAACCTCTGCTTTTCCCTGGGGAACATTGCTGCTTATTCCTGGGGAACCTCTGCTTATCCCTGGGGAACATTGCTGCTTTGTTAGTGATATAGTGGAAGGGCTGTTGGGTAAGGTTTGCCTCTTTGCGGATGATATCAATATCTGCAATAGAGTAGACACCCAGGAAGGTGTAGATAACATGAGGAGGGATCTAGCTAAGCTTGAAGAATGGTCTAGAATTTGGCAGCTGGGATTTAATGTTAAAAAATGTAAGGTCATTCATTTGGGCTGCAGCAATCCAAGGGAGCAATATAGTATAGGGGGTGAAGTACTTTTGTCCACTAAAGAAGAGCGGGACCTAGGCGTGGTTGTGTCTCATGATCTTAAAGTAGCTAAACAGGTAGAAAAGGCGACGGCAAAAGCTAGAAGGATGCTTGGGTGCATACAGAGAGGAATGGCTAGCAGAAAAAAGGAGGTGATAATGCCTCTCTATAAATCTTTGGTGCGACCTCATTTGGAGTATAGTGTGCAATTCTGGAGACCGCACCTTCAAAAGGATGTGAACAGGATAGAGTCTGTGCAGAGGGTGGCTACTAAAATGATTAGTGGTCTTCATTATAAAGCATATGAGGACAGACTGAAGGATCTTAATATGTACACCTTAGAGGAAAGGCGGGATAGAGGTGATATGATTGAGATATTTAAATACCTCCATGGCATAAATGTTCAGGGAGAGAGCCTCTTTCAATTGAAGGCAAGTTCTGCTACGAGGGGACATGGGATGAGGGTGAAGGGAGATAAATTCAGGAGTGATATGCGTTAATATTTCTTTATGGAAAGAGTAGTGGATCCATGGAATAGTCTCCCAGTGGAGGTGGTGGAGATGAGGACAGTAACTGAATTCAAAAAAGCATGGGACAAACCCAGAGGATCTCTAAAGAAAAAAAGGAGACTGTTGTAGTTGTTGATGTGGAAGGACAGACTAGATAGGCCATGTGGTCTTTTTCTGTCATCATATTTCTATGTTTCTATCCCTGGGGAAACTTCTACTTATCCCTGGGGAACACCACTGCTTATTCTTGGGGAACACCACTGCTTATCCCTGCTTATTCCATGGAACTGGCTACGTTTGGGATTTGCCATCTACTTGTGACCTGGATTAGCTTCTGTGGGAAACAGGATACAGAGCTCGATAAACCTTTGGTCTGACTCAGTTGGGTGCTTCTTATGTTCTTACAGTATGACACAACGGCACATTTCCCCCTCCTTCATCCCTGTGTGGGAGACCCAGTGGGAAGTGTCATGGTAAAGTGTGTCTCGGCTGTGTAGATGGGTGAGTTGGGATGTGTGTGTGTGAGTGGTATGGTGTGTATATTTGTGTCTATCTAGAAAGTGTAGGTGGGTATCTTACGGGGTTGGAGTAGCTATGAGGGTACATAGAGGGGATATGTGTTTGTGGGAGTGGGGTTTGGGAAGGGCTGTGAGGGGAAGTAGAGGGTGTGTGACGTGCTATGTTTCAGCTTCATAACCTATACACAGCCTGTTCCCCTCTCCTCCTATACTCCTGCACTCATTTCCCTCACCGTCCTTTCACCTCTCCTCCATCCATCCTCTTCCTTGCTTCCTTTACCCCCTCCTCTGACCCCTTCCCTTCCTTCTATCTCCACCTCCCTTCCCCCATCTCTTCCCTCATCCCCTCTCTCCCCTATCATTCATCTCCCCTATTCCTTGCCAGGCGCAGATTTACATATAAGTGCCAGAGCATTGCGTTGCTTACGCCTCAATCTGGGCTGGTGCTGCGGTCTCCTTAAACGGCAATAGTAGCAGCAAATAAACTGTAAAGATTCAGCAGAGGGCCTGAAAGCCCTCACGCCCTGGATAGGCTCTGTGACGCCCCTCTGTATTTGGTGGCATTATCTAGCAAGGAAATGAACTAAGCATTTATGCCGCTCTCTACATGTACTACAGGCACAGATCTCCATGCAGTCTCTCCTTCCTTGCACACAGGAGCATCTCTGAGATGACATTTTTCAGTTTTATAATCTGTTCCCGGCTTCTCTCCTATGCTGTTCGCTGCAGGTGGTCTGTCGGTATACAGCACCTTCTTTCACACTGAGTGACTGGTTCTTTCCCCTCGCAGCCTGGTTTCTCTCCTCCGCTTGTGTCTGAGGCTGGGCTCCCATATTTGGGCTCTCTCAGCTGGTGCTCACACTGTGCCTCTAGCCGTACTCTGACTACCCTCTGCCTCTGCTAGACCTTTCCACCACGTCTGTCCCTGGAGTCTCTTGCATCTCTGCAGTCTCCTTCATTACTTCCGTGGCTTCGGTCTCCATCGGTGGACTGCAGAGCTCCTCACCGCAACCGTGGCTTTTCTCAACTTTCCTTGCCAGTAGGTATCAGGTCGGCACTAGCAGACTGCAGAGTTTTCCACTGCATCTGCAGCTTTGAGCTTCTTCTGCTGGGTCCTTGTCAGCGGCCTTCACAGATCTTCAGCTTTTCTTCTGCCAGCAGCTGGGGTTTGGATCCTTGTCAGCACAGACAAGATCACACCCTCTCAGGGCTTTCGGTGTTTGCTACACTAGGGTAGGGTTACCAGATTTCTGCAGAACAAATCTGGGACACCTAGGCAAGGCTAAGATGGACTGAGAGGGGCAGAGGTCCTCCTTCCTTGGGAATCTTTTCCCCATTTATTTCAAAATAACCAGTCTAGGTAGCATTTAGTCATTTCAAAAGTTTAGAAAGACGGTAGCCGCCCTTCTCATCATAAGCTTGCATGCATACATATATGCTTAAACCTTATTTTATACATATAGATGATATTCTAAATACATAGATAAACGGTTCTAAAATTCCTCCTCTTTTTCCCAGAAAGGAATTAATTTCACATCTTACCATACCAGAGGGTAGGCGGGAGAAACAAAGTCCTTTACCTCTGTCCTTACTGAAATCGGGGACAGGAGGTGGTTATAGTCCATGGGCAAACTTTCAAAATCGGGGACAATCTCTGAAAATCGAGGACATCTGGTAACTTTACACTAGGGTTGGGGGTCCCTGCAACACCGACTTCCTCCGACAGCCCCCTCCTCTTTTGGTGGTGTGACGGCCTGACTTCCCCGGCATCTGATGTCTGCTTCTTCTTCTTCAGGCACTATTGATCTGCAGCGGTTTGTCCACGGAGCTGTGGGAAAAAGGTTGAGAGGTCAGATACAGTGAGAGGTATGAGGAAAATTTATATCCACTTCTATCCAAAGTGGAAAGATCTCAGCTGGACTGACTGAATGGATCGTTTTGGCCTTTATCCGCCATCATTTGCTATGTTATTCTATAGATGAGAGGCCTTCATTAAGGGAAGGGGAAGAATCAAAATATAATGTCGGCAGTTCATGGCTTGAATTGCTTTTAGAATTAGAATTTACTATGTATTGGGCCATATTATTGCACTTCTTGTAATTATGAAATTTCCTTGTCCTTTTCCATAAATATGAACTTGACACTCACCTTAAAAACTCATCTCTTCTGCGCCATTGAGCGTCACCCTTCCATCTCTTATTCATCCCTTATGCAACTGCAGTTGTGAGCAGAATTTGGAATTTCTTTTATTTCCTCCTGATTTCTGTGCCTCCTCTATCAGCTACTGAAAGTATGAAGGATGGGCAGATAATCTTCCTTGAGTGATGCTACATCCCATTAGATTCTCTTATTGTATCCTACTGAAAAGGTGAGTGAGGCAGCTGCCTCACCCTCAATATAGTATGTGGTTCAGTTTATTAACAGGTTGGGTTGGATCTTTTGTGTCTCAGGTATTTCACAGCTTATGGTATTGCTACACCTACTTCTCTACAACACCCATAATATAGCTACTTAAAATTTTAGCTCTGTGTGTACCTCGTTTGATGGGAACGGCCCAATTTTCTTAAAGAGAGCATAATGGGTGATGAAACTGATAGTAGCAAAAGTGAAATGGTCACTGAAAAATAGTCAACATTCAAGTACTCTAAATTTAGGAAGAAAGTCTTTTTTTCTACATCTATTCAGTTGTTGACCCCCTTTATCTAGATTTATAAATGCAAATATAACACCATTTATTTTACATTTCTTATATACCACCTTTCATGATATCAAGGTGGTTTACATTGAACAGAGCATTATAACTTGGAGATAACTATTGTACAGGGAAGATGGGCAAGCCACTTAACCCTCCATTGCCCAAAGGCCACAAGGAGCATCTGTGGGACTAGAAACCCCAGTCCTTCTGGCCCAAGGTTGCTGTCCTCTAGGGGGATTTGATCCTCTGACCTTCTGGCCTGAGGTAACTTGCCCCAACCACTAGGCCACTCCTCCCTCTTCACTTCAAAGTACTATATTGACAGCACATGATTTGCAAAAGGATTTCTGTCATCTGGTGCTCATAGTAATTCTTTGCTAAACCAGGTTCTCGTACAAAAAATCACAAGGCCAGTTTTCAAAATCCCGAGATTCAGTGGGCTATCTGGTGACTGTGGCGCGGCCCACAGTATCTGGATATTCAGTGGCAGAATTCAGATGGTGACTGAGTGCCGCTATTTTCAGTCGGTACTTACCTGGATACCAACATAGGTTTCCTTTGCAAGCAGCCTACGTGATCTGACATCGTGCTAACTGAAATCGCAGCTATCCAGATAACTCAGCACTTACCTGGACAGCAGTGGCTCTGCCTTTGTTACACCCATGGACCTCCCCTGCACCACCCGGATAGTTCAGGAGCCGTCTGTGGAGATATTCAACAGCATTATCTGGACGGTATCACTGAATATTGCGGTCATCACCTTTATCCAGGCAGCCTCCTGTTGGCCATCTGGTGGAGGGTTCTGAATATCGAGCCCCACAACCTTTGTTGGGAAAGGGCCCAATTATAATCACATATTGACAGCTTTCTCTACACCTATAGTCTTAGTTCAGTTACACAAAACAGCAGCGATACCAACTAGCAGGACCTAATGACTGTCCCTTGACTGAGGGCCATACCAAAGGCTGTGTGAGTGGTGCGGCCGCACAGGGTACAAGCACTGAAGAGGGTACAAAATTCATTAGTCGCAGAGGACGCATGTCCAGCTTGGTGTAGTCCCTCCTTGACCACTTTGCACTGACCCCAGTAAACAGCCGCAGCTATGCCTCCTAGCTGATCCTCTCTAACCCACTAGCATTTACCAACGATCTGACAGCACAAGTTCTGCTATTCATCTGCTGCCACTTGGCGGCACAGTTAATCAGTTCCAGACCGGAGGACCCGGGATTTTGAAACTCAGATGGAAGGTTTCCAAAAGTTTAATTTAGTGGCACCATACTCACATATATTGTCTTTCTGTTTCTATCTTTCCTGCTGTTCATTCTGTTTCAGTGATATATAAACGAATGAACTTCAGGAACATTTGTGAAAGTACATTCAAGGCAGCGTGGCCTGCTTCCAGGAGATTCAGTGGTGCTGTTACTTCATTTGCATGATCAGCTAAAGAACTTTTTATTTATTTATTTAACATTTCTTTTATACTGCGCTCTTTATCATCAGTGCGGTTTACAGTTAACAGAACGACTCGAGGACCGCAGGGCACTCCCGAGTTTACATCGAACAGGGAAAACAACTTGGAAAGAACAGGGGAAACTATGTACAATTTACATGTTGCTGTGTCAACAAAGTAATGTTACAAGGGTAGAATAGGGGAGTGTGATCCAGAGTGGACCGTAATCCATTTACAGACCGCTTCCTCTTATCAAACTTGTGTTAGCTGATAAGCTATCAGGTTGTGGGATGGTATGTGTGAGGTTTGAGGCGTGAATGAATTATTGTATTGTGGAAACTGAGTAATGAACAAATGGTGCTTGAGGGCCTTTCTAAATTGAATGATGTCCTTGATTGCTCTGATGTCATGCGGGAGGTTGTTCCATGATCTGGGTGCGTAGGACACCAATGCCCGATTATTGGTTGATTGTGCCCATTTTGTGGAAGCTTTTGGGATAATAAGTGTGTTGGCGGAATGTAACCTCTTGGATCTGTTGTCAGGGGGTTGGGAGAGGAGCATGGAGATTGAGGGGGGCGCTATGTTGTTTATGGCCTTAAAAGTGATTAAGAGGGCCTTGAAGGAGATCCTACAGCTTATCGGGAGCCAGTGAAGATCTCTTAGGATGGGGGATATGTGATCTCTTCTTGATGTCCCACACAATACACGGGCAGCAGCATTCATCGCCAATTGAAGAGGATTAAGGGGTATGTTTACTAAACCGTCTTAATGTGCGCTCTGTGATGTTATCGCGCGATAAGGTACCTTATCGCGCGATGATGGCGCTTTTTAAGGTGCACAGGTACCATATCGCGCGATAACGCGCGCTGCGGCGCAAACGAGCGCTGAAGGCAGAGAAAGGCTCCCGGAGGGCGGAGGAAGGCTCCCCAGGGGCGGAGAGAAGGGGTCAATGGGTGGAGAGTGGGAGGGGAGAGGCTCCCTGCACACCAACGCTGTGAAATCCGAGGCTCAAAACTAACGCCAGTGAAACCCTGGTGTTAGAGCTGATTTAAAGGGAAAAGAAACCATTTCCGTCAGCAATGTACAGCACAATGTACAATGTGATACATGTGCACAGAACAAAAGGGCAAATAAACATTGAAAATGAACAGAAGTAAATGTAAAAAAAACATAACCAAGCTGGGCAATAGTGATAGCAATGGGAAACATCAAAAAACACTCCCAAGAAAGCTCCAAAACAAAGATATGAAGTTTGGAAGGGTCTACGCTCCGTCCCCATACAAGGTGAATGATCCCACAGTGAAATAGCACTGATCAGGGTTTCCCTCTCCATTGGACAGGTTACCTATGGCATGCACATGTTCCACAACAGCAGGGTGGGCATGTCGGAATGGGCAACTGGACAGATGCTGGGAAAGGGGATACAGAGGGCTGCAGGCGGCACCTGCTGTGGTGCAGCTGGGGCACAGTGCAGACTAGGCAGATGCCTAGGTGGCACTTAGGAATGCTGAAACTGAACAGCAGCCAGACAGCAACTGATGAGGGCCCAACATGGGCACGAGAGTGTTTATCACAGTGTCACAGGGGGTAGTACCCAGCAGGTACCTCCAAGGGCACAGAACATTGGCAGGCGGTGTTGGGGGGAAGCGTGGATGCCTATGCAGGCACCCCTACCCCTGAACACGCACCATAGGCAGCCGCCTACCTGCACACTGGATGGCTTGAGACTGCACACCACCAGCACCACCAGCAGAAGGGCATGTCAGCATGGTGGCAGAGGGGTACTGGTGGTGGAGGGGGGCAGTGGCAGCTGCCCAGAGCAGATCATGGCCTAGCCCTGTGTAGGTGGGTGCCATGCACCGCAACAGACAGGCCCTGCCGGACAAACAGTCATGGTATCACCAGGGAATGCACTGTCTCTGTGGCAACACGGTGGTGCAGTGCACACAACCAGTGTGTTTGGAGGCAGAAGGTCACAGGTTCAAGTCCCAGCTATGGTGCCTGCCAACCCAGTCCCCATATTTTACCCACTACTACAACATGCTAATACAGACAGAACCTTTATTGCAGATGACGTAAACATGCCCAAAACACCTACATTTTACCCTACAGAGCACAGACTCCATAAACAGGCGCATTACCTACAGCAGAGTCTCCCAAATGCAGTCCTGGAGGGCCAAACACCATTCAGGTTCCATGCTGCCTCTAATAAAGATGCCTGTGCTGCATATCTATGCACCACCCCCATGGTATGCAGATGTATCTCATGCATATTCATGAGGGACAGCATGAAAACCCGAACAGTATTTGGCACACCAGGACTGGAGTTGGGAACCTCTGCCGTAAAGCAGCAGCCAACAGGGGCAGACACACCCACACCCACAGGCTTCATTAGCTAATGCCCCCTGGAGAGGCAGGACATTGGGCCCTGCGTGCATCTCCCAAAACTAGCACTTGCATACCTTAGCAATGCCACCCTACACCTGGGAATACGGTACACAGCTATCAAAAGGTTGCTATGATTACTGGCAGATAGCAATTCCTACGTTAAACACAGTTTGCTGATTGAGCTCCATCAAGGCAACCTTTCTGATGTCTGTGGAGTGTGCTTCAGGTCTGGTCTCTGACAGTGTTTACCACCCTGGGGAGTGACCCCCACCAGTATTGCGTACCATATCCATGCCTGCACTATGCCCAGGACTGGTGTGGTAGCCAGGGCTGCTAAACACCTCTATAGTAGCACAATGCTGGCATAGGTGTGGGAGTGTGTCTGTCTATCCAGTGTGTGGTGGCTGCAAACACCCTCCACAGCCCACACTGCCAGCACTGTTGCCAGTATTGGCCTGCCAATGTGCATAATGAGGAGCAAGGTACCATGGGTATAGCCTGGACAGGGTGGCCTGGCCCGGATGCATCTGCACAGGGCATAGGGCACTGGCTGGGATATTGTAGTGCCCGGCCACCACCTGCACAGACAGGGTGGCCACAGCATGTTCTGCTGGGAGATCACTCTCACCCTGACTGAGCAGTGACCATGGCATGGGTAGGCTCCCCCATAGTGCTATATAGTATTTCTCTCATGTGATATTTATGGGTTCCCTTTTGGGGCCCAATCACTGACTTATCTGCTTGGTGTGTATGCTGACATCCCAGTTCTGGGTGCATGCATCTCCTCCAGGAGCATGCCCTATGGACTAGCTATCAGACCGTCTGCAGCTAATATGTGTCTTGCTGGAACACCTTGCAGGGTGCAGTGGCTGCAGGAGACTATCAGATTGTGGTGGGGTGCAGCTGAGTATTTCTGGGCCAAATGTCTGTCTGCTATTGCTTTATAGATGTGTACAGAGCTGCATTGACTGCCCTGTAGGGTGTCTGTTCCCCAGCAGGACTGCGGTTGGTGGTCCCCTCTACTGCTGCCATTGCAGGGATGTAATACATGGATCTGTCGGTGGGAGACCCTGTTTCCTACCCACAGCCCCAGAGGGTGGGTTGGGTGGTGGTACATAATCTGCCTATGGGTCCATAAGGGTCAAACCTGACTGAGAAATACAGATGTATCCAAAGTGTGTCTGCAGGAACTACCTATCTCACACACTAGCACTGCTGGAGACCTATAGCATGGCCTATTTCTGCCATGGAAGGTGCTGTGGACCTGGTGCTGGGCACCCCACCACACCCTCAGGGTGAGCACAGTACCCGCACAATGTGACGGTGTGTAGCTATTCTGTGCCAGTAACACACATGGTCAGTTCCCCCTACCAGGCCGAGGTGCTGTGGGGGTGCATACCCCATCTTGTGTTCATCTGTAGACGGCTGATTTGCATGTGCAGTGCATCATGGGTACGGGTGGGCTAACCCTATCCTGGTGACCACAGCAGACTGTTTGTGTGGTGACGTGTAGTCCTTCTGCAGCCAGCCAGGGCCTTGCTAGCAGCTATAGAGCTGTAGCCCACTGGTTACTTCACTGCCTGTGAAGCCAGAGGTCATGGGTTCAAACCCACAGTGGGGTTATTTGATAGGGCTGTCCAAAGCATTATCTATTTTTAATGTACATTAGTGCTGCCAGCAAAACCACCCTCAGCGTACTGTACCCATAAGGTGCCTCAGAAGGCGCTTTATAGGGCGCCCTATAGGGCACCTTATGGTTACCGTCCATATAAGGTGCACTATACGGTATCCTATGGAGCGACTTATAGGGTGCCCTATAGGGGACATTATAGGGTGCCGTGGCGGACAGTGCACTTTATAATGTGCCCTATGGAGTGCCTTATAGGGTGCCTTATGCGGCACCTTAGGTTACGGCACGTGAGGGTGTGTTTGCTGGCAGCAATTAATAAAATACAAATAAAGTGCCGCAGGAAACAATACTTACATGTCACAGCTGATGCCTCAGCCAGCCTTAAGTATTAGGTACACTGGGGGATCAAACTCATGACCCCTCTATTATCAGTCAGTGTATTAACCATTGTGCTACACCTCTGTTTCAATGTTTGCATGTCTGGGCACCTACTTAGGATTACCGCGCGTTAACATGCTTAGCGGTGCTTCGCACGATAATGTGCGCAGCAGCGCGCGTTATCGCGCGATACTCCCGTTTTGCTGCTTTAAGGCTGAAACGCCCACTCTTTTTATGGCAGCCTGCACACTGTCGCCAGGCGCACATTAAGACGGTTTAGTAAACATACCCCTAAGTGTGTTTTTGGGGAGGCCTTGAAGTATAACGTTTGCATAATCAAAGTGGGGTGTGACAAGGGCTTGGAATATTGTGCGGAAGCTGTCAGTATCTAGCATGGGTCTCAGGTGGCGAAGGGTCTTGATTTTTAGAGGGATGAAGGCAGGGGTGCTGTAAAAAGAATGAAAAAGGAGGTCATGTGCCGCGTTGAGCAGAGGCAGAATGAGAGGAGTTTCTGCTCCTGCATCTCTTTTCCCCACAGTCGGGCTCTCTGATGAATCAAGAGTGATAAATATAAGAGTGTGGGACAGAGTCTTGAAACTTCAGGGTTGCTTTTCACGGAGCTCCAACTGGACATGGCAAAGACATTAAAAAAAAAAAGTGCACTGGAGCCAAAGATGGCAGAAAACTCAAGACCAACTTCCCCAACTTCTGGCCAGGTGCTGATGCAGAATGATCACAACTGTCGAATAGCCTTAGAGTGGAAACTACAGTGGATGATGGATAAACTTGAGGCCATTTATGGCAGTTTGGACATTTTCAGGACTGACTTTTCTGCTTTAGCCCAATGGATTTCAGATGTCAAGAATGCTATGTGGATGGTTGAGGCAGACAGAGCGCAGCTGCAGACACTAATAACACAATATGAAAGGAAAATTGATGATTTGGAGACATGGCTTGTTCAGTTCCTCCAGTTTTGCAGTATAGTTGAGCTGTGATGCCTTGAGTGAGCTTATCATGTAGGTTTTCAGAGAGACAGTGGGGGGCTGCCCAAGGTAGTGCTCTTAAGGCCAGATTCTACGGGCCCTTTGGAATGGGAAAACGTTGGCATATGAGGGGCAGCGCATAGTGTGTTTTCAAGATTGTGCTGCCAAGGTGAAGGTGCTTCACTGTGAATTCTCTCATACTTGCTCTGGACTGTTTGAGAGGGAGATCCAATTTGCCATTCTTTGCCCCATGAATCTATGTGTGCATCAAACGTGGAAAACACATCTATTTAGCACTGTGTGGAAGGTGGAAAGCTTTGTGGACAAATTGGGCAATATAGAACTATGTCTGTGCGTTGTAGGTTTTATTTAATTATTTAGCTAGGCTTATATACTGCTTTTCTACAAGTCAAAGTGCTGTACATCCAGGTTCATCTCTTCTTTAGTGCGGTTTTGCCTTGCCGAGTGGGAGTCATACTAGGACACTGCCTGTGGGCCAGTAGAGACTGGAAGACCAGATTGCCTCCCCCTTTTGGACTGTTATGATAGCATGAGCTAATTTGACTTGGTGAACTCTTTATAGTGGGGGTCTGTGGTAGCCTGAAAGATCATGGCAAGGAGTACTGCTCATTTGTTGAGGATTTAAACAACTGTAGAGTGGACATTGGGCTAGAAAACTGTCTGAGAGACCAAATAGGACCTGTTTGCATATGCATCAACTTTTCAAACTATCTGGGGATGCTAAATACAACATAAATTACGGGTTACAGTGTAGGAGTCTGTTCAATATTGGGGGTGCTCAGCAACCACTGCACCCACAGAGCTGGCACCTATGTCTGACTGAATCCTTCAGGGCTTGCTGCTGCCAGGGTGTCTTGGTAAGGGCCTCCAGGGATGGGGGTGGTCGGACTCTCATGATCACCCTAGCATGATAGCAGGACCTTTGAGTTTATTAGCTTGTTTTTATATTGTACAGGGGAGAGGGCCACTTTATTTCCTGGTTTCTCTCTGTTGGGGGCCCTGTTAAGAATGTGGAGTGCTGTGTGTAGGATAGAATAAATGAGGGATAAGAAGGCTGCGTTTGTGTGTTCTTAAGGCAATTGGCACAGATGGAGATGGAAATCTGAAGATTGTAAAGGCGGTGAGGGAGTTGGGTGGGACTTGGAAACAGTGGGGTTGATGGACAGTAGACTAGGATAGCGGGGTCCTGGGAAATGCAGGTTCTGTGGGAAGATGTGGTTTATTCATTAAATGGGATGCTTAGAAGGGGGGGAGGGTACAGGGGATGGGCAGAAGGGGTAAGAACCTGGGGTCATACCTGCCTAGGGGGCTTTTGGAATGCTCGATGGTATGTTTATTGGAACAAGAGTAGGGAGGTGAGAGTGGAGGATCGGGGGCTAGGACAATCTCCTGCATATAGTTCCTCAATATTTTGGGGGGGAGGGGGGGCAGTGTCAGGAACGGGTGACATGACGCTCACTTTCTGCTGCGTCTTCTGGAACCTTGCTAGTCTGAACTCATTCATTAAGCACGATAAAGTGCTCCTGGCAATAAAAAGGTGCAGGGTTGGTGTCGCTATGTTGCAGAAGACACACTTGACAGCCTGGGAACATGCCGAGCTGCATAGGCGGTGGGTGGGGGAACATGTGGGGACTATAAGGACAGGGGTTGCTATGCTATTTTACAAGCATTGAGTATGGAGATACAAAAGTCAGTTGCAGACCCTGCAGGTAGGAATTTGATTGCAAAGTCAGGATATTAGGTAAACCTTTTTTTTGGGGGAGGGGAGGATATTCAGCGGTGGCAGCCAGTGGATATTCAGTGCCAAGCCATCAGCGCTGAATATCGTTTTTCCCAGTTAGCACTTTTGCTAACTGATCAGTGGCGATCTTCAGTCACTGGCTAGATAGCAAAACCACCTAAAGTTAGGACAGCCTTTCACCTGCCCTACTTTAGGAATTTTAGCTAGCAGATTAGTGGTTCAATATTGCTGCTGACCAGCTAACTAAAGGTGCAGCCCCTGCTCTGCCCCCGGAACCCCTGTCACTAATCAGCTAGTGATGGGGCTTTTAGCCAGGTTAGGTGGGATATTCAGTAGCCCTAACAGTGACACTGAATATTTTGCTGATCATGCTTGAATATGCCTCCCTTTGTGTTCTGTAGCATCTATGCCCCTAACGCTTATGATGCAAGTTTTTTACATAAGATTTTTCATGCACTACAGGCTTTTGAGGGGGAGGATTTGATAGTGGGGGGTCTTTGATCCTGCCCTGGATAAATCTCATAACCCTAAAAGGTGCATGTTAATGTCAGTATAGAGGTGCCCAGGTTATGGGAGTCACTTGATCTCCTGGATGTGTGGCATGTGCTACATCCACAGGAGAGTGATCACACACGTTTCTCAAGCTCACAGATTACTTCCTGGTCTCCACTTCTTTATTCTCAAAAGTGCACCAAGCGATGAGTGGCCCAATGGAGGTCTTGGATCATGCTTTGATCTGGGTAGATTTTGCCCTAGGAGTGGACAGCCTGGGAGACATCCAAGGCAGTTTTTCAGGGAGCCTTTAGAGAATTCTCCTGTAAAAAGAGGAAGGCCATGGAGAAGTGGTTGCTGTACTTGGAGCGACAGGGTTCTCAGAGCCAGACAGGAGCTTGTGCAGAACTCCTCTGAGATGTCGAGGTCCAAGTTGCTTGCCGACCAGGCAGAGCTCAATACTTTTATTCATCAGAGGACAAAGAAAGCCTTAGTCTATTATAAGCATAAATTATTTAGATTGGATAACAAATCCGGGGAACCTTTGGTGTCTTTGATGAGGCACTGCATGGGGCCCCATTAGGAGGCAGCTCTAAGAAACAAGTAGGGAGCTCTGTCCGATACTGAGGTGATCATGGAGATTTTTAGGGATTTCTATCGCGGCAAGGAAGGTGGGGACGGGACAGTGAGCTAGGAGTACCTCAGGAGAGTGGAGTTGCCATAGGTGGGCATTCGGGGTCTGGCTCTCTTGAATGCCCTATCATAGTAGAAGAAGTGGCATGGGTTATTCAGTTGTGTGCAGTGGGTAAAGCTCTGAGGACAGATGGTTTGGGGGAAGAATTCTGTAAAATACTGAAGGATCAGTACAGATCAGTACAGATCCATTAGCAGCACTGTATAGTCATGCTGTTCAGTTAAGAGAGATCCCGCCTGCCTTGAACCTGGCATATGTCACCTTACTGCCAAAAGGGGAGAAAGACCTCCAGAAGCTGGAATCCTATTGTCCTGTTTCCTTGATTAATTTTGATTTTAAAGTGATGGCTAAGATCTGGGCTAATTGATTGGCACAGGTGGATCCAGATCTGGTCCTCAAACATCAAGTGGGTTTTGTGTGGCAACAATATCCAACGGATCTTGGCTTCCTTGATATTAATTAGTTTTGATGCTGAGAAGGCCTTCAATCACATGGACTGGGCCTATTTGTTGAGGCTTTGTAGAACCATAGCATTTGGAGCAATTTCCTGTAGGTGGAGTGGGCATTATATTTTGACCTTCAAGCAGCAATTAGAGCCAATGAGCTTTAATTGGAGCCCTTCTCACACCAGTGGTGTACCAGGAAGGGTTTCCCCCGTTATCATTTTTATTTTCTCTTTGGAACTGCTACTTAGTTCAATTTATATGTATCCTAGAATAAAGAGGAATCTGGATTCAAGACTGCAGCCTTTGTGTTCGGTTTGCTCATAAATATCGTAGACCTGGAAGAGTCATTGCCTGTTCTTATGGAGGAGTTCTGTCAGTTTGGGAGTTTCTTTGGCTTACACCTCAATCTTTCCAAATCAGAGACCTTACCTGTGCAACTTGGGCTCAAGGAGAGTTTGCAGGTGAAATTTCCAATCTCTTGGGCAGGAGACTCCTTTTGTTACTTGGGGATTCCGTTGCCTTCAGATCCTTGAAACCTTTATCAGTGTAATGTTGGCCCGCCTTCTTGAGGGTACAGCTGGAGGCTTGGAAGAGTTTGCTGCTCTCCTTTAGTGGAGGTTTAGCTATATAAAATGACCTTAGTCCCAAAGTGGCTCTCTACCTTGCAATTATTGCCTCTGCGTCTCCTTAAGGATCTTCGGAAACTGCAATAGTTGCTTTTGGCCTTCTGTTGGGGAAGCAAGAAGGCAAAAATGCCTCTGAAGCAACTGCATGGGAGCTGGAAAATAGTGGGTTTGGGTCTTCCAGAGCTTCAGAAATACAATTGGGCATACTTCCTACAGCATATGAAAGACTGGGTGATAAGATCTCAGGATTATAGCCAGGATGAGTATGAAAGGAGTCTCCTTTACTCATGGTGCCTTAGATATCTGCTGCATGCTACAGGAGATAAGGTTTCAACACTCCCAAAGATATGTAGAGTTGTGATGCTCCTTAGGGCAGTGTGGTGCTTCTGTTGTACCTTGCTTGGGCACATTGTATAGACAAATGATGTTGCTCCTGCTTTGGAGCAACTTGGACTTCCTCCCTGGGCATCAATCTTGGGCGTTCGAGGTCTGGATGGAAAAGGGTGTGTCAGACTGGCTTTCGGGTGTGTATGTGTTTTTGTCCTTTGGGAACTATCTCATTGGGAGATTTTTTCTCTTATATGCAAGTCAGTTTTGGACCTTCTCCTCCAT
This sequence comes from Ichthyophis bannanicus, assembly GCA_033557465.1. Lineage (NCBI taxonomy): Eukaryota > Metazoa > Chordata > Amphibia > Gymnophiona > Ichthyophiidae > Ichthyophis > Ichthyophis bannanicus. The sequence goes on from CM066036.1 coordinate 97,665,976, forward strand.
GAGTCTGGATTTTCTGAATAAGTGGCACAACTTCTTTCAGTTAGAGGACAGAAGGGCTACAGTATCACAATTGCCTATGCAGTTCTCAGGAGGCTCCAGGGTGGCAGCACTGGGGGTAAAATGGGGCATATTTTTCTCAGGTGAGGGCTTATTCTAAATGCGTTCCTATGGCAATATGTCTGAAATGCAAACAGGGGGTTGGCTTGTGGGGCTACATTTTTGGGGGTTGCCCTTTAATTTAGGCATTTTGGGCTAAATTGCTTCAATATCTCCAGGGTTTGACAGATCAAGCCATATTTATGTGCCTATGGGGACTAATACTGGATCACCCCGAGGGGCTGGGCTCAAAGGGAAGATTGTGATGCTTCTGGTATGGAAGGCGGAGCTTGTGGGGAAAAAGATTATTCTGCAGTATTCGCTGGCTACTGAGCTTCTCTCCTGTCACTGGAAGAACGTGCTTCTTAATTTGATGGTTATGGAGCTACAGAAGGTTAAGTTGTCTTCTAAGCAGAAGCTGGGGGTTTTGACATCTGGGAGGATTATATACAATCACTTGCTCTGAGAACCTGGAGCATAGTCTTAATACCCTGGGCAACCCTTGAGGATGAGGTGGGAGGGGGGCTGGTATGCATGTGTGATTGGTCCAGGGAGGGGGGAATCCTGGGAGAGGGGGTGAGAAGTTTGTTTCATCCTTGGGGGGGGGGGCGCATAAGAACAGAATGTGCCCCTAGCATTGTTGTTTATGTGCTTGTCTGTTGGGGGAGTTGGGGGAGAAGGATGGGGGGAATGCCAATGTGGATTGGATAGGTTAGAGAAGGGGAAGAAGAAATGAATGTGGGGGTGTGGGGGGGGGAATGGAAAATACTATATTGTATTGGGTCTTGGTGTTGTCAGTGCTCTTTGAATCTTTGTTACTGATCTTTGTACAGTGCAATAAAAAAAATGTTGCTAAAAAGAATGAAAGAGGACCTGGTTGTGCAAGTGGTGCAGCCACGGAGGGTGTGAATACAAAAGGCACACTGATACAGTCGCTGGACTTCCAGGAAGCTCAAGAAGAATGAATTACTGGATGCGACTGGATGGAAGGGGGGCACCAGATTCATTAGTCGTACAGGGCACATTTCTAGCTGGGTGCGGTCCTGGGACCTGGGGTGCTAAAAATCAAGTAAAAATACACAGAGCTTAAAAGTGACAGAAACCATACTGAATAAAGGAGCCATCTCCTGGTTGGTTGCGTGAAAGATCTGTGGAGGGTAATTTTATAAGGCGGTTCCTACTTAAGCACTAGTTTAGAAAGAAAAGTAGGCACCTATTTTATAAAGCCCTTCTGGATCCACTGCAATCTGGCTTTCATTCTCTACATTCCACAGAAATGGCTCTTGCCAAAGTCTCCAGCGACTTGTTCTTCGCCAAATCCAAAGGCCTCTACTCGATTCTCATCCTGCTTGACCTTTCTGCTTGCATTTGACATTGTTGATCACCACCTTCTCCTTGATACCTGTCCTCGCTTGGATTTAGGGGCTCTATTCTGTCCTGGTTTTCTTCTTATGTCTCCCATTGCACTTTTAGTGTATGTTCTGGTGGATCCTCCTCTACCGCCATCCTGCTTTCAGTTGGTGTACCTCAGGGCTCTGTCTTGGGCCCTCTCCTTTTCTCTCTCTACACTCGGTCCCTTGGTGCACTTATTTCCTCCCATGATTTTCAGTACCATCTCTATGCTGACAACTCTCAGATCTACCTCTCTGCATCTGAAATCTCTCCAGGAATCCAGGCCCAGATCTCTACCTGCTTATCCGACATTGCAACCTGGATGTCTTACTGCTGTCTGAAACTGAACGGCGAAAACTGAGCTCCTTATCTTTCCTCCTAAATGCACCTCCCATCTTCCTCCCTTCTCTGTTTCTGTGGATAACACTACACTTCTCCCTATTTCTTCAGCTCACAACCTTGGGGTCATGTATGACTCTGCTCTCTCTTTCTCTGCACACATCCAAAAGATAGCTCTGTAACACTGGTAAAATCCATCCCTTCCTTTCTACACACACTACTAAGACCCTCATCCATTCACTAGTCACCTTCCGTCTTGACTATTGTGACCTGCTCCTCACTGGTTTCCCTCTGAATCATCTTTCTCCCCTTAAATCTGTTCAAAACTCAATTGCATGGCTTATCTTCCGCCAGTGTCTCTATGCTCATGTAACCCCTCTTCTCAAGTCACTCCACTGGCTCCTATCAGTTTCCGTATCCAGTTCAAACTTCTCATACTTTCCTACAAGGGCATTCATTTTGCGGCTACTCACTACCCTTTCCTCTCTTATCTCACTTTACACTCCTCTTCGGGAACTGCGCTCCTCTGGCAGATCCCTTTTATCTGTACTCTTCTCGGCCACTGCCAACTCCAGACTTCATTCATTCCACCCTGCTGCTCCATAGGCCTGGAACAAACTACCTGAGTCAGTGCGTCGGGCTCCTTCTCTGGCCCTATTCAAGTCAAGGCTGAAGACCCACCTCTTTGAGGCTGCTTTTGGATCCTGATGCTCCTCACTCTCTTGTCCACAACTTGTGTATCTTACCATACTCTAGTCCCCAGTTCTGCGATGTTTTTTTATCTTGATTAGATTGTAAGCTCCGATGAGCAGGGACTGTGTCTTATGTCTATATGTACAGCGCTGTGTACGCCTTTTAGTGTTATACAAATGATAAGTAGTAATAAAAATGGCAGAAATCACATCTTAAGTTAAGGCATGAATGTTTACACCAGCCCCACTGTTGTTATGAATGTCTGTGCCTATACTTTTCACGTATACACATAAATTTTAATATTTTATATTCTATGCTCCTACTTGCGGCAAAGTACACACTATCAAATAAACGTGCACACTTATACGGGGTGCTGTTTTATGAGAGATCATTTGTACCCACATACACATATCAACGACTAGAATAACCCCTTTTGGGCATCTACCTGCTGCCTAAAACCTGTACAAACTGTACAAGAGTTAGTTGGTAGTAGATAGACTGGAACATCGCATGGGTACCGAAATAGTCATGTCTGCTTTAGCTAGAAATGTGTCAGCTGCTCCATAAGAACTTAAGATATGCCATACTGGCTCAGACCAAGGTCCCTCAAGCCCAGTAACCTGTTTTCAACAGTAGCCAATCTAGGTCACAGGCACCTAGCAGTTTCCCCAAAAGACACAGGTTCCACAATGCTTGTATTAGGGCAAGCAGTGGATTTCCTGAGTCCCTTTTAATAATGGTTTATGGACCTTTCCTCCAGGAACTTGTTTTGATCCTTTTTTAAACCCAGCTACACTAACAGCTTTTACTACATCCTTCGATAACGAATTCCAGAGTTTGATTACGTGTTGAGTGAAAAAATATTTTCTCTTATTTGTCTTAAATAGGTAACCCTGTAGCTTCATTGCATGTTCCCTAGTCTTTCTATATTTTGATGGCGCAAACAATCGATCTACATTTATCCGTTCAACTCCGTTCATTAATTTATAGACCTCTATCATATCTCCCCTCAGCTGTCTCTTTTCCAGGTTGAAAAGTTGATCTTGCTTTATCAACCAGTCATGAAGACGTTACAAACCAACACCATGATTTTCTAAGAACTGTTTTTGCCTGGAAGTTTTGTCATGCTCTCTTGTATCTCCAGCTCAGTTAAAACCAGGGCTGGGATGTTGGCCCCATGAACCTTCATTGTGAATGACCTAGGCATTCTTCCAGTATTTTATATCCTTTCTCCTCAATATACATGGTCCAGGCACTGCCTCACCCAGGGGTCACGCAGCAGAACTCTACAATCATGCGTTGTAAATCTTGTCACTAGGTGTCACCCTTGAGCAATGGCCACAACTTCCTCTGCAACCCACCAGTGGCTGTGAAAACTGCTTCTGCCGCATTTCCAGCTTCAACTGACATGGGGAGAGGAAGTTCTGACTCAGTGATCAAACTGAGAACGCTATGGGGCTGTTTTACTAGAAAATTAGCACTTATTGCGCGATTAGCAATAAAACCAGCTCATAGTAAGTACAACTATTTCGCGTTACCCGTTGGAGGTGTGCCCAGCAAGTTCCTGACAGATAACACATGATCGGGCACTGGAACATGTGGTGTAATAACTTGGGTGTATGTAACCACACCCACAGAGGTATCGTTCTGTGCACTCAAGCTAACCGATATGTTGCCGCTGAGTGCACAGAAATTGCTCTCGTGCTAGCAGCAATGTGGTTTCCATGTCACACTCCACCCTTAACCCGCTTACTTTCCTCACTAGTGTGCAATGGCCACTTCCTGAGTGTTTTAGTGGTCGGTCGCTAAAGAGATGAGTAAATTAATGGGCTGAAAAATTTTCTCCACTTAGGACACGCACCCAGGGCTGGCCGCAGAGCTGGTTCAAAGTGTTGTCACCCTAGGCATACTGTAAGCCTTATGCTCCACCCCCCCCCCCCCCCACGGCTGTCAGAATCTGTTGTTTATCTCTGAATGCCCTGCTCTTTGCTGCCCCCTAGAAGCTGCCGCCCTGGGAGACATCCTAGTTTGCCTAATGATTGTGCCAGCCCTGTTTTATTTTATTTATTTATTTAACCATTTTTTTTATACCATCTTATCCTTCAATCAAAATGGTTTGCATTAAACATAAATCTTATACAGTAAAATGAGTGATGATATCGCAAAGTAAACTGTTATATTAAACAGAATCATATAATTAACAACGATAACAAAACAACGTGGGACTTATATACAGTGGAACTTATATGCAGTAAAGAGCGGCAGGCATAAGGGTATTAAAACTCAGCCTGGGGGTAACCAGGTATGCTGTGGGCTGCATTAGCAGGGTTTGAGGGTACTGTATTTACTTAAGTGATGTGTCTGAAATGTTCCGCATATAGGTGCATCTTTAGTTTTTTACAGAAGTCCTTGATGTCTTTTGTTGTTCTAATGTCCTCCGGCAGGCAATTACATAACGCTGGGGCGGAGACGGAAAGTGCTGTTGTCGGTGTTGGTTGGTTGGATTTCTTGTATTCAGATGGGATGACAATCGTGTTTTTATTGTTAATTCTCCTGGGACGAGAGCTGGTGTCTCAAGAAATCAGTTCTTGTAGGATATCTGCAGAGGAGTGGTGTAGGATTTTGGAGATTATGAGGATTATCTTGAACTTAGACCGGGAGTATACTGGAAGCCAGGGGAGTTGGTTAAGTATGGGAGTTATGTGATCTTGTTTGGAACTTCCGGTGATAATTGCCAATTGCAGGGGGTGTATGGAGCACTTTGAGAAGCCCTGGTACATCGAATTGCAGTAGTCTAAGATTGGTGTGACGATTGCTTGAAACACAGTGGAAAGTGATCCTGGCTAAGTAATGGTTTTATGTTCTTGAGGAGTTTGCAGTGGTTTTCTTTATGTGAGGCTAAAGGATGAGGGTTTTGATCTAGGATGACACTAAGATACTTGACTTCTTTTTGCATCTTAATGGTTCTGTGTATTAGGCAGATTTCTTGTGGGGGCGTGAATGAGGATGTTTGTACCAGTGGGCCTCTGCACTCCAGGCCAAATGTTCAGAGGGAAACTCTATTGATGCGACACTGTTGCCATGAGGGAAAGACACAGAAACACACACACAGGCACTTACTCTTGACTGATATGCACACGCGGTCTGTCCTTCAGATACATACATATACTCTCTCATTCTTCAGGCATACAGATGTATATAGACGCACACTCTTGCTATTCAGACAGACACACACACACGTACACTCTCTCCTGGTGCTGCTGTGCTGCGTGCTGCTCAGGTGCTCATTTAGCGAGTACCCCTTCCCCAGCTGGCTCTGCCCATCATCATGTAAAGTTCTTGCATTTGCTGCCAGCTCTTTTCTTCAGCCTGCAGCGGTTTTCTCACACTTTCTCCCCTTCCTACTCCTCGTCGGCACTGTCTCCCCCCATTCCAGGACCCTCACTGATTCCACTGGCTGTGTCCAAGGTCATCCCAGTGTCTCGTGCACACCTTGGTCTTCCACCTCTTTTGTGTAGCACAACGTTTGCCCAGCTCATCCCTCCCCTGGCCTTGATGCTGCATAGGTCACGTTAGAACACTGCGCTAAGCTTCACGTTATGCGTTCTAACGCAAGCGCTAAAAATGTCTTTTATTTCCAAGGCAATAAACTAATGGCATGCAGATGATCTCAGTTTTAAGATGTATGTGCTCTCAGAAAGAACAGAGCACATTGCCACGGTAACATTCAGCTCTTGGCTGTACTAAGAGTTAAAAGTCTCCCTTCCTGTACGCACTGACAGAAACAGAGACATTAGAAAAAAAACAGCCATATGGACTGCGATCCTCATCTCTTGCTCCCATCCCATAAATTTCCCTGGCAGCTCAGTGAGCATTGGACACTCCAGCATTCTTGACTACCCTCCCCCTGGATACCCCGAGTCCCTAAAACGTAATCCCTGGTGATCCTAGTAGAGCCCCTGCGACCTGGACAGCCTGGACCTGGAAGCAAGTAGGATAGGCTCCCTGACACAAGGGGAGGATTGAAGACCTGCAGATACAAGGTCTAAATGGAAAAATATCCAGACACTTTAGCTATCCTTCTGGCTTCCAGACATTAATGCAAAACTCTTTACAGTCCTGAAAAAATTCAGACAGCTAGCAACCCAAGCCACTTTGGTTCTGAGCACATCAGACAGGGCCCCTCCTAAAAATATGGGCCCTAGGCATGTGCCTAGTTTGCCTATGCTTTATTCCAGCCCTGACTGGGGTGACTTTCTACTTCCCAGTCAGCACTGACAGTGAGCCACTGGGTGAGTTCTTTTGAAAAATGTAAACAAGTAAAAAATCCAAAGCCTGCAAAACATCAACAGGGTTCGCTTCCCACTAGCACCCCTTATGGCTTCGGGCAAGTCACTTAACCTGCCACCCAGAAGAAAAGCCAGCAATGTACTTGTGGTCACACTGATGGGTCACCAGGAGTCAGCATTGACTCAAAGGCACACATTGCATGCAGTGCTCGAGGGCTCAGAGGAAATACTTTGTGCTGCATTATAGCTCTTAATTTGATTCCTGAGCTCAGCCTTAGCATCTGTTCTTCTGAGTGGCCAGGAGTAAGGAGGCTGTGGAGAGACAAACTTCACAGCCTCGTGGGGAGGGATCCCCAATCAGCAGTCAAGGTTGACACCTAGAGGCCAATAGTCAAAAATTTGTCCAGCTAACTTTAATCTTCAGGGTTTGAATTACCTTACCACTGAACCCACGCAAAATTTACCTGATAAAGAGAGGTTGGGCTGGGGATGTTCCCAGGATGCAGTAAAACTTTAGATGATCAGCACTGATGTTCACCACTGCTTGGCTATAGTTATTTGAATAAGTCTGTTGTGGAAAAAAGGTTAACTTAAAATTATGGAGATGAAATTGTAACTCATGTACTGCATAATTCTGGGATCTCCAACTCCAGTCCCGGAGGACCACAAACCAGTGAGGTTTTCAGGATGTCCCATACTGGCCACTATCGCATATTGACCCTCACTGGCCCTGAATATCTGGATAGTTCTATCCTGAAGCACATTGATTGCTGTTGCTGAATACTGACCCTGTAACTTTTAGAAACTCTATGGGGTATGTTTACTAAACTGCGGTAACGTAGCAGCGGCTACGTTAAGGCGTGTTATGTAACATTAAGGCGCCTTAACGTTACATAACGCGCCTTAATGTTCCCAGCTGCAGTAAGTCCAGAAAAGGGTGGAGAGAGGGCGGAGAGAAGGGGTCAATGGGCGGGGAGTGGGCGGGGAGAGGACCCTTTCACACTAATGCAGAGAAAGTAAGGGCTAAATCCTAACACAACTGAAAACCTGGCGTTAGCACACATTTGCAAGAGAGAGAAACCAGTTCTGTGTCAGCAATGTACAGCATAGACAGGGAGCCCCAGAAAAGTGTTAGTAGTGATACATTTGCACCAACAGCATAGTGGACAAGTATGAAAGGCCACTATGGTGACATTGCGAATGGGGCATAGGGTGCTGCAGGCGGGACATGTAGTGGGGGCAGTTGGGGCACAGGGCTGACCAGGCGTAAGCCTAGGTGACACATAGGAACATAGACATGAGAAATCAGCAAGACAGACACTGACCAAAGCAAACCACAAACCACAAATACTCTGACCACTCTAGCCAATAGTTGCCAGGGCCCACACCGGACACCCTCCCAGCCACCCGTCTTCCATGTGGAAGGTGCAAAATGTTGGTAGGCTGTGATGGGGGTGGGGGGCGTGCGGAAGGCCATGTATGACCTTCCCCCCTGACACCCCAACCCAGGCACCCGCCTACCCATGCAGTGTATGACCTGTGATGGCGCACCAACAACATATGCCCATATCAGCACGACAGAGGGGTGTGTGTGTGTCCGTGTTGGAGGGGGCAGTGGCACCTGCCTGCAGTGGCCCCAGGCCATGCCCTGCACCAGTATGTGGTGTGCAGTGCAATATAAAGGTTCTGGCTGAGGAGACGTACAGCTAGCCCAAGGGACCAATGTGACCCTGTGGCAACACTGTAGCACAATACACACAGCCAGTGTGTCCCTAAGCAGAGGTTCACAGGTTCAGGTCCCAGCTGCAGGCCCAGCACAGCACATCCAAATATTTTACCCCACTATGTAGATGAATCAGAAACCAGAGGAGATCCTCCTGAGGAGAAGGAAAGGTACATTCCACTAATTTTTCCCCATCATGTACAGAGACCAGAACAACAGAAAAGCTCGGGCTGAGGAGAAGGAAATGTCCATCCCAATAATATACCCCACCACATAGATAGAACAGAAACACAGAAACGGTCTGGCTGAAGAGATGTAAAGGTACACCACGATAATTGACCCCACTATGTAGATAAAACATAACACCAGAAAAGGTCTGGCTGAGCAGACATACAGGTAGCCCAAGGGCCCATTGTAACTCTGTGGCAACTCTGTGGTGCAGCACACACAGCCAGTGTGACCTGGAGTTGAGAGTCACAGGTTCAAGGCACAACCAAATATTTTACCCCACCATGTAGATACACCATCAAAATGTGCAATCCCCATGGCAGCGGCCAACAGGGGCACAAACACCCACTCAGCCAGGCTCCACTATCCAAATCCACATTTAGAGTCAGGCTGTTGGCCCCAGCACGGAGCTGCAGGTAGTATCCCAGCACCACCACCAGCTCCTGCAGAGGTCGAAAACGTCGACACTGTGAGCAGGGCAAGGTGGCGGGCAGGTTTGCCAAACACCCCTATTAGTGCACAGTGACACGTTAGGAGTGTGTGTGTGTGTGTATGTCTATCCATTGTATTGTGGCTGCCCACCCTGTCCTGGGCCCCCAATGTACTGATGTTAACAGCGTTAAAATGCAAATTTGCATAATGAGGAGCAAGGTTTTGTGGGTATGGTCAGGACAGGGCATATTGGGCAGGCGGCAGCTGCACAGGGAGTAGGGCAATGGCTTGGTCACTGTTGTGGCAAAACACCACCTGCATGGACATGGGGGGGGCCAAAGCATGTAATGCTATGAGGCCAGTCCACCCTGATTGTTCAGTGACCATAGTATGTCTAGGTCCCCCCACAGTGCTCTATACCATTTGTCACCAGTGATACATGTGTGGTCCTAGTTCTGGGGTCCAATCACTGACATGCCTACCTGGTGTGTATGTTCCACATACCACATCTTGGTGCACAGGTGTGCTCTCCATGAGCTTGCACCAGGGACTGGCAAGTGGACTGTCTGCAGTTAGTTTGTGCATGGTAGGAACACCCTGTATACTGCTGCAGGTGCTGTCCAAAAGGGCTGTCTGTTGGTGAATGCCAGATGGTGGTATGTGGCCAGGGAGGATGCACAGGCCCACCACCACCACATCATGGCTGGTCTGCCACTGCTGCAGTCACATGTATGGGTTTTGTGCACTAGCCCTTGAAGGCTGTCTATTGTCATTATGACCAAAGGTCACTGGTGCCACATCCAATCCCCAGGCACTTGTCACTCCATGGCCACGCTGGAAAATATGAGTGAGAGAGGGCCCTCGGAGACACATAGTGTAGACCACTCTGACTGGTAGGGAAACTGCTACATATACCCCATGTGATCCTAAACACCCCTACTAACAGGTGTCCATGGCAGCCTGATCCCAACACTGTGTACACAGGGACATGGTTGAGGTCTGGTCCCAGCAGACCACATGTGACTGCAGAGCACAGTTGGGCACAGAGCCACTCTCAGATGCACTGTTACAAACACCTGTCACCCACTGGTAGAGATGGGGATGTGTAGCAAGACCTTTCTTTAGCACCACGTGTACTGCGTACCCAGTGCTGTGGGCCCACCTGTACCATCAGGGCGAACACAGAACCTGCCGAATGGCAGGGTCTGTGGCAGTATCACGCCCTGGCAGGCTGGTACACCAAGCTGGGGAAACAGAGAGGTGCAGACACCATGTGGAGATCAGATGTATAGCGCTGTTCTGCATGTGCAATGCATCATGGGTGCATCATGGGTGCATCACGCTGCAAGCTGATGCATCATGCATCAGCTTATGTATAATTATATGTTCCATGTTATTGTTCATGAAAAGTTAATTGTACATAGTTCAAAGAAAATACGAAGTTCCATGTAAAACCATGTTCATTATGTTAATTGTAAACTGTTCATTATGTTAATTGTAAACCGCCTTTGATCTTGGGAAAAGGCGGTATAGAAGAAAAGCATAAATAAATAAATAAATAAATCAATAAATCATGGGTGTTGGTGCAGCTACCCTATCCTTGTGCACACAGCTGATGGCTGTGGGCTGAACTGCAGTCCCCCTGTACCCAGCCAGTCCAAAAGGGCAGAGAGGTAAAGAACTCTGGCCAGTACAATGAGGCTACAAACAGTGGTCATGGGTCAGATTCACCGTTGTTACCTCCCCTCATGCTGTAGCAGCCAGTATAATTTGCATTGCCACCAAAAGTCATACCCTCGTGGATCGGTACTGCCAGCCCCAAACAGCTATGCCACAGTTGAAACACAGTCCCGCTGTCCATCCATCTGCGTGTGTCAGCTGTACATAGTCCTGTCTGCCTGTGCAGGCTGCCACCCCATAGCATGCGCCGGTACCCTGTCCTGCATTGTGCCTCTGTGTGCGTCCCCGCCTGTGCCAGATCTGCATGATACCACTACCCTGCTGTCGACCCACCATTTCAACTATGTTGCCACCACCGCCCCCACCGGAAGAAACGTACACTCATCAACTGCCACCCACTGTCGCACAAGCATGTCACATTGACAGAGCCCTGTGCCATAGTACAGTCGCCCACAACATGTTGGTCTACCGTACTGACAGCAACATGGGCTGGCCGCAGATATGGCACCTGCAACCCCCCTCACCCCCCATCAGTCACCTGTGCAGTGGCACCCCCCCGTGGCCACCCAGTGCTAGGGTGACAGCTGTCCCAATGCCCCTAGGTGATGCATGTCAAGCTGAGGCACCTTGCAGCCCATAAGGCACACTAACTGAGGGCACCCTAACCTTGTCAGGGCACTGTAACCATTAGCGCCATATCTCTGAGTTCCCCCAAAGGTGACCTGTCCAGGGGTGCCTAGTCCCGTGCCATGCCTAGAGACCCAGAGAAGGTGCCCTGTACGGCGCCTCACAAAGCACCTGGGGAGCAATATGGTGCCATACAATATGGAAGCCACCAAGGCGCATACTAAGGCGCCATGTATGGTGCAGAAACCACAAGAGCCCTAGAACACGCCATGTCCAGGAGCGTGGGTCAGGGTGCGATATGACATGCCTATGCCCTATGGAGACTCATGACGCACTTGGTAGCGTATCGAGGGCAAGGTGCACTGCAAGACACGCTGCAAGGCGCTGTAACCAAAGTAGCCTAAAGCACGCATGTTAAGCCTGACATGCTGTGACGTTAAGCCGCAATGCCCACAAGATCATGGTCCGACAGAGCAGCCTAATGGTGTGTGTGTAGTGCAGTGGGAGGAAATATGTCTCATAACAATGTAATGTGGATTCAAATCCCAGTAGAGGGGATCACATGTCCAAACAGATAGGAATATGGCACAGAACACCGGGAAATGACACAAAACCCGAGCAAGGGAGGCGTGTGACGAGGCACGTGACAAGATGCGTAGCAATGTGCGTAGCAACACCTGCACTGCTCATGCGTGCTTCCACTGCATCATGGGTAAACTGACCACATGAGGCATACAAGATGGCCGCCAGATCTAGGAAGCCTGCATTTTCCCATGCGGACTTATATATGCTTGTGGAGCAGATCTGCAGCCGCCAGGGGCGCCTGTTCCCAGGCTTCTCCTGCCAGCAGGACCTCAGCAGGGTGAGGAGGTCCTGGGTGTGCCTCACAAGGCGGTACAACATGGTCGCAGACTACCCACGTGAGGTAAGTGCATGGGGATAGACACACCAAGCAAGGAGTGCAACACTGTAGCCAGCAATCACATCAAATATCAAGCACGCACAACAAGTGGAAAGGACATTTCTTTGGGGTAAAACCAGGAGCAATGTAGTCCGCAGAGCTGATGCTTGCAGGTCTACCCCCAGGATGCTCCAGGCCTCCTTATAGAGGAGTGTCACCCATCCTGGTGTTATGGTCTTGGCTCCTGTTTCAGTTCCATAGCCCTGCCCTACCCCCAGGATGCTCCAGGCCTCCTTATAGAGGTGTGTTATCCATCCTGGTGTTATGGTCTTGGCTCCTGTTGCAGTTCCATAGCCATGCCCTACCCCCAGGATGCTCCAGGCCTCCTTCTAGAGGTGTGTTATCCATCCTGGTGTTATGGTCTTGGCTCCTGTTGCAGTTACATAGCCCTGCACCACCCCCAGGATGCACCAGGCCCCAACACAGAGGTGTGTCACCCGTCCTGGTGTTATGGTCTTGGCTCCTGTTGCAGTTCCATAGCCCTGCCCTACCCCCAGGATGCTCCAGGCCCCAACACAGAGGGTTGTCACTCACCCCGGTGCCATGGCGGTTGCAGCTGCTGATGTGTGCAGGCCTGCACTGTCCGCACGTGGACCCTGGACCCCAGATGGCATGTTGCAGCACATCCCCGTGCAACACCCTGGTGTGTCTGCCGTTGTGCCCAGGGTGCAATGGTGGGACACATGTACCACACCCCCGCCACTGTGCACAATGGCACCTGCCTATGCAGCCTCCACATGTGTAGGACACATGTCGCAGACAGGCCTCTGGGTGCAGGTGGCATATCGACACAGCGCATATTTTCAGGCTGGGGCATGTGCCCCCCCTGGTGCCCTATGCACAAGGCATGCCATCATGCAGCCCCCATGGCATGCCACCCATGGCACATGTGGCATGATGGTGCATGGCCACGCATGGAGAGGCTGCTGCTCAGGAAGGGGGCCATGAGGTGTACGCCCATGGCACATAGGTCGAAGGACAGATATGTGCAGCTGCACCTGCACACATGCGGGTGGCAGAGGCAACAGGAAGTGGGGGATAGATAGCACACAGCAGAGTCAGCCAGCCGCTGCACCCAGATATGTGTGACGAGCAACAGCAGATAGTGAGGGATGCGTGTCCCCTAACAGTCCCGCCCATTTCTGTACCCACAGGTGGAGGACCTTCGTAAAAAGGGCCGTGAGCTGAGTCTACGGTACCCACGATTCCTGGTGTGGGTGCTACGTGACCAACGGCAACAACAGGACGATGAGTGGCACAGGCCATGCCATTCGCCATGAAAGACTCTGGTGGGACAGCAGCCATTGTGGCCGCAGGACATGTGTGCATGGTGTGCCAGATGCATTACTGTGGTGCTAATGTATGTCTTACCCCCACAGCGGATGCAGCTGGAGACCAGGCACTAGCAGGGCTGGACACTGGAGATGGCCAGCCAGCGCCAGAGGAGCGACAGCGGATAAGCCCTGAGGTGGCAGATGGCGGAGTGGCCAGAGAGGAGGGAGGGGCGGCAGCGGGGAGGGGGAGGGGAGCATGGATGGGGAGGGGGGGGAGCGGGGAGGGGACAGAGGAGAGTGGGGAGAGTGAGGCGGGGAGTGGGGGGGAGGGGGAAGGGAGTGGGGAGGGGAGGCGGGGAGTGGGGAGGGGGAGGTGGGGAGTGGAGAGGAGGAGGGGGCATGGGGAGGGGGAGGGGGAGGCAGGGTGGGGAGGAGGTGAGTGTGAGGGTGGGGAGTGGGCATGGAGGCGTGGCCAGCCTAGAGCATCACATGCCGTCACAGGGTGCTGGGGGCCCCTGCCATCTGCCCATGGTGCCAGTAATGCACCCCGTCTGGGCGCAGAGCCTGTGCACATCAGCACGGGACGGCAGGCCACAGATGCAGCCACACAGACAAGGGGTGATGTGTGTCTGTGTGGGTGCATGTATGGCCTCCGCATGGCTGTGGCGATGTGCGTGCAGGCATACACCCTGTGGGAGCAGAGCCAAGCTGTGGGGTAGATGGCAGTGACCATGGGCGTGGTGGCTGACCAGCTGCACATGCTGTACGACATACTCACAGCAGGTGTAGCTGACCAGCCACCCAGCCAGGGCGGCCCCCAGGGGGTGTGAGTGCCAGCCGGACCAACGTCACCCCTGCCCTCTGGTGCCCTGTGCCCCAGGGCTGACAATACCAGTGGGGGTAGGGCGCAGCAGAGCCATGGCCCTCGGAAGCACACAGCATGCTTATGTAACCCCCTAATGTAAATAAACCTCTGTTGTTGCCATAATCAAAGCATCCCAGTGTCTCATTTCGGAACATGGCATGTGGGGTGTGATTGCCAGGTGTGTGCATGTCCTTCTGTGTCCCCCAGGGTGTACCGATACCAGGAGGTATCACGGCGGTGAGGGGGGAACATCCACTGGGGACAGGCCCAGGGGATGCGCAAACATCAGTGGGTGGGGGTAGGGTCAGCGGTGCAGGTGGACCTGCGTTTGGGGGCACAGACCCCAGAGGGCATAGATGGGGCCGCGACCCGATGTGGACCACTGTTGGGTGCGGGATGGGGGAGTGAGGAGAGGGGAGAGGGGTGGGGGTTGGCAGAGAGGGCGTTGGGGGGCCATGAGGGTGGGGGGGGGGTGACAGCAGGGGACCCGTATGCAATACAGTATGCCAGCAGTGCAGGGGCAGGGGTGGAGGGTGAGGACGGAGGTGGGTGGGGCGACTGTGGGGCAGGGACAGACCGGTAGGTGGGGCGCAATGTGCATGGGGCGTCAGCAGCGGAGGTGCTGCAGGATGGACACAGGTCCTGCTCAGTATGGTGCGTGCAGGTACGGTAGCGATGGTGGCGCTGGCGGGCATGTGGCAGATCGGACAGACAGGGGGTGGTGCTGCCACAGATGCCCCATCTGGCTGGGCTATCCATGGGGATAGAATGGGCCTGCATGAACCCAAGGGTGTTGGTTATGCCGGGGTGGTGGCGGAGGCAAGGGTAGGTGGCACTGGGGCGCCAGGGGGTGGGGGGCTGTGCCATGGCCTGGATATGTTGCCAGTGGCAGGGGACGCAAACACAAGTGGGTGGGTCACAGGGCACCCGGGGCGGGGACCTGTGTGCAGGTTGTGGCACAGATATGGCAGGGAGGGTGGGATGTTCACGACAGGGCTGTGTTCCGGGGGGGCCTGGGGGGGCAGGCACAGGGGAGGTTGTGGGGGCAGACATGGCCATTCCGGGTGACGGCTGTGTGTGCGGGGGTGGCGGGGGGGGGGGGGCAGGGGAGGCACGGGTCACGACCAGCAGGGATTGTTAGGGGAGGGGGTAACCTGAGCAGGGAAGTGCGAGGGACATGTGCCCAGGGCAGCCACATGTGTGACAGGGGGACATGGGCCATTCAGCTGAAGGTATGGACATGTGGCCACAAGTTACACCTGTGATGACATTATTTATTGTGCACACGGAACCCCCCCTACACCCCCCCTGCGTCCTATGCCGTGTCTGCCACGTCACCGAGCACCACGTGGGGTGGGTGCTGCTTCTGCCACTGCCGCATGCCCCTCCCCTTCCTACGTGCACTCTGCCCTTCCTACACGTGCTCCGCATGATCCAATTGTGGGTTGCGCTTGTGTGTTGTGGGTTGCACTTGTGTGTTGTGTTACACGTGCTAGTGCACGTGCTATGATGTTCTGCTTCCGTACTGTGCGGTTTGCAAGCCTGTTGCTTGTGTGCATTACTGCATCTGCAGCTATGTTATGTTGGTTCTGATTAGTTGCCACGCCCTACAATGTATTTAGCTCCCCACATCACTCAAGGCCTCGGTCCATGATGGCTCACACTGACCATGTGGGTTGTGCAGTGGTGGCGTTGCTGGGAGTCAAAGAGCTGCGGTTGCCTGATGAGGGAGATGGTGTCCTTGGGGCTGTGGAACTTGGCATGGGTGCAGTCCCGCTGCAACACCAACCTGCCGCTGGGGAGGCTCCACAGGCCGAGGTATGTCCAGCACGGCACCATAGGTGTGCTGAGGCACACCCTCGCCTGCCTTGCCTCTACAGGCCCAGGCCCCTGCTCCTGGACATTCGTGAGGACTAGGTCATCTCCCTCTACCATCTGAGCACAGGGGCTATTAGGGAGCTCTATGAGGATCTGAGACCTGACCTCGAGCCCCGGACTGCCCGGTCACATGCCATACCAGGATTGGCCAAGCTCCTGTCTGCCCTACATTTCTTTGCCTCTGGCTGCTTCCAATCCTCAGGGGGAGGGGATGAGCAGGCCCACCTTCTCGCGCTGTCTCCATCAGGTACTGCGGGCCATGGTCAGCCAGGTTAGGAATTACATTACAATTCCTAACAGTGGGCAACAGTGCGGGGGCCCTGGGACAGGCATTCCAGCAGATTGCAGGGATACCACATGTGATGGGAGCTATTGATTGCACACATGTTGCCCTGGTCCCGCCCAGAGACAGGGAGGTGGTGTTCTGCAACTGCAAACACTACCATTCCCTGATTGTTCAGGTTGTTTGTGATGCAACTATGTGTATTCTGAATGTGGTTCCCCAGTTTCCAGGGTCCGCCCATGACTCCCATGTCCTGCAAAACTCGGCACTATTCAGGCAATTTGAGGCCGGACAATATGGGGACTGTGTCCTGCTGGGTGGGTATTAGCTATCTCTAACATGCTCATATTGTCTCTGTGTCCTGTTGGCACTGCACATCACACGCATGGGACAGGGTCACTTTCAGTGTTCCATTCGGGCCTTCTGACTGCATATCCCCTGCAACACACATGACATGGCATGCTGCACCTCAGACGTTTTTGAAGAATACATTATAGACACAGTCCGTCACGCTGTGGCATATCACTGCCCAGCTGATGTCTCTTATACGTGGTCCCACTGCTGACTATGACCCCTGCATGCCTCTCCCTGTATTGTGGTTGTGCATCACTGACATTGTGTGGGGCGGTGTCCTCCAGCATGCCATGTCACTGTCACAGGGGACATGGACACATATGTTTGTGTGTTTCCCAGACATAACTATGTCGGCCATATGTGCATCGCTGCTCATTTGTGTGTCCCAGTACACGTGCAGGTTATACTGTTTCCTGGTGCCGCTGCTGTACTGCACATGTCTTTTGGTGTGGTCCTCCATGTTGGTGTGAAACACAGATTGTTTGCCATCACCTTCTGTGCACAGCCTGGACTCTCACACATATGCCAATGTACATGTGTCAGTTTGGGTTGTGTGTTCCTAGTTGACTCTGTCTGCAAGGTGTGTGTGCTACCAGAGGGGGGGGGGCCTAGGTTGACTCACATATTCGTTTTCATACTGTGCTGTGTGTTGGGGGCCCATCCTTGTTTAACTCGTTTGTAGCATCACGTGGCTGGCATTGTGGTGCGACGTTGCATCCCACATGTCTGCTCTGTGTTGGGCAGCGTTGGTCTGTAGTTTCACCCATCTTGGCTACACCCCTAATGTATATGTTACTGTGCCAGCATGTGTGTGTGCACTGTACCATGGCCTTCACATTATTGCACGCATGCTGGTCTCTGTCCTATTCCTGGGGCACTGCCATGTATCCACCTACTGCGTTCAGGGATGCTACTCGTGGGTGTGGGCTGCAGGTGGTTGGTGATGTGATTGGTCTGGCTACTGTTGGTGTGTGCTGCCCTTATTGCCCCATCCCCATGTCGTGTATTTCACACCCCCAAACGATGGTGTACAGCTGCCGTGTGCCATTATGAGATGTCATCTGTATTTGCCATCATGTATCTGTTGACCTTTCGCACGTAGATGCTTGTGCGCACTTGTGTGACCACCAGATCATGATTGACCTTACCACATTTCTGTCTGCAGGTGATGTGGGATATGGCTGTTGTGCCTGGCTGCTGACCCCTGTGCGTCTTCCACGGACACATGCAGAGAGGGGGTACAATGAGGCCCATGCCACCAGCCACTCAGTCAGTGAGCGCACCTTTGGCGTTTTGAAGAGTCGCTTCAGGTGTCTGAATAGGACTGGTGGGGCCTTACAATACAAACCCATGACTGTGGCATAGATCATTCTGGCCTGTTGCATCCTACACAACATTGCACTCAGGCTCAATATCTGGGTCGACATTAATGAGGATCTTAAGGAGGATCCACTGTGCTCTCCTGCAGGTGGCTGTGATGACACACGTGCGGGGACGGCAGTCAGGCAATGTCTGATCGATGCGCTGTTCTCATGTAAGTCCTGCATATGTGGTGATATGCATATTTGTCTACATGTACATGCTGTGGTGTATGTTTCTGGCCTCTCTCTGCACATATGTATGTTTCCCTTCTGTCTTTACATCCCCAGGAGTAGCCAATGTTCATGGCCATTGCAGCAGTGCAGTGGTACCTATGAGTATGTCCTTCAACCTGCAGGTAACTGTGTTGGGTGAACATAGCGGTATATGTACTGCGGGTGCACTGCGACATAGCACATTTCTGGTGTTCTCTGTCCACTGCACATATGTTGTTGTGCACCTGTTTGACCTGCACCTCCCTACCCCACATGTTCGGTTTGGCAACCATATGGCCATTAGTTCAGGTCAGGTTCTTGGTTTTCATAACTGTATTTGTGGCAACTGTGATGGAGCTGTGTGTGTCTGCAGGCATGGGGTGTGGTGGTGGCGGGCGGCATCAGTGTCTCCTTGCATGGACTGTGATGCTTGCCTCCACTGGTATCAGCTTGGGCTCACAGGGGCCGTATGCTACTGGCGGCATGCTCTCCCCATCTCACTGTGTGTGTGTGTGTGTCTGTGTTTTTCGGACGTGTCTATGTGACGGCACACTCTCTGCTATCCTTGTGCGTTGTCTGGTGATGGGATGTGCCTGGACACCTGTGCGGTGGTGCTCACTGCTCTATCTCTAACCCTGTGCTGGTGCCTTTGTGTACATTGTGCGCATGTATTTACACATGTCTTCTATGTTTTGTACTGACCTGTCTCCTGTTTGCTGCTAGTCCACTATGCATCAACACTTCCATTTCACGGATCTCGCCAGACCTTGAACATGTGGCATTGCCTGCTCGACATGCAGCCATGGTGAATCCACACATTCCAGTGACACACCCTACCTTTACTGTGACCTCCTGTGGCCTTTGCCTGCCTCAGACAGTCCCTATTGGACACCTGCTGCACACAGACGGTATGTTGCATGTTTGATTTGTTTTGACTCACATCACACTTCAAGGGGGATGTTTACTAAAATCCGCAAATGTGCGCGCCGCAAAATAGCGCACGGAAACGCGGCACTGAAACGCGAATAAACGCGTTTAAATGCCCCGCACACGTGCGTGTCACCCCCGCACAGGTACGCGGCACACCAACGGGCCCCGTACAAGTGCGGGCCCGCAAATGTCCGATAGAGGCGTGGAAAGGCGAAAGAAGGGCGGAGGAAGGCTCCGGAGGGGCGGAGGGACGGGGTCAATGGGTGGAGAGTGGGAGGGCAGAGGCTCCCCGCACAGTATCGGGGCAGAATTTCTATGTAAAAACTACCGCGAGTGAAACACTCGCGGTGTAGAAAGCATTTAAAGGGAAGAGAAACCATTTCCGTCAGCAATGTACAGCAAACCCGGGGAAACCTGTAAAACGTCAGCAGTGTGATACATGTGCACAGAACAAAAGTGCAAATAAAAAGCGAAAATGACCACAACAAACATTTTAAAAAGTATAAGTCAGCTGGGGAACAGTGCTAGCAATGGGCACAAAGAAAAAACACACCCAGGAAAGCTCCAAAAAAAAGGAATGAACCATGGAAAGGTGTATGGAGCGGAGACTCTTCCAAAAAACAAACTCCCCTCTTTTGTAGCTGTCCTGGGAGTGTCCCCCATGTTTGTTCATGAAAATCACTGTAGCCGTGTTGGTTATATTTTATCGCCCCTTTCCGTGGTCATGTCTGGGTATTATTTGCATGTTTGTCACCGGACAGGGTGAAGGAGCCCACAGTAAAAATGTGCAGAGCAGGGTGTGTGACCCCATCCTGCCAGGTTTATCATCCCCAGGTACTGCACCATCTCTGTGGCAACAGTGTAGTGCAGTGGACAGAGCCAGTACCTGTAAGACCATAGGGTCACAGGTTCAAATCCCATCTGGGGCACATGCCAATATATTACCCACCACTAACAGAGATATGAAAGACACCCCTTTATTGCAGAGAACATAAACATCCTTCTTTTACCCCACACCGCACACACATCAGAACAATGGTCATCACCCACATACTAGTCGCCCAAATGCAGTCCTGGAGTGGCTCCACTCAATCAGGCCATATGCTTATGCTAAGAGAAGGACATGCTAGCATGTTGGTGGGACTGTACAGATGGTGTAGAGGGAAGTGCCTGCCAGCCACAGCAGAAATTTGACTAGCCAGGTGCAGGCTGCCACCGTCCACTGTAACAGACAGGCCCTGTTGGATGTACAGTCATGGACATCCCAGGGAACTCAGCCAAGCTGTAGATACACGGTGGTGCAGTGTACACAGAAAGTGTATGAAAGAACAGAAGGTCACAGGTTCAAAGTTCGGCTGGGGATATTGCCAATCATGACCACATATTTTACACACAAATAAACCGTGGTAGTAAGCAAAACCTTTAAGGCAGAGGACAGTGGCATCAGTAAAACCCCTAACATTTACCATCCCAAGCACAGACACCATGAACAGGGTGATCACCTAGAGCAGAGTATCCCAAATGCAGTCCTGGAGGACCACACACCAGTCAGGTTCCATGCTGCCTCTAATACAAATGACTGTGCTGCATAGCTATATACCACCCTCATGTCATGCAGATGTAGCACGTGCATATCCATGAGGGACAGCATAAAACCACAACAGTGTTTGCCACACCATGACAAGATGTGGGAAGGCCCGATGAAAAGCACCAGCCAACAGGCCCTGACACACCCACACCCACAGGCCGCATTGCACAATGCATCCTGGAAAGGCAGGACAGTGGGCCCTGCCTGTAACCCCCAATAGTAGCAGTTGCATACGTCACCAATGCCACCCCACACCTGGGGACATGGTACACAGCTATCTAATGTTTCCATTGAACACAGTGAAATATGGATGTAGATGCTCAGTACATTCTGCCCATTGAGCACCACATGACAATCATTCAGATGTGGGTTATGTGTGCAGCAGGTCTGTTGTCTGACAGTGTGTACATCCTGGGTGGGTGACCCCCAACAGCTATGTGTAACATACCCATGCCTGTACTGTTCCCAGGACTGGTGTGTCGCCCAGGGCTGCTAAACTACTTGATCGTACCACACAAGACGACCAACCTGGCTAATGGTCACAGCAATGTGAAACATCAACATACACTCTCAAGAAAGGCAGGGCTAAAAAATAGGCATGTTGGAAGGGTTCCCGGCTCATGCAGCATAACATGTGGATGAGTCAACATTGATGAAGGAGAGAGAGAGCAGGTGTCCCCACACCAATGGTGATTTCCCCTAGGGCATGCACATGTTGCACAACAGCATGTGTGATTTGTGGGGATGTGTGGAGGACTAGGTAGTCACCCCAAACCCATAATGCTCAGCATAGGGAGTTGCGTACATGCACAGTGGATGTTCAACAACTGAGTGGCACCAGCACTAGCAGGGCCTGCAGCATGTTAGCAGAGGTGTACTGGTATCAGTGGGGCCAGTGGCAGGTGGCCAGAGAAGATGGAGCCAGAGCCCCTGACACGTGGGGGCAGTGGCCCACAACAGAAAGGGCCGCTAGGACAAGCAGACATGCTATTTTCAGGGTCTACATTGACTCTGTGTCCGCAGTGTGGTGCAGGGGACACAGCCAGTGTGTTGTGGAGGCAAAGATAACAAGTTCAACTCCCAGCTGGGGCCACCGGCAACACAGTGCACATATTTTATCCACCAGTAAACCGTTATAGGGAATAAAAACCCCACCTGCAGAGAACAAAAGCATGTTCTGAGGATTGCTATTTTACAATAAGTAGCTCATACCCCTCAGAAATGTACAACAGCTACAGCAGAGTACACACAATGCAGTTAGCTGTGATGCTGTCCCCAATATAAGGCCACTTTATCATGGTGTTGGACGCCTACTGCTGGCAGAGGGGGCAGTGGCTGCTGCACCACAGCAGATGCTGCCCTAGCCACCATCACCAGACAGCCACTGTGTGACAAACAGCCATGAACTCCCCGGGAATGAACTGTTGCTGTGCTAAGACGGTGGTGCAGTACACATAGCAAGTGCCCCAAGAGCAGAAGGCCCCAGTTTCATATCTGAGCTGGGGCCACTGCCTTCCAACTACCCTTATTCTTTTCCATGCAGAAAACCTGTTAGTAAAGACTGGAATTCCCCTGCTGATGACATAAGCGTTGGTCAAGACAACATATTTTACAATAAACAGCCCACACCACATAAACATATGCCTCACCCACAGCACAGTCCCCCAAATGCAGCCATGCAGGGACAAAGAACACTCATGTTCGCTGATGTATCCAATATAGATGCGTGTGCTGCAAGTTAAGTGAACACCACCATGGTATGCATCTGTCTGAGAGGCATACTCATCACGGACATCATGAAAACCTGACCAGTGTGTGTGCCATATTGACTGGCTTTTTGAAATTCTGCCGTAGAGCAGTGGCCAACAGGGGCAGAAACACCTGCACCTGCAGGCCCTAATATCTGAGGACCAATGCAGTGGCAGGATGTCAGGCCCTGTGTGCCCCTCCAAAAACTAGTATGTGCAGACATTACCAATCACACGCTACACATGGCGATACATCACACGCATATCAGAAGCCTGGTATGAGCAGTGAGTGTTAGAAATGCCTATGCCAAGCATAAGCAGATCATCGAGCTGTAACAGACCAACGTCTCAGATGTATGTACAACGTGTGTCAGGTCATGTGCCCTCCAGAGATTAACAGCCTGGAACATTTCACCAAAAGTGTACCCCAACGTTGCCATACCCCCAGTGTGCCCATTACTGTTGCGTTGGTCTCTGCTCCTACATAACAGTACATCGTCTCAATGCTGTCCTAGGTTTGGGAGTGTGTGTCTGTTGATCCAGTGTGTGACGACTGCCAACACCTCCCACAGCCCACAATGATAGCACCGTTGCCAGTATTGGCCTGCAAATGTGCATAATGAGGAGCAAAGTACTCTGGGTATAGAACAGACAGGGTGGCAGGAGCAGGATGCAGCTACACAGGGCAAATGTGCATGCCTAGGACCATGTTGTGCTGTGCCATCACCTCCACAGACATGGTGCCCATAGCATGTACTGTGAGGAGGTAACCCTCACCCCGACCGATCAGTGACCACGCCATGGCTAGGTTACAACATATTGCCATACAGTAGTTCTCTCATGTGATTTTATGGGTCCTGGATATATGGGGCCCAATCACTGAGTCAACTGCATGGTGGCTGTGCTCACATCCCAGGTATGGGTGCACAGAGTCTCCCTGGTAGCATGCACCATGGACTGTCAAGCGGCCTGAAAGCAGTTAACATGTGTCTGGCTGGAACACCTTGCAGGGTCAGTAGCTGGGCACACACTGTGCCCTCTGCTGCAAAATGTCAGATGGTGTTGGTTGAGCTGTGTGGCTCTGCCTCTACTGTCTGTTTGCCTGATCTAGACATATGGATATGTTTGAAATTGCAGAGAGTGACCTGTAGGGTCTGTGTACGACAGGTGGAATGAGGTTGCTTGCAACTGCTAGCACTGTAGTTGGGCTACAGAATGTGCATATCGTAATATTGTGCAAACTGTGTTTGACAGGGATGTTCAGGTGGTCAGACACAAATAGCCAATGTGGCCAGACATCTCCCTCACCCCCACAACCCCTTCACATATATCAGGAAGGGCAGGGCACCCACAAAGGATATGCACCCTTGGGTGAGCATTGTAGCCCAGATGGGTCTGGGAGATACAGATGCTTGAAGAAGGACTGTATGTGTGTCTGATATGTCAACCTATCAAACATCGTCTGACAAGCTGATCTGATGTTCCTGGCGTTCTCAGCCAGGACAGGTGCTGTGTGTCTCACCTCACACTCAGGGTGAGTAAAAGCCACACACACTGTGAGGTTCTGTACCCACTCTGTACCTGCAACACAGAAGGTCCGTGCCCAAAAATATGCCCAGGTGCTGTGTGGTTGCACACCCTATCGTAGGACCATTAGTAGACTGCTGCTGTGCATGTGCAGTGCATCATGGGTGTGAGTGGATTGGCCCCACCCTGTTAACTGCAGCACAAAGTCTGCATAGGTTATATTTCAGACAGCCAGAAACTCATCACAGCCCCAGAGCTGTAGTCCAGTGGTGACTGCAATGCCTCAGAAACAAAAGGTTGTTGATTCGAATCCAAAGTGTGGTTATACAAGGAAAGTATTTTATATATCCTGACAGTGGCCCACAGACTCCACCAGTCAGCAGCAGTGCGGGTAAACGTTCTGAAAACCAACAGACAAGGCAGTGTCACATTAGGCAAATGTTTTTCCAAGGTCCATGGGGGCTGTCAGGCCTGGAACGTGGGTAATGTCCTCTAGTACTGGCAACTTAAACACCATCACAGTGCATTAACCCAGGTACACCCTATAAGGTGGTCTGTGGAGCACCTGCTGCTGACAGCACTGTGAGGATCTCCAAACAACCACCAGTAGCCCACAGTCATGGACTTGTCATTGGCTGCACTCACCAATAAACCCACTGTTTATGGAAGTATGCAACCTCTGGCTCCCCATGCAGCAAGGTTAGGTGTGGGCCACAGCTAGATTGCTAACAACAGATGCCTGGCTGGCCAAAGAGGCAATCATGCAGACTGTGTGTTGTTGTTACCAGGGTTGTGTTGCCCCATCAGTGAGAATGGTGTATGACACATGATGTATGCAGCAGTGTGAGTGTCTTGCCACCAGCAGCACCTCTGTAATGCAGAAAGGGCTCTGGGCCAAGTAATAATGTTGCAAAGTATGAAAATATATGTTGTGCACAGCATAGATGTACATGGAAAGCACCATGCCCAATGTTGTAACAAAAGTATGATAATGTGAGCTGCCTGAGACAGGCACTCCAGAGCGCAAAAGGAAGATGTAACCCATGATGCCAGGTTAAGCAGCCAATGTATCCACCATTGCGCTATATCTCAGCCCCCAGGACTGTATGCCAGCAGATATACCACAGTTTAATGTGGATTGTGGTGACATGCTGACCACATTGCCCCCTAATGTCTAACACACAACCTACTTTTGTGTGTAATGCACATATATGAACCCCCTCAAAACACCTATGGCAACCACCACATCATTGCTGTCTGTACATGGTGAGTCACCACAGAACATAGCCCACTAACACACATAACCCCATATCACCAGGTTGCTTGACCCCTGACGCTGATGGTCTGTTTGCACCCATTGCTATCAGTGTCAGAGCACTACCTGCTATGTGACACACATAGCACACCGCATCTGACAATGGCCCAGGAATCAGTGCATATGTGTCCAGAGGTTCAAGACCACACTGTGTGAACAAGTGAAATCCACAATAATTAAAGTCTGTTATAGGGACATGAGAGATACCTTGTAGCTATGTGAGTATGCCAAGAACATGAAACCTATTTCTATTGTTAAATATAAGAAATGTGTATGAATGCTGCGTGCCGGTAATCTTTGCACTTTTCTGGCGCGCAGCAATGCGGAACGCAAGGGCAAGCAGTGATGAGGGCCGCAGCCATGCGGCGTGCACGTGCGTGCTCTGATACGCGCAAATGCGGAAGTTGCGTCCTTAGCGTTCGCGCGTCTACACGCCCACAAAACAAAATGGCGACGAGAAGCAGGAAGCCTGCATTCAGCCATCGGGAGCTGTGCCTCCTGGCCTCCCTTATTGGGCCAATCCAAAAACGGCTGTTCCCAGGGCCCTCCAGGAGGAGAAACATGGGGAAGGTGCTGAGGGCCTGGGAGAGGGTGACCAGGCGCTTCAATCGTGAGGCAGACCACCCACGTGAGGTAAGTGAATGGGCACAGGTCACAAAACCATATACACAGACAGGGTTAATGTCAGCTGTCCATGCTGTTGTGTGTAAGTAGTCCAGATAACGTACGTGTAGCAGGGTAACCACATGCCATATGCATTGTGTAACACATCTGAGTGGTTGCCCATGTAGCCAATTCCAGATCCATGTGGCCACAGAGGGCATGATGACCCCCTGGCGTCATGACAGCTGCTGGTATTGATGCACTACAGACCACTGTAACACAGCTAGGCCAACCATCTGCCTAAGGAGTGTCCAGAATCACCATGTGCTGATGGCGGTATCTGCATCTGGAGGGTAACACATAGGGGCAACCATCAGGGGTCATGGAACCGTCAGCACAAGGGCCCTGACGCACACAGGTGCCCAGGGGTCGTATACAAATGTGGTATAATACATCCCCCTCCCCTCAGGGGTCCAGAGAGCCACTCAACCCCACATAACCCATATCTCCAGGAGGTCAGAGAGCCCATCCAAGTGGGTCCTCTATCACCCTGGAGATATGGATCTGTGTCCTAATGTAGTTTGAACCCTACTCCCAACCTCCAGGAGTGCAGAGAGCCCATCCAAGTGGGTCCTCCATCACCCTGGAGCTATGTATCTGTGTCCTAATGTAGTTTGAACCCTTCTCCCTACCTCCAGGTGTGCAGAGAGCTCATCCAAGTGGGTTCTCAATCACCCTGGAGATTTGTATGGATGTGCCAGTGTAGGCTAACACATCCACCAATCCCCAGTTGTCTGCCCAGCCCATCACAGTGTGCCACAGTCACCCTGGTGATATGGTGCAGGGTGAGGATGGCGTTAAGTCAATCATCTGTACCTCATGCAGTCCTGACTCATGCACATGGCATCCAGGGTGTCACCATATTGCAATGCTGTATCTTGGTGATGATGTGCCCTAGGACACCCAAGACCCTGGTGGCTGATACCTGATTGTAACAGAGGGTATGTTAGTCTGATCTGTCACATAGGGTATAGTGGTCTGGTTGCACCTCACACTCGCTCTATGTGGCACATAGTCCAACACACGCACTGTAGACGTATGGACATGTTATGGTAGATGCAGATACAGATGTGCGTCAACAACATCTATCACACATTAGCCTCGGGATGGACGTCAAAAGCCTTGCGAGAGGGACATGTCCACAGCTATGTATGCAGAATTAGGTTTCCCCTCCCCAAAAGCACCCAGGCACAATGACCCTTTCTGTACATGTACCTCACAGATGCCCCTGGGGGGTTCCAGACACACATCCAGGTTGCACACAACAGCCTATAATCCACACATGTACAGGGGCAGAAAAAGCACATATCCGTGTAATGTGTCATTGCCCGTAGTGTGTGCAGGCACATCTCATATAACCCGCAAGGACACAGGTCAGAGGAACATAACAACACTGGAGAGGCTGGAAGGTGACAGATGCATGTCCACCGTCGCCAGTATGCTGTGTCTAACAGTCGGCAAGGTAGGTCTGATGTAGCTATCAGTAGCCCTATGACATACAGGACACACAACTCATGTGGTGGGTCAGGTAAGGACATCCATGGCCATGTAGATATCCACGTGTCATGGAGCTGCCCCCTGCCACGGTGCATAGGGCAAACCACCCAATGTCACATGTATGTGAGAACAAACATGTTTGCCGGTAGATCAGGGTGCCATTGCGTTTGGAGTGCATGACATGTACAGATAATGTGACCACACATGTATCTAAGGTAATACCTACTGGTTTTAAGTCCTCTGCATGGACATGCACATTGGCCAAACAAATGAGGCATGGCAAAGCCATGTCTGTCAAGGGTGCCAAAGGGAAACATCCCCATGCGCTCAGGGAGACACGGACATTGCACATAGGTGTCACTGCACACATGTCCACACCCACATTGAGGCATGTATGTGGCACTGGGGACAGGTAATCACCTGGAAAAAGCATGAATGCCGTGACCCATATCTGTCTGAGATGCAGTGTGGAAGACAGCATGCGACTGCTCCCCACCATCCACTATAAAGGCATATGGGAGTACCCCACAGCTCATGTGGCCTGCCCTGATGCAAACCCCAAGTGCTGCTCCCCAGTGCATAATGTCACGCAAATATGTCATCTCTGTGTCCGTCTAAGTGCAATACACCTGCATGTTAAAGCAACCCCTGTGTGTGTCTCTGCTGAGGTCCCCACGAACGGCGACACTGGTGTATCTGATACCCCAGCACTAGTAGCTGTGTGGACATGATCCACAGACAATACCAGGGGAACAGTGAGAATGACACTATTACGTTGCTACACTATGTATGCATAGGGCCAAACCATGCCATCAGCATGGAGAACACACCATGTGCCGGAGGACATGAGCCAGGAGTGCCAATTACTCTCTGGTCACTGTCAGCCATGCCTAGTGTGCTGAATGCCAAGGGCCTACATGTGACCTGTCACCATGAGTGACCAGTGGGATGGCATCCAGGGGAGGTGTCTGACCGAGCCGCCCAGCCATGCGCACCACCCCCCCCCCAACACCCAAATGTGGCTGTGTTGGTAGCCATTTCCCCTGTGGAGCGCCATGTGTCCTGTGCATCACATCTTGACCAACATAATGTGGCATGATCACAGAGGGCCACAATCCGCACAACATCGGGATGCCCTGGCAGTGGCACTGACAAATGCAGTCTGTCACAACAGCTCTGGTGTGACCACCAGGCCCAACAAAGTGAGTCAGTAACCACAATACCAGTGGGGAGGCGGGACATGCGTCATAACACCACGTGCTGTGCATTGGGGCATGGGATGTGTCCATGACAACTGCAACAGCATAGCAGGTGTCACTAGCACACACATTGATGTGCCAAAGATGCGGGCCTGCAGACATCCCTAATACACCAGGGCACCGGACAACACCCCAGGCCACACTTATTGTGTCATTGGCACACACAATGTTTGGCGCACAGCATGGGCATATGGACCATCAATGCAGATGTTTATTGTGCGGGACACATTGGTTCCATGTAACCTCTGGCACTACGCACCTGTGTCCCCAAACCGCACGCTCACAAAAACCACAGGGACAATATATGTCCAATCCACCTAGGTGCCTAGTGAATGGGACAGCTCAGAGTAGAGTAATGTAATTTGCAAGAGGGTGCCTGCATGTCCAAAAAGGAAATCTGTCCCACCCTACGATCAGACCCACTGGGGGCTGCCCTGGCCTGTGGCCATGCTCCACTCAGTTGCAGTCAGAAATGAGGTACAACACAGGGGACATGCGGCTGACAACCAATCAATATCCACATACGCCAAGGGAGGGTGTCACCCTGGCTGGACATCAAGACATCCAGGATAGCACCCTGAACAGGAGGGGATAGACCCCCCCAAACCCTACCCACATGGCACATATTGAGATAATAACTATGCAGCGTTAAACGTTCCCTGTGGTGCCAAATTGAAAGCCCCCTGTGCACCCCATTGTGGTGTAGGCGGTTATGCTCACAACACAGTGTCACAGATTACATGTCGTCAGACACTCTGTTAGTGGCGTATGAACAGTGCTGCCTTGGCTGCCGTGTGTGCCATGGATCCCTGCTCTCACACAGGATACTGACCCAAACAATGTTGCAGGGGACGGCGTGGATGGCGTCTGACGAACATGTAGAGCACCTAGATGTGGCCCTCCCATATGACATGGGGGAGGTATGGGTAGCGCCTGTCAGTAATGCGTGTTTCGAGGGCAAATGATGGCAACAGGGTATCATTGGGCTTGTGTGGACACATAGGGTGAGTCCCTGCCCTTGACATTGTGGCATATGCCGCCAAAAGTGACATGTCTGTCACACGACATTGTCTGCTACACCCACTGTATGTGTGTCTAACTGTCATGGACAAAGTGACAGCAAGGATCCATGAGGTGGATGCTGACAGGTCTGTCCTGGCCAGGGG
The DNA here is from genome assembly GCA_033557465.1 of Ichthyophis bannanicus. Taxonomy (NCBI): domain Eukaryota; kingdom Metazoa; phylum Chordata; class Amphibia; order Gymnophiona; family Ichthyophiidae; genus Ichthyophis; species Ichthyophis bannanicus. Next base: position 97,696,357 of record CM066036.1, read on the forward strand.
GGCCAAACAGTACTACCCAGCAAATGGAAGGCCAACAATGACTACACACTGTGCAGCACAAACTTAGCCAAGCAGTCATATGGCCATCATGCCCCACACCCACCTCTACCTGTGAGAAATGTACATGTTCCACACTAGAACACATCTGGAAAACACCCAGCCGTAGCTTGTACAGTGGTAATAGCAACCAGAGGACATCCCAGCACCTGGTCAGGTACATCCCCACCCCCCTGCAAACAACTGATACAGATATGGGACAGCTCATGATCCCCATGTCCCCGCATGCATGTGTGTTGCGACACACCATAGGAGGCCTGGACACTGTCAACCATGGGAGGTGGCCCATGCAAACGACCCAAACACACCTACCCTGCACAACACAACGTGAGGACAAACCCCAGAATATAACCCCAGCATGCCTTGTGAGAGATTTGCAAACTAGCTTACAAGGGGTACAAGTGGGGGCACTGCAACAGGCGGGTTGTGTATTACACAGCCCCAATATGCACCTACCTGAGACTACATGAGGGCACAGACACATAGGGATGCGATGTGTCATGATGATGCTGTGAAACACCAAGTACACACATGGCCGTCACCAGGCAACACCCATAGGGGGTGACCCAGAAGCCTACTGTGTAGGTGAGCTGCCCCACAGGGGACACACACTGTGGGAATCATACAGTGGCAATGGCTCAGAGTTGGTCACCTCCATCGGTCACCATGTCCTGCCTGTTCCAGGAAACATCAGACACACACACCTTTGACAGCTGCTGTCATTGCACAGCAGGGACATGACCTGCAATGCACACCATGTCCCCTAGGTGATCTATTCCCCCCCTCATCCCCTCTGTCTCTGTGACATCCCACCTATGGCCACTCGTCTCCACCCATGTCTCTCACTGTCACTCCCACCAGTCCACGTTGTGGTGTGTGGTGTTCTGGGGATATGGGTGAAGAGCAGCATGCAGTCACCGTGTGATGCTGTTGTGTGCTGCCCTACATGACAGTGCAGGTGGATGTACGCTATGCTCATGTCATACCGCTGTGACACCTATGTGCTAACCTATTCGCACATATGGGAGGGACTGACTGCTGGAGGCGCGTTACCATGCTCTACATGCCACAAACAGCAGGGGTGTGGGAGAAGCATGATGCGGGTGAGACATGGCAAAGTATGTTTACCCATAGCCCCAGTGACAGGTGGTATGTGTTGACACCAGACAACGTTTGCATATCCACAGGTGGAGGACCTGAGGAAGAAGGGGCGCGAACTTCGCCAGTACCACCCCGAGTTCCTGGCACGTGCCTGCAGGGAGCAGGAGCACCACCACGATGGTGAGTATTGGAGGGCAAAATCACAGGTTCAGGTGGGCCATAGGGCCACCAGCCTGTCCCTCTCGCCTGTATCTGCACATTCGGTATGTGTCACACATGGACATGCCCTGATGTATGTCATCCTTCACAGACAGTGATGCCAGCGACGCCTCCCCACACACCTCTGCGTACTGTTTACGCAGGCCCACCACCCGGTGCACAACAGAGGAGGAGGAGGAGGAGGAGGAGGATGACCAGGCCAGAGGGATGTGTCAGCAGCAGGAGCAGCAAGATGCAGGCCCTGAGAGGGCAGATGTGGTGGTGGTGGTGTCCTCCTCCAGTGATGTGGGGGAGTACGAGGCGGATGGCAGCAGCCACACCCCTAACCAGGGGCAGCGCCAAGATGGAACAATGGGGGGTGCAGGGGAGAGGGGCAACGGGGGCAGGGGCGCGGGCAGGGAGGGGGGAGTTGGGGTGATTGTCTGGGCAGGGAGGGTGGGGGGTGGGAGTGGAGGGAGCGGGGAGGGGTTGGAGGTGGGTGGGGGGGAACACAGCCCAGCAGAGGGCCACCGGGGCACCAGTCCGGCACTGCAGGCGTCTGCACAGCATGGACGTGTGCACGGTCTTGCGGCATCCAGGGCCACTGGCACACCTCATGCTAATGCCAGCACACAGACCACAGCCAATGTGTGTCTGTGTGCTGGCAGGTGTATCCACGATGTGTTTGTGGCCCTGGATGACGTACGACGCGACATCCGTGTCGTGTACCACGCCCTGCAGTGTCTGACTGGGGCTGTTCGGCAGGTGGCCACTGATGTGGTGCATCTGGCATCCCGATGGCCACCTGCCGGAGAGAGCGTGACAGGTACCATGGCTGGCACCTGTGATGCCCCTGTGTGCCCTCTGCTGTGCTGTGTTTCCCCCGCCCCCACGTTATGCACCTGATAATGTTGGGCATGTTGCCCATTGTGTGTTTTATTGTTGGTCAATAAAAAGTTTATGACCCTGCCTCACTGGTCACGTGTTTACCTCACACACACAACATGTATGCAAGCATGGGACAGGTCCATACACCTGGTTGGACATGTAACGTAGCCATGGCCATCATAATGTTACCAGCACCACATGCGTAGCTGTGGGATAAACATGTGTGCATAGAAATGGGACATGGGTAGCCACAGGTAATGCTGCTGTTAATATCTCCCACCTAAACAGTCATGTCACAGGGATGTGTCTGTCGCAACACCAATTGCTGGCACAGAGCAGCATCGTACAGACACCTGACACCCATGTGTGCCTCTGACACATGTGTGCCATGGAGGGGCGGGGACACGCATGACATCCCTGCCAAGGACAGGGCCAATGGGCACATAGCCTCCCCCAATGTGCACAGTATAAGGGGGTGGGAACGTGGAATGCCCAAGATAGTGTTGCTGTAACCCTGGAGCTGGCCAACATGTGCTATTGGGCCTATGTGTACATCGGTGTATTGCAGCCAAGGGGCAATGAACAAATCGTATGCATTTACGGAATGACAGGCAATGGCATGTGTGCAGTAATACATGACAGTATGAACACCCCGGCAACAACGGTCCGGGTCTCAACTCTTCTGGCCACGGTCAAGGCATGCATGTGCACACAACCTATGGTATAAAAGGAATACAAATTGGACTGAGACGTAGTAGGTATGCATTGTCACCGTAATATGTATTGTGCTATTGACGACGGCGTGGCCTCCCACGTCTGCCAGCGATACGCATAATGACGCTCAAAATTAGTTACTGCCGCACAAACTTTCATTCGCGACGCCTGGAGACGGCCAAAATTAGTGTGCCTCCATAAACTTTCTGTTTCAGCATTACTATTTATGCCTCTGCCAGCCTTTTCGGATTGCACACAATGGGGTATTGAACCCGTGGCCCCTGCACCATTGGTTGGTGTCTTGCCATTGTGCTACGTCTTGGGTCCTGTGTATGGACATTTTCCCACCGCCTCATGCCGTCCACAACTAACACAGCTCCACCTACTGCCGCCCAAAACGCAAAAGATGTCCCGCGCACAGCCTAATGCCGCACGAAACGCAAGCGACGTACAGCGCGCCGCATAATGCACCACAGATTTTACAGCGCATAGCCTCATGACACAAAATATTACTTACTTCCGCACAAACATACCACCGCAGCACCCACAGCCGCCCAAATGTGGTATGCCTCCTGAAATGCTTTTTCAACATTACTATTCATGCCTCACCCTGCCGCCTTTGGTTGCGCACACTGGGGGATTGAACCCATGGCCCCTGCACCATTGATTTTTGTCTTCAACATTGTGCTACGGCTGTGCTCTTCTATGTGCCCGGCAACGCCCTGCTTAGCCTTCCCACGCGCTAATGTGGGACCCGCACATTAGCGCGCTGCGCACAGGTACGGTCCCTTTTTCCGTTTTTCAGCCTGGCCCGCCCACTCCTTATATGGCACCCGCACACTAACGGGAACCCGCACAGCAACGGTGTTTAGTAAACATGCCCCCAAGTGTTTCTTATGGGCTGTTTTTTTTGTCATGGACCTCTGTGGGATCTGTGTGCACCAACACTGCTGGACATGCTGTGGCCCACTGGGCAGCCTGTGTTACATGGCCATAGACATGGCCATGTCGAGATGGCAACCTGGTCGGCCGTGCCATCTCCAGCTGTGGCCAACACGGACTGTGCTCTTTGTTGTGATCGTGTCCTGTGTACATGTCTGAGATCTCATTATGAAGACCAAAGAAAGCAACCAATGTATCTGTAAGATGCAATAGGACAAAGAGAACAGATACCCAGACCGGCAGAGTTTTCAGGTTTGAAAAAACCCTTTCTTTATTATCCTTACGCGTTTCAGCCAGATGGCCTTCTTCAGGGGGATATTATAGGGTGCAAACCTCAAAGAAACAAACAATAATAATTAAAACACATCAAATAAATAATTAATAAACAATATGAACATTAATTAAAATCATTGAAAAGTATAAAACCAAAATGAATGACATAGTAGCTGGAAAGCCAGACCGCTAACATCTGTAATCACCAAATAATGATCATAGAAGTAAAAATACAGACATATATAATGTGCTATAATGATATCTACAGAAAAAAGTAAAAAGCAAATAAACAATCAAAAAATATTTTATCAAAAAAGGACAGAAAATGAGATGAGGAGGACATAACTGAAAACATGAATATGTATACGATAACTGTTTTTGTGTATGTATAGAACTTCTGTTAAATAGAGAACATATATCACTAAAAAAAGGAGGAATAAAAAACCAATAAATAATAAATAATACACAAGTAAAATAATTAAAATTAATAAACAACAATAATATGATCCATAATAAACAATCTGCTCTAAAGCATACTTAAAAAATAATAAATATCTGATAAATAATAAACATCTAAAACCATAAACAATGTGATAATGCGCTTAAAAATAATGTTTGAATCATGCAAACAGCAAAAATGATAAAAAGTACAAATAAATTTAAAATACGTACAAACCTATTAAAATATATTAAATAATTCCAGAGGAGAAAGAACCACAATGTGAGGTACCTATATAAAAAAATAATCACAAAAAGCTTTTATATGTGAAATCACGGTAAAGGAGGAGCACTGTAATAACCCCAAACAGTAGGGAACAATGCCCTAGGTGTCCTTTAAAAATAAGGTATAAAACAAAACTGGATATGTTGACAAGATCTATGGGCAATATCTTGCCAATTAATAAAAGCTCCAAAGGAAATGTAAAAATAACTATCCCTAAATATCCAAAAGATGAAAAAGGGCAATGTATCAAAACTAGGTATGTTTGCAAGATCGATGGACAATGTTCTACCAATTTATAGAGACCCCAAAGGATATGTGGAGATGAACTATCCCTAAATGTGCAGGGGATAATTAATTATTGTGGAATTTTATTTTATTTTTATCTATGTTGTGATGACGCCATAGCATACCATCAATAAGAATTTTATGAATCCGAACGTCTTAACATAGACTGTATTTTCTATGCAAACGAAATGATCAAGTATAATGGATTGATAATGTAAACAGAATAGTGTGCTCAACCAGCAGTACATTTAAGAATAAGTGGTACGTGTGGAAATAACAAATAGAGAAATGAAAAGCAGTGCTGCTGTGTTGGCGTTTTTTCGCGGAACTGATCAATGGTGCACCTAACCTCAACTAAATAAATTGGTACCATAGATCAAATTTATGGAGATAAACACGTCATTGATATCTTGAAAAGCAGTGCACACATTTAAAATCATGAATGCTAAACATTCTACTGTAAGCTTAATATATAAAGCCCGTTAAAAAACAAAAACAAAACCGCTATGTCCAATATGCCGACACATGTTATTCAAACGTGGTCTTGCACTTTTCATTCAAAAAAACCCCTCTTTTCAATGCTTTAAAGAATGAAATTCAAAAAAAGAAGACTAATAAATCCTGCATATCATCATGAAATAAAACAATCATCTTACCGCACACTTCAGTGTTGTCTGCATAGCAGTAATGAGGTGCACACTACTGGTCTGTTTTCCTGCCGTACAGAGGTGAAAGTTTATATGTAAAAGAGTGAAAACCATTAGAATAAAAAGAAGCCAATGTATGCAGTGCTATAGAAGTAAAGTTAAAAAAGGAACCTAATGAATATTATATTTAAGCATAAAAGAAGACAAAGAGCTGCCATCTAAACGCAACCTTCAATATTGTCTATATAGCAGTAGCACGATCTGAACTGTTCAACTGTAAAGAATGAATAAAATCCATATTACAGAATTCAAAGTATCAGAATCAAAAACAACAAACTGTGAATGATGCCATATTGAAGAGCTTAAAATCTTTTTACCTTAATCACGAACCTAGAGGTAGATTTGTCGATTTTTTGTAATTTTTTCATCATTTCTTATTCTTTTTTTCCCCTCCCTTCCTCTCCCTCTCCCTCTCCCTTTCCCCTTCCATCCTCTTTCCCCCTCCCCCTTCTGTAATATGGATTTTATAGACAATGTTGAAGGTTGCGTTTAGATGGCTGATGTTTGTCTTCTTTTATGATTAAATATAGTATTCATTAGGTTCCTTTTTTAAAACACTGTTAAATACAAACAGACCAGTAGCGTGCACCTCATTACTGTTATGCAGACAACACTGAAGTGTGCAGTAAGATGATTGTTTTATTTCACGATGATATGCAGGGTTTATTAGTCTTCTTTTTTTGAATTTCATTCTTTAAAGCATTGAAAAGAGGGTTTTTTGGAATGAAAGGTGCAAGACCACGTTTGAATAACATGTGTAGGCATATTGGACATAGCGGTTTTGTTTTTGTTTTTTAATGGGCTTTATAAATTAAACTTACAGTAGAATGTTCAGCATTCATGATTTTAAATGTGTGCAATGATATTCACAATATCAACGACGTGTTTATCTCCATAAATTTGATCTATGGTACCAATTTATTTAGTTGAGGTTAGGTGCACTGTTGTTCAGTTCCGCGAAAAAACGCCAACACAGCAGCACTGCTTTTCCTTTCTCTATTTGTTATTTCCACACGTACCACTTATTCTTAAATGTATTGCTGGTTGAGCACACTATTCTGTTTACATTATCAATCCATTATACTTGATCATTTTGTTTGGATAGAAAATACAGTCTATAAAAAGACGTTCAGATTCAGTGCTTATTTGATATGTCGGTACTGCCGATTTCCTTAACTTTCAGCGTATTGCTGCCTTGATACTACAATCTTTATAACATAAAATTCTTATTGATGGTATGCTATGGTGTCATCGCAACATAGATAAAAATAAAATAAAATTCCACAATAATTAATTATTACCCCCTGCACATTTAGGGCTAGTTCATTTCCACATATCCTTTGGGGTCTCTATAAATTGGTAGGACATTGTCCATTGATCTTGCAAACATACCTAGTTTTGATACATTGCCCTTTTTCATCTTTTGGATATTTAGGGATAGTTATTTTTACATTTCCTTTGGAGCTTTTATTAATTGGCAAGATATTGCCCATAGATCTTGTCAACATATCCAGTTTTGTTTTATACCTTATTTTTAAAGGACACCGAGGGCATTGTTCCCTACTGTTTGGGGTTATAACCGGGTAAGGCGGACCGGCCCCTGCCACACCGCAACACCCCCCCCCCACCCCCTCAACCATCATAACAAAGGTAGACCACACATATATGGGAATTCAACTGGTCGCAGCTTTATTGCCATAAACCATAACATCAACAATCCAAACCTTAAATTGTATTCCCCCCCCCAGCAGAGCGAACCCTCACCAGCCATGTGAGTAGCAAAGTGATGCCGCTTCCGCTTCCGCCTTGTCCAGGCCCCGGCAAATTGCCTAGCCTCCCTCATCCGGCTTCGCCATATTATTAGCAAAAGCCTGAGGGACCACCCGGGCGGGGGCACCCAACCCCCGCCCTACTGCTTGGCTCCGGCTCCAGACCCCGGAAACCTCCGGGATCCCGCCCCACCCCCCCCAGCTGCGACACCCCTCCAAAGCCACCCCACCCCCGAACCCCAATAAAGGGCGCGAGGGCGGGATGTCCGGCACCTCCGGCCACCTTGAGGGAAAGGCCGGAGGACACCGCAACGCTCCCCTTACTCCCCCCCCGAAACTCCTCCACTCCTCCCATTGGCTCCCGCGCCCTGCCATGTACCGCCAATGGGAGCCCTCCATGCGCCGCGAGCCCCACCCGTGAACCGCGCAGCCACGCCGCCCCCCGTTTAACGCCGGCCGCTCACACGCCCCGGGGGGCCACGCGGCCTCGCCATAACCGGGTAAGGCGGACTGGCCCCTGCCACACCGCAACACCCCCCCACCCCCTCAACCATCATAACAAAGGTAGACCACACATATATGGGAATTCAACTGGTTGCAGCTTTATTGCCATAAACCATAACATCAACAATCCAAACCTCCCTCATCCGGCGTCGCCATATTATTAGCAAAAGCCTGAGGGACCGCCCGGGCGGGGGTACCCCACCCCTGCCCTACTGCTTGGCTCCGGCTCCGGACCCCGGAAACCTCCGGGATCCCGCCACCGGCTCCGGCCCTCACCGGCCTGAGCCGCCCCCCCCGGCTAAGCTGCGACCAGCGCCCCTCCGGTTCAGACTATCCTCCAAGGCCTCCTGCCAATCGTTGAGGAGCAAATCCATCCCCACCGGGGATAGATGGACCCCATTGGCCCGATACAGGCCCGCACACTCCGCATCAGCCCAGGGGTGCAAAATCGGGCCCCCACCCTGCTCCCCCACCCATCTGCCAATTCGGCGATTGATCTTCGTCAGACCCCGCGACCCCCACCGCTGAGCCTTGCAAGCAGGCTTGGCACGATATCTGACCACAGCAAAATCACACCATGAAACATCTCAAATAGCGCTTCCATGTCCCGAATCACAGTCCGACTCCACTGCCGGCCCGTCCAGGACACCAGATCGTTGCCACCCAGGTGGATCACCATGGCATCAGGTGGCCCCCGCAGCCGCTTGTGGTGCCGCAGCAAAGGCAAGAGCTGAATCCATCGCAGACGCGCTCACCCAGCCATGAAACAGTCACCCCGAACTGGTCCAAACCAATCTTCCGCTCCACCGGGCGTGTTGCTGCTTGCCAACCGGCCCAGAACTCAAACGAGTGGCCAATCACCCAACAGCGACACGAGCCAGGAACAACTTCTGCAAAACAAACAGATCCACAGTTAGCCAGCCCCCCAGCGCCCCTACAGGTGCACATATCTCCGATACGCCCAGGAAGTCCATCTTCCGATCCGCCTGATATCCCCCTCAGGTAAGCCCACCGCCGCCGCACTAGTAGCTGCTCAAATAAGAAAGGAATGCGGCGCATACAACCCCGCGCCAAGAACGCTACGGAAAACACTGCCCGGAAGCAGGCGCCCTCGTAGCTGGACGACACCACCTGTGGCAAAACAGCACACGAGCGTTGCAGCAACTCAGGCGTAATGGGCCGCCTGCTGACCCTGGGCGACGGACCAGAGCGCTCCCAGCCCTGCAGCATCTGGCTACCAATCCCCCCCAACCGCCCCCCACCCCACTGCCGTAGCAAAGAACGAGAACCCCGCCAAATTCCTACTCGCCGTAGCCCGGGACACTCCTGCGGCTTTCACCGCCGCCACCTACAGACCTATCAAGTGATCGGGGGGTGGTCCCCCCCTATCCACGCTCCCCCAGAAACCGCACCAAGCAGTCGCAGCCCAACTGGTACGATCTGCCGCATCAAGTTTGCTACCGGTTTACAGCGCGGAGTGTAGTTGTTCACTACTCTTACCACCGCTGCGTTGTCACACCACCATACGAGCCTACGATTGCGAACCCTGTCCGGCCAGACCTCCAACACCACCAGTAGCGGAAACAACTCCAAGAAGGTTATATTGGCCGTGAGACCGACTGCCTTCCAAGAATCAGGCCACTCCGCCGCACACCACGAGCCGCCAAAGTACATCCCAAGGCCCAACCCTCTGGCCGCGTCGGTAAACAACTGCCGGTCCCGACTGGAGATCTCCCGATCTCGGAGCACCGTAGTGCCATTGAACTCCCGCAAGAACTCCTCCTATATGGCTAGATCGGCCCGAATACTCTGCGACCCTCAGACGATGATGCGGTCTGGAGAGACCTGCCGTAGCGGCTGCCAAACGCCTCATAAACACTCGCCCCTTAGGGATAACTCTACAGGCAAAATTCAGGGAGCCGATTAACGTCTGCATCTCCCGCGATGTCATCCTTCTAGAACCCAAGGCGTTCGCCACCAGAACCCGGAGCCTCTGGATCCTACCCACCGGCAGGCGCGCCACTAACTCCCCAGAATCCAGCTCAATCCTTAAAAAAGGTTAACCGAGTCGTGGGGCCCTCCGTCTTCCCCTCCGCCAACGGAAATCCCCACTCCCCCGCCATCTGCACGAGCCCGTCCAACAACGCAGTGCACTGCCCAGTCCGCGCCTCCCCCACTACCAGAAAATCATCCAGGTAATGTACCACCTGATCACACCCCACCCGATCTACCAACGCCCAATGCAGGAATGTACTAAACCGCTCAAAGTGCGCACAAGAGATAGAACACCCCATAGGCATACACCAACCGAAGTAATAACTACCCTCGAAGCAAATCCCCAACAACAGGAATGCTGAAGGGTGCACCGGCAATAGCCGAAAAGCCGATTCAATGTCCTCCTTGGCCATCAGGCACCCCGCCCGCACCCCAGCACCAACTCAACCGCCTCGTCGAAGGAAGCATACCGCACTTCGCTCAACTCCTTGGGGATATGATCATTCACCGAACCCCCGATAGGGTGGGACAGGTTATGGATCAACCGGTATTTTCCTGGCTCCCCGGGAAGGGCGGCTCCCCGAAAGGGCCCGCTACCCTCCCCAACCCGATCTCCACTGCTAGCTTATCCCGGACCACGCTGGCGAAACGCTGCACCGACAGGGCATTCCAGACACTGAGAGGCCCCCAGGATGGAGTCCGCATACGCCAGCAGCATCCCGTACTGGTCATGATGCGCCCTCCCCCACACACTAGCCAGCCGCAGAAATGCCCGCACCCAATTCGTTATGTTGCGCGCCACCTTCCGCACCCTACCCGCCTTTTCATCCGCCTTCCGCTTCTTCCTACTGTCCCCAAAACGCTTTTGACCCTCCATTAACCTAAAGATATCAATATAGCGCCTCTCCTTAATTTTACTCCGCAGCTTCCTCGGCACGCGTTCCCACTACTCCGAGAATGCTACCACCGACGACGCTGCCCCTGCCGAACCAACCAACCCGGCCTCGCCCCCGCCGCCCTCGCCCCTGCTCCCATCTGACCCGGACGAAAACGACGACGACACCGAGGACGTAGACAACCAGGAAATCGAAGCCCGACGCTGACGGCCCAAACGCCGCTGCTTCCTGGCCACCTTCCCCCCCTTTCCCCCCGCCAGGATTCCCCCAGAAGACCCCGCCCCCACAGACTCACCTGCCGCAGCCGTCGCCTGCTCAGGCACCGCTCCTGCCTCCGACCGATCCGGCACCATGCTCCTCGAGCCCTGTCCCGGTTCTGCTGACCCCACTGCAGGCGTACTCTCCTCCCCACTCTGCGCTGCGCGGGCCCGTGTCAGCGGAATCTCCTGCCTCGGGGTCCCGGTGAACTGCAATCCCGAAGTGTCCTGTGGGGAGACAAAAGGGAAAGATGCCGCAGCACCCGCCCCCGCCCAAGGCGGCTGCCAAGCCCCCAGCTAATCCGCCCGGGAAGGGCCTTGCCCCCACCCTGCCAAAGTTCCCAACCAGGGGAGCCGCCTCCCCCCATCCACCCCCGCCCGCCCGCCGGGTTTTTTTTTTTTTTGGGTATTTAATAAGCTATTTAATATGACAATTAGCTTGACAATAAGTCAGTGACATTACAATAGAACAATAAGTTAGTGATATTTACCATAGTGCAGGCCCTAAATGAAAGCACACGCTATTGCAATTATGGATGCGCTTATAGAACGGCAACCACCTTACCTGCACACCTAAGTGCCTATTTAGGTGCATCCTTTAAAATAGGGACTTATGCACGTAAATGGTGTACATCTTTAGGCGGTTCCCTTATGAAAACAGCCCCATAACTTTTAATACGTTTAAAATGTAACAGTGCCCTTGCTACTGCATATTGGCCTCATTGTCCTTTGCGATTTGCCTTACGACACTCTAATGCATGCAAACTGTCACAGATGTCTAGAGCAAGTGTGTAAGAGACCCGCAGCTATAGAATTAGGCATCCTGTCATATATGTGCATTCAGTTCAGGCCAATGTGTCCAAATAACATCAGAATATGTCTGTGTTCATTCTTAAACATAGGAACATAGTATATGATGGCAGATAAAGGCCAGTATGCTCCATCCAGTCTGCCCAGCAAGGTGGCCAGAGCGGTCGCACCCACCTCTCCGTGCTAGTCATCCCTTCCTTGCTCTTGTTTAGGGCTATACCCAGACTCTGTGCAGGTCACCCCTCTCCTATACCCTTGTTTAAGGTTGTAATCACCCCCTCTGCTTGTTGAATAAAAGATATTTGAGCTTATTTTGATTTTGTCCTCCTGCTACAAAGGGATCCTCTGTGTCTGTCCCATGCCACCCCGAACTCTGCCACCGCACCTGCCCCCACCACCTCCATCGGGAGGGCACTCCAAGCATCCACCACCCCTTCAGTGAAAAAGCACTTCCTGATGTTGCCTTTAAATTTACTTCCTTGCACTTCATTTTTTGCCCTCTAGTTTTGCTGTTTCCCCATCTTTGAAAAAGGAAAAAGAGAGCAAGTTTTCCTCAAAAAAAATGTTGTGTAGGGTCCACCACTCTACACCCCACCCCGAGCTGCCCCCGTGGATGGAAAGGCAGTGTCCAAATCAACAAACTGAATTACACCACATTAAATTAAGCCATGTGCCCCCTCATTTCTCCTCTATGTCAGCACTCAATGGATCCACAGCTCCCAGCGAACAAGAAAACACCCCGGCACCGATGATGGACAACAAATGGCGAGGGAAGAACTGATCCCGACGAACACATCTCCGAAATGTCCCCCAAAACCAACCACAAACGCTGGCCACATTTCCTTGCAGTCGCTGCCCAACGCTCAACCATTTGCAGAGAAAGACGACCCGCACGAGATGTGCCCCCAACTCTACAAACACAAAAATAAAACTCCTTGGCACCTACAAATGAGCCCCCATCTCCCGCGTGAACCACAGCGAGACCAAATGGCACACAAGTCCCACCTCCAACAAGGAACGCCGCCAAGGAGACCAACACAGAACGGACACCGTCAAGCACCAATGTCCGGAACCTCCGGCCACCTCGAGGGAAAGGCCGGAGGACACCGCAACGCTCCCCTTACTCCCCCCCCGAAACTCCTCCACTCCTCCCATTGGCTCCCGCGCCCTGCCATGTACCGCGGGAGCCAATGGGAACCCTCCACGCGCCGCGGGCCCCACCCGCGAACCACGCAGCCACGCCGCGGCAGGCGCGCGGCCGGCCGCCCCCCCAGTTAATGCCGGCCGCTCGCACGCCCCGGGGGGGGCCACGCGGCCTCGCCATTACAGTGCTCCTCCTTTACCGTGGTTTCACATAAAAAAGCTTTTTGTGATTATTCTTTTATAAAGGTACCTCACATTGTGGTTCTTTCTCCTCTGGAATTATTTAATATCTTTTAATAGGTTTGTATGTATTTTAAATTTATTTGTAGTTTTTATCATTTTTGCTGTTTGCATGATTCAAACATTATTTTTAAGCGCATTATCACATTGTTTATGGTTTTAGATGTTTATTATTTATCAGATATTTATTATTTTTAAGTATACTTTAGAGCAGATTGTTTATTATGGATCATATTATTATTGTTTATTAATTTTAATTATTTTACCTGCGTATTATTTATTATTTATTGTTTTTTTTATTCTTCCTTTTTTTAGTGATATATGTTCTCTATTTAACAGAAGTTCTATACATACTGTCGGAGCTCCCCCGTGTGGCCAGGCAGTTGCCCAGTAGTGCGAGAGGGCTCCGATCATCCTTTGTATAAAAGTTAGCCAAATAGCATGTAGTTGTGTCTTTTAAAAGATTAGAGCCAAGTTTAAAGGTCGCAGGAAATTTCTTTTATTTAAGAAATAAGGTTTTCCCAACCAAATTAAATTCTTTGGCAAGAATAGTTGAAAACTACAAAACATAAAGTTCAGGATACTACTCCACACATAAACGTAAGCCTGTTAAACAGTCCTTGGCTTGGCTTAGTTTACATACCTTTTTCCACAAGTAAAAATCTTTTACAAGAGCACTCTGTTCTCCGGTCCCCAGGAGGCACTATAAATCTCCACTGTTCCTTTCACAGCTGGTATAGCAACATTCCCTGGTCCACCAACAGACTTTCCAAATGCAGTAGTATTTCTTCAAGATACAATTTGAACTTTTAGCTTCTTCCTAGCTTTCTTAACCATGCAGCTTTATCAGCCAAGCTGTCATTGATTAGCCTAGCTAAAAGTTATGGGCTTTGCATAGAATGTCTTTGTTAAGAACTTCTGGGTTTTTCTCCAGCTTACTAAAACCCTATTCCGTTCCTATTCTTCTAGCACAGATAGCACATTCAATAATTAAGAACTCCTGGGTTTTCCTCCAGCTTACTAAAACCCTATTCAGTTCTTTATTCTTCCTTGGCACAGATAGCACAGTCAATTTCCATATCTGAAACACTGCTTCCATCAAAAGTGTCCCCCAGGTCCATTTCTTCCTCACTGGGCTCTTCCAGATATCTTCTCTCCTTAGTATCTGCCTGAGAAGCCTTTGCAGGTTGTAAAGCCTTCAACACTTGCTCCCAATTATGCTTTCCAGAACGTGCGCTTGTGGGGGAAGGGCAGGAAAAGGTTTCCCTGCTTAACAGCTTCTTTAAAGCTTGTAAAGGGCTAACCTTGCTAGCAGTGCTTTTCCTTCCTGTAGGCTCCTTACAATGAGAAGGGCCAGACCATGAGCTTCTGGAAAATATCTCCTCCTCAGAAGAATCCTTCCCCGAGCTCTCCACTGGCCTTCTCACCTCTCTGTTCCTGTCCTGGGTCAGCTTCCTTCGTTCCCCTGGCTCTGTAGCAACTCTGCTTGTCCCAGAGCCTCTGTGTCTGCTTCCAAACTGTGTCTGTGCAAGCTGCTTCTGTGTCTCCTGTTTCTCTTTCCGTGTCTGTGCAATCTCTTCCTGCATCTGTGCCATCTCTTTGTGAGTGAAACTTCCCTGCCTAAATGTTTGGGGCTGTCCTATGACTCTTGACCCCGCCCCCAAACCACTCCCATCTCCTCCCTCGGTCTCCATGGGAACAGGGCGTGTCTCTAGCTCTGCACTCCTCTTTGTCTTTAGTTTGGGTGTTAACCCTTCCTGTGCCTGCAGTTTCTTTGGGTTTAGAAAAAAAAGGCTGCTTTCCCTTTCTTTTCCTGCACTCCAAGCCTGCTTCTCCACCACAATACACAAAAAAAGGTATTGGTATACATATTCATGTTTTCAGTTATGTCCTCCTCATCTCATTTTCTGTCCTTTTTTGATACAAATTTTTTGATTGTTTATTTATTTGCTTTTTACTTTTTTACTGTAGATATCATTATAGCACATTATATATGTCTGTATTTTTACTTCTATGATCATTATTTGGTGATTACAGATGTTAGCGGTCTGGCTTTCCAGCTACTATGTCATTCATTTTGTTTTTATACTTTTTAATGATTTTAATTAATGTTTGTATTGTTTATTAATTATTTATTCGGTGTTTTAATTATTATTGTTTGTTTCTTTGAGGTTTGCACTCTATAATATCCCCTTGAAGAAGGCCGTCTGGCCGAAATGCGTAGGGGTAATAAAAAAATATAAAATCCTCCTAACTACTTTCAAAATCATTAATAACATCTCTCCCTCACAACTATCTACCCTAATACACCCCTCATCAGATACTAGAATGCGCAGACAGAATGCAACCTACTCCCTCAACATAAAAACAAATTTTAGAAAAACTAAAGCGACAACAAGTGATAGGGCCTTCTCCTTTGCTGCCCCCACCTTCTGGAATGAAATACCATTAACACTCCGCACGATAAAAGACCTTCATCAATTCAAAAAAGAACTAAAAACCTACCTCTTTACAAAACACTTTGAGATCCCCTACCAACAAAGAACCTCTCCAATACAATCACAGAAACACATCCACAGTACCCAAGACAGAACAAATGACTAACTCAAGAAACTTTACAAACCTCACACAACATGCTAAAGACCCATTCAAACTGTTGACTATTTCACTATTGTAAATAACCACTGTAACTAACTATGCTGTGCTCCATGTATATAACTTGTAAATAGTTTGAAAAGCTCTGTTCTAGTTAACGTTCAAAATATGTTCCCTGTAAGTACACCTGTATATAGTTAAAGCATAATGTTCCTTGTAAATGTATACAGAAGTATACAATTGTTCTGTTTACAGTTCAATGTAAACCGCCCCTGATCTCTGGAAGGGGCGGTATAGAAAAGACTGTTAAATAAATAAAATAAATAAAGAAATAATAAAGAAAGGGTTTTTTCAAACCTGAAAACTCTGCCGGTCTGGGTATCTGTTCTCTTTGAGATCTCATTATGTACATATTGTGGTTTTTCTCTCTCCATTGTGACCTTATTTTGTGCACAGCATTCCATGACCTGTTTCTCCTTCCTCTATCACAGGGCGCAGTGAATACACACGCCATATTGTCTACATTGCAGCTGGCCTACCCATCACAGTACCATTGGCGGACAGAGCACCTCGATGCAGCGATCCCTGGGAGATGGTGCCATTGGATGATGGGCCTCAGTGAGTGGGACACATGCCTATGATGGACATTATTGTTTGACTAATACTTTGTGCTGAACAGGGATAACTGACACAACATTGCTGCCGTACTCTGGCCGTGTGTCATGGTCATCGCGATGGACACGCAGTACAATCTGCATTACTGTGGCACACTGAGTTGTCACACGTAACCTTGCATGCCCATGGATCTGTGACAGCCGTACCGGGACATGTATACTTTCGGATGACATTTTCACTATGGACAATGTGTACTGGTCCAAACATATACAGCAGGATGTCACATACTCGCTGTATGTTGTGCATCTATCTGACAATGTGTTGATGTGGGTGGGCCATGTGTGTGACCTGCAGTGCAGTATATCTACATATGTTTGTGTGGACAGTTGCATGCAGCCACGTATGTGCCACGGGGGGAACATCCTGTAGGCCCTGTTGGTATGTCTGGCTACCTTGTACTTGGACATGACAAACTGCCACTACACCACTGTGATGTGTGCCACCATCTGTGATTGGTGTTTGACCCTCACAGGGCGTGTTACAGTTCATCTGCGGCAGCACTCTGTCATGGTTTCACGTACACGATGGATGTGCATCTGCCTGATTCCAGATTTACAATGGTGCATGTGCCTACGTGGATTCTGTGTGGGTTCTAACTCCACATACATGTTATTGTGTGTGGTTGCTCTACAGATGTGCCGCTGTACATTGATTTACCTCCCCATCAATGCATGTGTGCCCAAACCTCCATATGACATAGCATTGTGCCACTGACATTGCAGCATTACCTTAGCTGTAGTGTGGGGGGTGTCTCATTTTTCTGCCTTAGGTTGTGCATCCCCTGTTCATTTGCATATCTGTGGTGCTTCTGTATCCACAACACCCATTGTAGCAGGCCTTCTGCATGGTGTTACCTCTATGTCTGTGAGGTTCGGCTATGTTTGTTCTTTGGCAACATGTGTATCTCCTACCTGTTTCCATGCCCTCCTTTTGCCTTGTGTAACTGTTATTGCTCCCATTTGATCATTAAAGGTGTCTCTGTACATGCGTAACTTATGTCTGCTGATTCTCACGCACATCACGGACTTTTGACTGGCCATCTACACTGCTGTAGGACCCATTGATACACACACATATGGTCTACACAGTTGAGGGCTGGTGCTGGGACATTGAGACATGATATTTTGTTAATGTTTCTGCATTTGCCTGTGCACTACAGATCTACATTGCTGTATGGCAGCATGGCATTACATCTAGGTATACTCTGTTCTGACCCTATTGCCTTCTGGTTATGTGGACAGCTTGGTGCACCTGCCTGGACTGTGCCCCCTCTTAGTTGTGTGTTCCTGTGCTAGTCCCATGATGATGCCGACAGCACATGTCAGTGCCATCTGGTTCACTCACATCACTGTGTCGCCAGTCGGCCTTTCAGGTCATTGCCCAATGTGTGTGTTCTATCATACACAACATGTGTGTAGTGTATTAGATGTTCTGCTGCTGCATTCCTACAAACAGATGGTTTCACTGATGGCCACATACATATTCCATTTTAACACAGGTACATTCATCGCTCCCATGTGCCTGTACAGTTGGAGGTCATCTGTTTTGGAGCATTGTGGCTTCTTGTGGGTGGACATCTCTACTACTTGGGCACATGCATGCCCAGGCTGCTGCCTCTACATCCCCGCCTGGGATGTGTGTGTCGGACATAGCTGGCATTGGTGTTCATTGGCACTGGTGCTGGCAGTGACTGCGGGACTGATTGGATATGCGCCTGCCTCCTTGTCTACACATCATCCACTGCAGAGATGTTGATGTGTTGGTGTGGCACTATGGTTCTCGCACTGGTCTGCGTACCTGGGGACCAGGATTCAATTCCCCATGTAGCATTTGTCAGGCCACATTCCCTGCATTGCTCTGACGGGGTCCAGTTAATCATTGTCACCGTTTGATGTACATTATGAGGGTTATGTTGCCATATACACTGTTTTGCTTGATATCATGGCCAGGCTCTAACACCCATTACATAGCGGAGAGATAGCGATAGCGGAGAGATAGAGATAGCAGAGAGACTGAATGAATTCTTTGCTTCGGTCTTTACTGAGGAAGATGTAGGGATGTTACCCATGACTGAAGTGGTATTTAAAGGTGCGGAAGAATTGAAGGAAATATCGATACATCGGGAAGATGTATTACAACTATTAGATAAAATGAAGAGTAGCAAATCACCTGGGCCGGATGGTATACATCCAAGGGTGTTGAAAGAACTGAAATATGAGATTGCAGACCTGCTATTAGTAATCTGTGAACTATCATTAAAATCATCTCTAATACCTGAAGATTGGCGGATCGCCAATGTAACACCAATTTTTAAAAAGGGTTCGAGGGGTGATCCGGGAAACTACAGACCGGTGAGCCTCACGTCAGTACCGAGAAAAATGGTAGAAACCATCATAAAGAATAAAATTACTCAGCATGTAGATAGTCATGGCCTAATGGGAGACAGCCAACATGGCTTTAGACAAGGAAGATCTTGTCTTACTAATCTGTTATGTTTTTTTGAAAGTGTGAATAAACAGGTGGACAAAGGTGAGTCGGTTGATATAGTGTATCTGGACTTTCAGAAAGCCTTTGACAAGGTTCCTCATCAGAGACTTTTGGCAAAACTAAAGAGTCATGGGATAGGAGGCAGTGTACTACTGTGGATCAGGAACTGGTTAAAAGATTGAAAGCAGAGGGTTGGGCTAAATGGCCAATTTTCCCAATGGAGAAAGGTGAATAGTGGTGTACCCCAGGGATCTGTGCTGGGTCCGCTGCTTTTTGACATATTCATAAATGACCTGGAAAGTAGAATAACAAGTGAGGTTATCAAATTTGCAGATGACACAAAACTATTTAAAGTTGTTAAAACCCAAGAGGATTGTGGAAAATTGCAAGAGGATCTTGATAAATTGGAAGACTGGGCATCAAAATGGCAGATGAAATTTAATGTGGACAAGTGCACAGTTATGCACCTAGGGAAGAACAACCCAAACTATGGTTACACAATGCAAGGTTCCACATTAGGAACCACCACCCAGGAAAAAGATTTAGGCGTCATTGTGGATAACATGTTAAAACCCTCGGCCCAGTGTGCAGCGGCAGCCAAGAGAGCAAATAGAATGCTAGGTATCATAAGGAAAGGAATGGAAAATAAAACAAAAGATATTATAATGCCTCTATACCGTTCCATGGTGAGACCGCACCTTGAATATTGTGTGCAATTCTGGTCGCCGTATCTTAAAAAGGATATAGCGTTATTAGAAAAGGTTCAGAGAAGAGCCACCAAAATGGTAAAGGGGATGGAAGGATACTCCTATGGCTAAAAAGGTTAGGGCTCTTTAACTTGGAAAAGAGACGGCTGAGGGGAGATATGATAGAAGTCTATAAATTAATGAACGGAGTGGAACGGGTAAACATAGATCGACTGTTTACGTTATCAGAATATAGGAAGACTAGGGGACATGCAATGAAGCTACAGGGTATATTTAAGACTAATAAAAGAAAATATTTTTTCACTCAACGTGTAATCAAACTCTGGAATTTGTTACAGGAGGATGTAGTAAAGGCTGTTAGTGTAGCTGGGTTTAAAAAAGGTTTGGACAAGTTCCTGGAGGAAAGGTCCATAAACCATTATTAAGAAGGGACCCAGGATATCAATGCTTGACCTAGTACAAGCATTGCAGAACCTGTGTCTTTTGGGGAAACTGCTAGGTACTTGTGACCTAGATTGGCCACTGTTGGAAACAGGATACTGGGCTTGATGGACCTTGGTCTGACCCAGTATGGCATATCTTATGTTCTTATGTTCTTACATATATCTGTGTGTAGGCTAGCAGACATCTAGCTGTACATGCTTTTCCTGGCTTGTGTGTCCTATATTGCCAGGCACGTATGCCTTTGTGGACATTTCATGACTCCTGTGTGTTTGGTCCTCCACATGCAGCACCCACTGTGTACATGTGCACAGCATGCATCTCCTGGACATGATCTGTCCTGCTCCTCATCTGTTGATGGACCAGTAGCTTTGGTGTGACATTTTTTACAGAATTTGTCTCTGCTGCTGCATCACCACACTGACCATCCTGAACCATTGGCAGTTGCCTGTGTGCCAGCCGTCTGCCGCCTCACACGGTGCTATGACTTTGCATACACACATGCCATTTAGTGGTACATATTAGCATTGCAGTTGCTGTGGTTGTTTGGCATAGTGGTTAGAGGCATGCATTGGGCCACCATAGGTTGTGGGTTTGATGCCAGCATGTTCCATTCCTCTTCTTTTCTTGTGTTCTGCTAACCTTACCATGCAATGGCTGCAACTTCGTCACCTCTCCGCACACCCTTCCTTCTCTTTGCTGTGCACCATGGTGTGTCCTCTATGCAGCCTATCTTTCACATATTAGCTGTTACATATGGTTCTTATCATTATGCTATCCAAGTGAGCAGTTGGCTTGGGGGATTGGTAGTGCTGTTGTGATACTGTTGTTGGACACATTGTTGTGTAGGTTCAATTCTCATGTGCTCCTTTTTGGTTCTATTCCCCGTTTTGCCCTGGTCCAATGACCATGCACACAGCTGTCCCCTCTGCAGGCCCCTGCCACCCTTTCTATTTTGGATCTTCGCTCCTTGGCATGCTTTGTTCAGGGCATTCCACTTCATGGTGTGTGTGGATATGTTTATCTGTGTCTCTTGTCCCACTTACAGACTGCGATATCAGCTGTGGACGTCAGTTCTGCATTTGTGTTGCATCATGGGTACTGGTGGGGTTGCCCTATCCTGGCACACAACAGGCGTTTTGTGTGGTGTCCTGCAGTGTTCTTGTATGCAGACATTGCTGTGGAACTCAACATGGTGGTATAGCCTGCTGGTTTGTTCACTGACTTTCTGCCCACTGGTCATGGGTTTGATTTCTGTTTGTTCCCGTTTTTTATGCCTGTCCTATACAACTACTTGTCATTCCTTTGGAAGTCATATCTCTGCAGATCTGTGCTGCCAGCCCATAGTACCCTCACCACAGTTGCCAACAATCCTTATAAGGCATTATAGGGCACCTTATTAGGCACAGTATAAGGCACGTTACAAGGCACCTTATTAGGCACAGTACAAGGCACGTTATAAGGCACGTTACAAGGCACCTTATTAGGCACAGTACAAGGCACGTTATAGGGCGCGTTATAACGCACGTTACCTGACATGGCTTGCCATAATGATGCCCCGCCCACGCCTTTATATGGGCATCTGTATCTTTACCGCAGAACCTAACGCAAGCGACATTACCGCAGTTTAGTAAACATACCCCTATGTATTTTCCTAAAAAATGTGCCTCTATTCTCCTCTTCCCTCTAGTGGCTAAAGTAATGAACTATGTAGCAAAGTTTAATCTTTAAATGTATGATTTATTTTTATTTTATTATTTTTTTTTATACTGCACTCTTTTTAGAATCAGTGTGCTTTACATGTATACTGACAGGTACTTTTATTCCCTTGTCCCCAAGGGGCTCACAATCTAAGTGTACCTGAGGCAATGGAGGGTTAAGTGGCTTGCCCAAGGCCACAAGGAGTGGCCATGGCACTAGAGACCCCAGTCCCTCTGGCCTGAGGTTGCTTGTCCCCATGTGGGAATTGAACCCCTGGCCCTCTGGCCTGAGGTAACCTGTCCCAACCACTGAGCCACTCCTCCCTGATGCCCAATTAGGTATTTTTACTGGAGGGATAGTTTTGAGCTGGCCATAACTGCTGAGTTTATCAAAATCTTGGGATGTGTGTGTGTAAAGCTGAAGGTTCACTAGAGTGTCCAATATCCTTCTACCGACCCTGCTTGCCCAAGATCAGAAGAAACAGCGGTGCGATTTGAACTGCGTTTCCTTGCTACATAGTTTGCTGCTCTAACCATTAGGCTTTTCCATACGCCAAATCAGTGAGGTAAGCTGTGATTACTTGGCATTTCTAAAGCACTACCAGGTTACGTACTGCTGTACAGACACATATAAGAGAGAGAAAGAGAGAGAGAGTACCTGCTCCATGGAGCTTACAATCTAGTCAAAACATACATGACAACAATAGGTGCCCTAGATCCAAATCATGTTTTAAGTTTTCAATACACCTATAAAAACCATTTCAGACTCATTTACAGAGAGGAAATATCACCAAAAGGACCTCCCTCCCCACTTTACAGGACTTTTGCCCTCTGTCTTTAATACAAGACCTCTGGCTCCTGTAGAGCAGTAGCCTCTGCCGCACAACAGACCCAATGCTAGGACCTGGCATACTGCCTGTCTTCCGGTAGCCTAATGGAACGTACTGCCTTGATAGGTATTGATTTCTATAGCAGAGGCTGGATGATAACAAGCACCAGGCTATTTGATGTTAAGTGCTGAGAAACTGAGGTTAGTGCTGAACCCCTGGGAACAGCTGCTCTCCACAGCACTGTTGCAGAAGCTAACCACATGCATGTTGCTCGCATGGAATATTAACGGCTTTTCACCAGGCTATAGGGTGTGAGCTTTTTCAAAACATTGTAAGCACACTTACCGAACCCTGGCTCTCTCTTCAGAAAGATTTGAAATACAGAGATCCGAAGGAAGGAGAAATGCAAAGCTGGGATCTTCATTTGCTTGTAGGTTTTATTTTATTGGTGACAGAAGCTGCCTTTGGTTGGAGGAGCTGAGTATATGAACAGTGTCCGAACAGCAACGGTCATAAAGGCAGATATGCCAGAGATTCGGCAAAGATATAAACATAGAGAAGAATATTTGTGGTCTGACAAAAGATACAGTGCACATAGGATGCAATATTCCTATGAAGTTGCCGGGGTAGGGGGGAAGGGAGGAGGTGCTGTGATATTTCAGCACCTCCCCCCCACCAGCAGCAACACGGGCGGATGACTCTGGTACAGCTTTGGGGGAATATTGGATAGGAAGAGAAATCACCAGAGATTCTCCATCAGACCCGTCCAGAAGAGCATTCACTCAAATACTCATCTCTGGCAGTCTTCAAACCTGAACAAGCAGCAGGAGTAATGCTGGGTCTTGGCCATGCCAAAATCCATGAATATTTTTCTGGTGGAAATGTTTCTAAGCCTTGAGTTTGGACGAGCCGAGCTCTTGTCCATGTGCTGCTGGGTATTTCATAGGCCAAAGGCTCATAAATATTTACTCAGCATCTCCTGAATCTTTTAGCTGATACATAATTAATTCAAGGGCTTAGTATTCCCAAAAGCCAGCTCGATTTTGGTCTACATACTCAGTTGTAAAGAACAGCATCACATCCTTGATTTATGTACACTCTTGCCAAGGTTACTTTCTGACGTATCTTAATAAGAAAGAGCCTGTGTCCACTGAATACCGATTTCCAGTGGGAGCTCCCTGTACTAACGCTGGGATGCTGGCCTTCTATTCCAGCCATAACAGGCTGAGAAATTCTTTATGCTGGAATTAAAGCTGGATAGTGCTACAGGTGTCTAGTGTTTCACTCCTAGAGTATCTTCTCTTTTATTGCATCCCAGTGACTCTTGGGGTGAGGCACCAGAAGGCAATGGTCTTCACCACATTCAGTATCTACTCAACTTGTTCAACATTGTAAGGGTTAGTGCCAAAGAAATGTTTTGCTATCAAGAGAAGCTATATGGGTATGCACTTTTAGGAAGCTTAAGCGAAGGTGGTCCCAAGGATGTTTGGTGGTCAGGTTTCAAAAATATCCCATGCAAATTATGAATTCAAGTTTAAGTATGCTAGTTTTTGGAAAATAAGTGTCTGTATTAAGAGTGGCTACATACGTTTGCAGGTAATCTGTATGCTTGGCAATTTTCAAAGAGAAAGCACATAAACTTTCTTTTGTAATTGATGCAAAGCCCACAGGTGACACGAATTTGTGTACTTTGCACGAAGGCAGAGAGTTTGAAGATCATCCCCAAAGAGGCTGTTGGGTGAACTCATGACCTTCTAGAGCAGCTCATTATAAAAAGTGCAACCGCTAACCCAAGGGATGTCCTTATTTAATGAAAGACTGGCTAGGAACTATCACAAATAGATATTAAGGTGTATAACTAAACCATGGGGAGACCCTCTCCAAGCAAAATCACACCAACCCGCTTCTGCGGCATTCCATAGATGGATCCAGAACTGAAGCTGTTTGTTAGCCACACAAGGACATCACAGTCCAACGTCTTTATTGAGGTTCAACCTTTGTCAGCAATTGCAATAGCCATACATTCATACATACATTATCTCAGCTCAGCAATAATAGTTAAATGATGATGTTAGACCGTTCCACCTTATGATATTTCACTGTATATACCTGCTCTGTTAAATGTTATTTATGACATGTCTCTAGACCCACTCAAGATCTCTAGTCTGATGTAATCGCTTTTATTTAATTATTCATATGCTATTCCCCAGTTAATCCTTGTTTTATTCCCCTGTTACCTGTAACTTGGACAAGTTCTCTAAATCTGAGTGTATTTTGTTTAATGTAAACCGCACTGATGTCAAATAGCGCGGTATATAAGAGCTGTTAAATAAGATAAAAATAAATAAATAAATTCTCCAAGTTGATAGATGGGGAAGCCGTCCTCTAAAGTGTGGTCGCATGGTGCATTTTATTTGATTCATGTGATTTATATTGATTGTTACCTTCAAAGGTTTGAGAGGTATTGTGCTAACACATTTGTCAGCTTACAGCCTTCTCACATGTTGTACCCTGGGGCTGATCTATTGACACATTAAGGGGCTCGTCTTGTCCATCGGTGTGGAACCACTTGCTCCCAGAAATGAAGTTAGAACTGAATTTCGTGACTTCTAGAAAGAAATTGAAAACATTCCTGTTTTCTCAATTTGCACCTTGCTGTTGTTCTCCGTCATTGTGCTGGAATATAGGATTGTACGAAGAAATTGTTGTTTTTTTTTTTAGTTTATTCTTTGCTGTAGTAGTTCTTGAAGGAGACTGTTAGAGGATTGCACTATTCAAGATATGTTCCATATAGTTTTGGCTTCATTTTTTATCTCTCTCGATTCCAATGAGTGATGGTTTTGGAAGCAGTTTTCTTTTTTGGATTAGCGTGGTGCTACCTTAGATGTGTCATTCTGGCACCAATTGCAGCTTTAAAAGATCTTCGTGAGCTTATTGCCCACGCTGGAGTTAGTACCTCTGCTGAAGCTCTCATAAACTACAATTCCAATTTTGATTTGCTTAGATATACAACTATTTGCCTTACCATGTTCTGGCTGTTCTTAATGATGGCATCCTCTCTGGTCATACGTAGCTCGTAATTGTAAGGTACGCAGATTTGAATTCTCTTTAAAAGAGAGAGCTTCTATTTGACTTAGTTTCATTCCTCCCTGTGCAGCAAGGTTTGACTTTTGTTTTTTTATCATGTTCCCCTATATGGATTCTCTTGGTGAGCAGAATTTACTTTCATTTCATTGCGCGATCTCATCAGGTTTCTATGGAGCTTGTATCTACGTAAGTTTTTTGTTCTCCCCTCCATCCTCCCCATACCGCCACTACCTATTATGTTTTCATCTTACTTTAAGACGCGGGTCCTCTTTGTACATTATATGGATGTGCTCCCATTTGGGACTGGTTCTTATAATCCTGAGTACCTTTTTCGAGGTTACATGGTATTTTAGCACACTACTCTTGTCAGTACTTTATACATTTATACCATCGATATGCTCTTCTTGATTTTACATTGTGGCTGTGTCACAATATTCCTTTTATCAGTCTTTTATATATTTATGTCCTTCTATTTTATATTATGTATTTATTTATCTGATTCTTTTTAGTTTACATCATATTTATTTATTGATTTAATGTCAAATGTCCTTTTACTAGTATACTTTTTAAATGGTCCATTGAGCTTTCAACTAACATTCATGATACATATTTATGATTTTATTTATGTATTTGCTTTTAACTACATGTGTCTAATATGTATTACTGATGATTTGTTGTTTGTTTTTGCCTCTTGCGGTCCCCTGAGGAAGGCAGCTGTGCCGAAACACGGCCGTGTCAAGGTGTTTCAGAATAAAGGACTAGTGTTTACTCCTTGCTCCCTTTGGTTTCTAATATATAGGAGGTGACTGTAGAAGAGTTAGGCATGTGTAAATTATGTCCCACATGCAAGTGAATTTCAGAATGCCATGTCTTCTACATGTCTGATCATGTCGTGCACGGTTTGGTGTTCCTTCAAAATATAAATGTATTCAGTGTTTGAGAACAGCAATGCATGTATATTTTGGGAAATTTCCTCATTAGCATAGCATTTACATCTTATTGGTGTCAAACGCAACTATGCTCTAATTTCTCATATGATGCTTGGCGTGGGAAGAGAGCTTGAGGGGGTCACATGCTTAGCTCTCTGGTGTTAAAAACCACCTCAAAAATAAGAACATTCAAATGCTTGAGTTTGGCTCTTTAATGGTCTCCACTTGGATGTGCAAAATTTGGTACGTACATGTGTAAATATTAATACCTACATGTGTAGGTAACCAAATCTACTGTTGCACATGTGCGTACTGGCACTTATATTACAAAGCCCCAGGTGATGATGGTCTTTTATTTGAATGGCTGTTCACGCTGTATGTGCCACCATAATACTACATATTTTTACTATGGTCTTATAAGCATTTTAAAAAGGCTCTGTGTCCGGCAAGCGTTTTGTAGAATAGGCCGAAAATTGTGGTTGCCTCAGCTTGGATTTCCCCTTTCTCACCTAGACACCCAATACAAAGTTAGTTTTCTGTAGTATTTTATTTATTTGGCACTTTATTTTGTGTACGTTACCCTGCAAAGGATTGTTAGGCATTGCAGAAGGTTTTTTGTGAGACTAGGCATCTGAATGGCAGATGTGCATATGTGCAAAGTGATGCACGTAAGGAAAAATAATCCAAGCTGCAGGTTGAGAATGCTGGATTTGAATAAGGCGTCACCATTTCAGGAAAAGATCTTGGAGTCACTGGGGCCAAATATGTTGAAATTTGCAGCCTAGCGTGCGCTAGCTCCTTGAAAAGCAAACAGAATGTTAGGGATTGTCTGAAAAGGGGACGGGGAACAAAACTGAGAACGTTATGATGCCTTTGTACAGATCTCTGGTGTATCTGCACCTTGAGCACTGTGTCCAGGTCTGGTCACCCAATCTCAAAAAGGATATAGCAGAACTAGAAAAGGTTAAGAGAAGGGCGGCAAAAACGATAAAGAGGATGGAACCCCCCCTTTATGGAGACAGGCTAAAAAGGTTCAGACTCTTCAGCTTGGAGAAATGAGGACTGAGATGGGACATGATAGAAGTTTATAAAATCATGAGTGGGGTGGGGTGAATGGTTAAATAGAAAACAGCTGGTTAAACTGTCAACGACACAAAAACAGGAGGACATTCCATGAAACTAATGACTAGCAGATTGAAAACAAATCGCAGAAAGTTCTTTTATTTATATAGCTCATAATTAAACTATCAAATCTGTTGCCGAAGGAGGTGGTCAAGGCGACTAACAAAGTAGAGCACAAAAGAGGTTTGGAAAAGTTCCTGGAGGAAAAGTTCATAAAAATTGTTAGCCAGGTAGACTTGGGAGAGCCATGCTTATCCCTGGAAAGAACTATGAGAAATAGATCTACTTTTTGGGATCTGTCGGGTACTTTTGTCCCTGACTGACCACTGTCAGAGAAAGGATACTGAGCTTGATGGACTTTGCTTTGACTCAGTGGGGCTATATTATATTCTGATTTGGTATTTTTCATTTTCATTTTGGACCTTGTCATACTGTGTTTTTATTCTGTCTTCTATTCTGCTTTGAACCCTGGTTGCCACTCGAAGAAAAGAGAGTATAAGTGAATCTAAACACTAAAGGAAGCCAAAACAGGCAGCCACGTTTTCTAAAAAAAGCTGCGCAATATTAGTCAGTGGTACTACAAATATAGTTTTTCCAAAGCTAACTTACTCACTCTAAAGAAAGGGGAGGGGAAAGGCCTCACTACAAAGGCTGGGGGCTGCGCTTGCGGTTAAACCTTACCGCGGCATCACACCCAATACAAATACCCTTATTTTCATTCATAGGCCACCAGAAGTATTTTGATAGCTTGAAATTTAAAAACTTGAAAAACTTAACTTTGGTAGTCATTGCGTCCCCAACCCTCAGGGAGGATAATGCTGTCCAATTCTCAGTTCACTTAAGTTTTGCCCTCGCTTTTTTTAGGGGCTGCCTCAGGACAGGTCAAACAGGGCGAAACTCGAGTCGATTGAGGGTTGGACAGCATCATCCTCCTTGAGGGTTGGGGACACAACGACTGCCAAAGTTAAGTTTTTCGAGTTATTAAATGCATTTAAAAGTTGTAAAAATACTCCTGGCAGCCTATGAATGAAAATAAGGGTATTTGTTAGCTTTGGGAAAACTATATTTGTAGTACCACTGACTAATATTGCACAGTTTTTTTTAGAAAACTTGGCTGCCTGTTTTGGCTTCCTTCAGTGTTTAGATTCACTTATACTCTCTTTTCTTCGAGTGGCTTAGAGGTAGGGAGAGTTATTGGAGTTCTCTTATTGGTTGAACCCTGGTTGGGCATAAGTGTCATTTTACATTTAATTAAATTATGCCATATATAGTATGAAAGGCTGACTTCTAATCTGAAAGCTTTAGAGGGTTTTGGTTTGCCTTTTGCTGGGTCATGCAGCGGGCTCCACAAATCCAAGGGAACAGTAAAGTATAGGGGTGAAGTGCTTCTGTCCATGAAAGAAGAGCGGGACCTGGGGTGATTGTTTTTGATGATCTCAAGGCGGCCAAACAGGTAGAAAAAGCAACGGCAAAAACCAGAAGGATACTTGGGTGCATAGGGAGACGAATGGCCAGCAGGAAGAAGGAGGTGATAGTGCTCTGTATAAGTCACTGGTGAGACCTTATTTTGAGTACTGGGTTCGATTCTGGAGACCACACCTTCAACAAGATGGGGTTGATACAGAGGGTAGCTATTAACAAGGTCATTGGTCTTTGTTGTAAAGCATATAGGGGACAGACTTAAAGATCTCAATATGTATACTTTGGAAGAAAGACGGGAGAGGGAAGATATGATAGAGACATTTAAATACCTTGGTGGCATAAATGCACAGGAGGAGAGCCTCTTTCAATTGAAAGAAAGCTCTGGAATGAAAACGCATAGGATAGAGGTGAAAGGAGATAGACTCAGGAGTAATCTGAGAAAATATTTCTTGATGGAAAGAGAGGTGGATGTTTATCCCATGCTTTCATGTATTCAGATACAGTCCTTGTGTCTCTACAACCTTCCAGAAAGCAGGGGGCAAACATAGAGGATCTCGAAAGGAATAAAGGGCACTGTTGTAGTTGGTATGGATAGGCAGACTAGATATGCCATATGATCTTTATCTGTCATCATGTTTCTATATTTTTGTGTTAGTCGTCTTGTACAGCTGGTGGACCACAGTGTTGCATCACTATTCCAACTCCGCAAAGGTACTAAAATATTGCACAAGGAAAGAAGGAAGTGCATGTGTAGTGACTACTTTAATTTGCAGCTGGGATCAGTAGCACCATCCAGTGTCCTTACTAGTTATTGCTAGAATTAGATAGAAGTGGACCGATATTTTCCAGATAATGGGAGGTTCCCTCCTGCCTTTCATTTTAGGATGAGAGGAGACTCCCCTTGAGAAGAGGAAACCCACTCTATAAGGACCTCATCCCAGAGATAGTTTTGGTTGTTTGTTTTTGCCATTGCACCAAGATGCTTTAGGTGGGTGTTTGCCCCTAAATGGGGACAAGTGCTGTTGGTATACAGCCAGAGTCCATCACCCACATTAAAGAAGGAACTGCACCAAATGCTCTATTCAGCTATGAAGAGAAAAGAGGCATGGAGCCACTGCATTAATGTAGGGGGATGTTCACCTAGAAGATGATGGTTCCTGTATGATATCTGCACGAGGATGTTATCAAAGCAAACTTAAATAACTTCATTCCTTATCGTTCCTCCAGTTCAGTCCTCTACCTCTGGGTTGTCAACCTCCTCCTGCAGCTTGGAGACTGGTCTGTCAGAATCATGACATCACTGGATATAGCCTGCTGCCCTCTCTCTTCCTCTCCAGTGTAACCAGTCTCCATGCAGCAGGAGGACATTGTGAGCCTGGGAGAGGGCTCACTGGAGTAACAGATAAGAAAAGAGTAGGAGTAGAGTAGTTAAATTGGGCTGTTTTTTTATTTGATTTTTTTTTGGGTTATGTTTCTTTAAAAAAAAAAAAAAAAGAATGCATTGAAAGGGGTTTGAGGCTCTTTGCAAGCATTTCTTTGCTCCCTGCCTGTCACCAACTTAAAAAAAAAAAACCAGTCTTCAAATAGAACAGGAATTGAATCTTGTTAGCTGGAGGATCTCTCCCTCCGGACGCTACGGGGGAGAGCCCCTCTTAGAGCCATGTACCCTGCCGGACTGCTGGGGCTGCTGGTTGCGGTCTCACAGGGCTGGTAATCGGCAGGCAAACTTGTCATAAGCCCGGATCGACGGTGCACCGCAGCTCAGGGGAAGTTGAAGTGACTGTGCAGACCTGTCCGGTAAGCCGTATAACCGGTGGCAGGCTGCGTTGGCAGTGGAGACAGCCTCGTACAGGCTTTGAGCACTGGAACGGCTGCAGATTGGCGCCCTTTTGATCTTCGGGGTTCCCAGTGGCCATTTTGAACAGCACGGGAAACCACGTGGCTGCTCAGCGTCGTTCAGAACAGAATAGGTAGGCAGGAAAGCTTTTTCCCTTTGGCGGTTTACCTCCCTGGAGGTTTATTTTGCTCTGTGTCTCGTTTGCTTTATCAAGGGGGAATTTTATTTTTACTTTTGTTTTGGCGCGGGAGTCCGAACGCCACTGAGGGGGGAAGGGGGGCCTTCTCGTGGCTGTAACAGTCCAGCGTTTTGGGCAGGGGGTTTCCCACGTCGGGACAGAGTGGGAAGCATTTGTTCACTATAGTTCTGGTCTTTCAGATGCTTGGCTTCACTTAGTTTTGACAAAAAAAAAAGAGGAGTACATATTTAATAATTTCATGGCATAAGGCGAGCAGCAGTTGGATTTGCTAGATTTATGGCGGGACGTCCACAGTGTGTGATCTGTGGTACCCAGAGAGGCACAGTGGCAGAGTCAGGAGTGTGCCGCGGCTGTGCTTCCCTTTCATCCACAGTGGAGCAGCAGATGGACCTTAAGGAGGCTGCAGAGGCACCGGGGGGGGGGGGGGGCAGGCTGGGGCACTGGCAGAGTCTCCTCAATCCCCAGTGCAGGAGTGCATCGTAGAGGAGCCGGCTGGGGCTTCTGTAGCATTGCCAGGTGTGCAGCCGGGGGATCCCGCAGAGTTTAGTCCTGAGTTCATATTAATGCTACACAAAGCTTTTTGTTTGCAGCGCCAGGGTAAGTCATTAGACACGGTGCCGCTTCCCATTTCGACTTCGCCACTGACAGGCCCAGTCGAGGTAGGTGAGGGGCCCTCGGTGCCTAAAAAGGCGAGGGTCCGAGCTTTCTCGGCTGTGGAAAGCGATTGGCCGGAGGTCGATGAGTCAGACTGGGAAAAAGAAGAGAGTGCTCAGGATTTGGAGGAAGGGGAGATCCTCGAACCTGAGGAGCGGTCTAAGATCATTAGAGTCTTTCGTAGAGAGGACCTTCCGGCGTTAATTAAGAAGTCAATGCAGATGTTAAAGTTGGCAGCTCCGACTTCCACAGAAGACGAGGTGGAGGATCTCGTCATTCAGGCAGTTCGTCAGACACAGGTGGTGTTTCCGGTGCATAAGGTGGTTGATAAGATGATTCAGGATGAATGGAACCAACCGGAAGCGGGGCTCAGGGGCATACGTACGCTGAATAGGCTTTATCTGCTGGCCGATAAGGATAGGGAAAGGTTCTGAACACCGCGAGTTGACGCGGTAGTTTCCGCAGTTACCAAAAAGACTACCATTCCGGTAGAGGGCAGTGCAGCTTTGAAGGATGCTCAGGACCGTAGGGTTGACAGTCTTCTGAAGCAGACTTTCGAGGCGGACTCCCTTTCGTTGCAGGTGTCTATCTGTGGAGCTTGGGTGGCGCAGGCATGCTTGCGCTGGGTGCAATGTTTGCGTCACTCACCTCATTTGGATCTTGAGGAGCTCAAGGAACTGGGGCGCCTGGAGTCCGGGACGGCATATTTAGCAGATGTCCACTATGATTTGATAAGAGTGTTCGTGAATAGCACGGCGTCCATGGTGGCTGCCCGCAGATTGGTGTGGTTGCGTAACTGGGCAGCGGACGGTTCTTCCAAGTCCCGACTCAGTAAACTGCCGTTTAAGGGAAAGTTGCTGTTCGGGGAGGATCTGGATAAGTTGGTAAAGGACCTCGGGGAAACAAAGGCTGGTAGGCTCCCAGAGGACAAGCCAAAACAGGGAAAGTCCGGTCAGAGTTTTAGGGGCCAATTTCGCGACTTTCGGAGGTTTCGATTGACGCGGTACGGGTCCGTTCAGAGGGGCAGATTTTCATCCCGTGCTCAATTATTTTGGGGGTTTCGATGAGCTAGTAGAGGTTTCTCCTCGGGCTCCATGTCAACGTCCCGTAAGCCGCAATGAGATGAGGCGGGTCCTGGCGGAGGACGCTTCCATAGGTGGAAGGCTCCAGGAGTTTCTCTCCGCCTGGACCCTCATCACTTCCGACCAGTGGGTTCTAGAGATTATTCGTCAGGGGTATGCTCTGGAACTGGCGTGTCCCATGCGGGATTCTTTCGTCATGTCCCCTTGCAGGCGGTTCGCAGCACTTTAGAGCAACTACTGCAATTAGGGGAGGTTGTGGAAGTTCCGAAAGCAGAGTACGGTTTGGGTCGGTGCTCCATTTATTTTGTGGTGCCAAAGAAAGGTGGAGCACTGGGGGCCTATCTTAGACCTCAAAGGCGTAAATCGGTGTCTGAGAGTGCCTCACTTCCGTATGGAAACGTTACGGTCAGTGATTGATGCGGTATGTCAGGGAGAGTATTTAATGTCTTTGGATCTGACAGAGGCCTACTTGCACATTCCCATCCGGGAGGCTCATCAGTGGTTGTTAAGGTTCGCTTTGCCCTGGGGGCATTATCAGTTCCAAGCGTTGCCCTTCGGCCTCGCGACGGCGCCGCGCACCTTCACCAAGATTATGGTGGTAGTGGTGGCGGCGTTGCGCAAAGAAGGGATTTTGGTACACCCTTACCTAGACGATTGGTTGATTTGGGCGAAGTCAGAGGCAGAGAGCGTTCAGGTGACAAACAGGGTAGTAGAGTTTTTGCAGAGCCTCGGTTGGGTGGTCAATCCGGCCAAAAGCCGTCTTCAGCCTTCCCAGGTGCTCGAATATCTGGGAGTTCGATTCAACACTCTCAAAGGGCAGGTATTTCTGCCGGTCAGGAGAGCACAGGCACTCCGCAGTCTGGTACACAGGTTCAGAGCTACTCCAGCTCCATCAGCGTGGTTGTATCTTCGCGTGCTCGGAACAATGGCGGCAACCCTGGAGGCCGTGCCTTGGGCCAAAGTACATATGCGACCTTTGCAGAGGGCTTTACTGCGCCGCTGGTCTCATCAGAAGGATCTGTTGAGCAAGCGGCTTCCGTGTCTGCTCAGAGTGAGACAATCGCTCAAGTGGTGGCTGCTCCCATCGTTGCTAGCAGCCGGAATACCCCTAGAGCAGCCGGAGTGGATTCCATTGATGACGGATGCCAGTCTGGCGGGCTGGGGAGCCCACTGCGGGGATCGGTTCTCGCAGGGGAGTTGGTCCCTGCAGGAAGCGGTGTGGTCGATAAACCGGTTGGCATTGCGAGTGGTAGCAAGAGCTCTGCAGGTGTTCGAGGACTTAGTGTTAGGGCGTCCAGTGCGGGTGCTGTCAGACAATTCCACGACGGTCGGGCTACATCAATCGTCAGGGCATCACGGGGAGTGCCGCAATGGAGGAGGAGTTGGATTTGCTGTTCGCCTGGGTGGAGAGTCGGTTAACAGCGATTTTGGCGGCCCACATTGCGGGGAAGGACAATGTAATGGCAGACTTCCTCAGCAGAGTTTGAGTGGATGCCGGGGAGTGGGAACTACACCCCGAAGTCTTTGCGCAGTTACTGGTATGGTGGGAGACGCCCATCATGGACTTGACGGCGACCTTTCAATCAGCAAAGGTCATGCGGTTCTTCTGCAGGCGGCGATAAAGAATGTCAGAGGGCATAGACGCGTTGTTACAGCGGTGGCCAACCTCGGGTCTCCTTTATGTCTTTCCACCGTGGGCATTGATATGTCGAGTGGTTCAAAGGATAGAGGCTCACCGGGGATGGGTGCTTCTAGTGGCGCCCGACTGGCCAAGGCGTCCGTGGTATGCGGATCTGGTGCGGCTTCTGGACGGCCGACCATGGAGGCTTCCAACACGGCCGGATCTGTTGCTGCAGGGTTCTCTGTTCATGCCTCAGGTGAATTGGTTCTCGCTTACGGTATGGCCCTTGAAAGGGCTCGGCTGAAGAAAAAGGGCTATTCGGCAGCGGTGATATCTATGATGCTTAGGGCGTGCAAGCAGTCCACTTCTTTGACATATGTGCGGATCTGGCGTATTTTTGAAGATTGGTGTTCACGAAGGCAGATTTGGGCGGCAACGGTCACCATTCCTTCTATTCTCAACTTCCTGCAAGATGGGTTTGAGAAGGGTTTAGCGGCTAGCTCTTTGCGGGTGCAGTTAGCGGCGCTGTCCTGTTATCGCGGCAAGGTTCAGGGTATAGCCCTGGGAGCTCA
The DNA here is from genome assembly GCA_033557465.1 of Ichthyophis bannanicus. NCBI lineage: Eukaryota > Metazoa > Chordata > Amphibia > Gymnophiona > Ichthyophiidae > Ichthyophis > Ichthyophis bannanicus. The sequence goes on from CM066036.1 coordinate 97,731,820, forward strand.
TGTGGATGTGCTGCGTTTTCTTTGGGCAGTAGCTAGGTTACGACCTTCTCGTAGGGTGACGGTTCCGCCTTGGGATCTAAATTTGGTCTTGACAGCTCTGGCTAAGCCGCCGTTTGAACCTTTGCATCAGGCGTCGTTGAAGGACTTGACCTTAAAGGCAGTGTTTTTGATGGCAATCTGTTCAGCGAGACGTATTTCGGAGTTGCAAGCGTTGTCCGCTAGAGAACCCTTCTTGGCCTTCTCGAAGGAAAAGGTCGTTTTGCGACCAGTTCCGTCTTTTATGCCAAAGGTGGTTTCTCCTTTTCATTTAAATCAGGCAGTGTGTTTGCCAGTTCTGGGGTCCTTACAGGGTAACTCTGGGGACCGCAGTTTACGGCTTTAGATGTTAAGAGAACCTTGCGTCAGTATTTGAAGATGACAGACTCTTTTCGCAAATCGGATCGGCTATTTCTGTTGTTTGGTGGTAGGCGTAAGGGAGAGGCGGCGTCAAAAGCATCCTTTGCAAGGTGGATTCGCGAAGCGATCTCTTCCGTCTATTTGCTTCAGGGTCGCACAGTACCGGTTGGATTGCGGGCGCATTCCACCAGGGCGCAAGCGGCTTCTTGGGCGGAACGTGGCTTGGTTCCTCCAAGTGAGATTTGTCGAGCGGCTACTTGGTCGTCTCTGCATATGTTCAGTAGACATTACCGTCTTGATGTCGCAGCAGCTCAGGATGCTTGTTTCGGAGCTGCGGTGTTGCGCACTGGCTGGAAGGGTCCCCCCCCTATGATTACTGCTCTGGTACATCCCAGAGGTAGAGGACTGAACTGGAAGAACGATAAGGAAATGATAATTACACTTACCTGGTAATTGTAGTTCCTTGAGTGACGACAGTTCAGTCCTCATGCCCGCCCAAAGGTTTTTCAGGATGGGGGCAGCCGGCTGGCACGTGGACTGTTGCTACAGGTAAGTCAGCTTTTCAGCGATTCGTTGGGGGGGACGCATCTTATTACTAGATTTGGTGGCAGGGCAGGGCGTAAGAAAGCTTTGTCTGCAAATTGTTATAATATTATAGTTATCTTGGGTTCGATTGCAAGTTTAGTTATACCTACTTATTTGTTGCTCCTTTGAGTCTGCTTTATTTATTTATTTATTTAACATTTTTTATATACCGCACTATTCATCATCAGTGTGGTTTACATTGAAACAACAATATACCTGCCAATACATGCCAATACCTGCTTTGTTAATAGTTCACACTGGAGAGGAAGAGAGAGGGCAGCAGGCTATATCCAGTGATGTCATGATTCTGACAGACCAGTCTCCAAGCTGCAGGAGGAGGTTGACAACCCAGAGGTAGAGGACTGAACTGTTGTCACTCAAGGAACTACAATTACCAGGTAAGTGTAATTATCATTTAATTGAGCAGGAGTAATCCGCACAGAGTGGCAGATGCAACTTTACAACTCTAGACACCTTATTGGGCAGGCTAGATGGACTATGCTGGTCTTTGTCTGCCATCATTTACTATGTCACTAAAGGAATAATAAGGTGAAGGAACCAACAAGAAGAACATCAGGGTGTCCAAGTGAGGAGTGCGTTTGTGTTTGTATATACTGTATATTGGAGCAGGTGAGCGTGGGGTGGGGAAATTTGAAAGTGTGCCCTCTCACTAATCCATGCCAGTAGGAGTGGTAAGGGTATGGGGGGGGGGGGGGAGAGGGAATTTGTACCCTCTCTGCCATCAAATTTGACCTACTTATCATTTGTGTTCCCCAAATTAAAACAGTAAAGCTATTTGAACTTGCTGATTAGTTAGCCTTACCTTTCCTTGCATTACACCTGAGACTATCCTTTTTTACCCTTATCCTATGATCCACAGACTGCCTTCTTTTGAAAGAGGCCCACCTCTTGTGTATTTATTCTTTGAAGGTAAATGTGTCTATTGCATCTCCCCCATCCTGCCTTTCATCCAAGGTATTGCGTGATTAGATCTTTGTTTGTCCCTATCTATTTTATGCTGAAGATCACTGATTATATTAGCTGTTTATTTATTTATTTAACCAGTTTTCTATACCGCCTTATCCTTCAATCAAAGCGGTTTACATTGCGCAATTACTACAAACAGGTACTGGATATATTCCCTCGTCCCCAAAGGTTCACAATCTATGTGTACCTGAGGCAACGGAGGGCTAAGTAGCTTGTTGTTACGTCTCTACTGCCTCCACTGGGAGACTATTCCACAAAATGGCACCAAACTCTTCTCTAAGCACTGTCCTCAAGATACACAACCACAGGCGGGGCTTGAACCCACAATCCCAAGCATAAGTACCTTATCCATTAGGCCACACATCATCCTATCCTGAGCATTATTTTTAGCTCTTGCCCTCCCCTTTCCAGTTTGCAAGAGATGTTGACCACAGGTGCTTAAAGGTTCTCCATCCTGCCCTCTACCCACCACCTGAAATAAAAAAAATAACTGCTCTCTAGTTCCGACATACCCCCTTCTCCCATATGGGGGGCACACTCCACAATACTTATCATGCTATCCCAGCCATATCAGAGGAATCACTGAGAGGGGGGCCCCATTCCCCCCACTCACACCAGAGCTCTTCCTGCACAGAATCCAGGATCTTCCTGCGTTTAGACAACACCAGAGCAAGGATATCCCAGTCAACATTGAGCCGATCAGAATCATCTAGTGATGACGTCCCCCCACTCACAGCAATTTTGTGGTCTTTCCTTTTCTTCTGCCTGTGAAGGAGACCTCTATATGGCATCAATACGAACACACTGGGATGTGCAAAAAACCCACAAAAGTTTGGTTCATTTGCAGATTTCCTGAATTTTTCCCAATTTTCATGTGTTTTTATATTTTTTGTTTCTTTTCATGCATTTGTTTTAAATGCCCAGCTTATATGGACGTTAGGACTGTTTTGCACACACAAATTGATTGCATGCACATTAATTCATAGGCATCTGCATGTAGAAGCAATTTACATGCAGAAAACTATTTTAGGACCCCAAATGAGCAGAATGCACAGTAGCGAATGAGCAGCTCCATAAACAGACGTCCAATTCCCTGTGTTCGGATTAACCCACAGAGCTTCTGCCTTACCTCACAGGCCTTCCATTCTGCTCCTTTGCTATTATTTTCATTCCCACCCTGTCTTTCTTGAATAGCTTGCGGTTTGGTATGATCGTAATCCACTCCAGTAGTGGTTCTCTTTGCAAATGTCTAAATAAGCAATATAAAAAATATCACTTTTTCAAAATCAGCAAGCTAAGCACTTGAATTTCTCAGCTTGTATTGAACTCCTTCGGTTCTGTGGCATTGTGTCTTTGCTGTAACGGTATAAAGCTTCGGGATAATATTCAAAACCTTTATCCAGTGGGAGACTCTCTGGATAAGGGTGTTGAGTGAGGTGAACAGCAGCACTATACAGTTAGCGCTGCTGAATTCCTTCACAGACTGCCTGAGTGCTAGACTGTTAGTGCAAGGGTGGTCCGTGGGCAGAACGAGGGAGGTACCAACACTGGCACTTATCCAGAGAGCGCCATTTTCAGCCGGCACTTATCTGGACAACTTAGGCCGTATGGAAAGGTGACCTAAGTTGCTATTCGGACAGCGGCCCTCAACCCGGATATTCTGCGGCAGCTGCTGGGTATCCTGCCGATATTTAAGTGCTGCGGCTGACTACCATGGTGGTTGAATATCAGCACTTTTGAAAATTAGGGTTTGGGTGGGGATTTTCACAGGTTTCCCAAGCTGGTGTTATGAATTATGTGTGGTGTTCAACCTTCATTTTTGTAAAATGAGAGCTCCTGTGACTAAGTGCAGGGAACAAAGGTAGACTACGAGAGGGCACAAACCTACTGTTTTTCCAATAATTAAGGGCTGGTATGGTGGAATAGCAGGGAAGCTAGAGCTGTGCACTGGCATGCAGAGTCCCCAGATCTTTTCCTGGGTCAAGTCCTCTGCATCTTGAATCAGCTGGAGTGGGTTATGGCTATCATTTTCTGTAGTCAGATTCTGAGCTCATCTTGCAGGACACTGGAAGAAGCGTTGGGTCACAGCTCCCAGCCTCGGGCCTGTTGCTGCTAGGAACAGTGGGAGGGAGGGTCTATTAAAAACAGGGAGAAAATCTCTAGATGATTATGAATGAAAACTCATGGTGCCAGGTAACCTGGAATTAAAAGAAGATAAGAAGAACCAGCAGGTCAAAAAAAGCTCAGCATGTATTAATTTCTATATTTACTTCCCTTTTGCCTTTCATGAAATCCAGCCCACAGTACTTAGGAAATACCATTGCAAGTGAATTTTCTTTGCTCTTCTTGTCTTTGTAGGCTTGTTGGTGAGTTCAGGTTGCGCGCTGTATCCCTTAGGATGGAACAGTCCGGAAATCCAGCAGACGTGCGGGAATACATCTCATCAATTCCAGTTAGGTAAGAGGACGCTGGGAGGGAAAAGAGCTTTTATAAGCAATTACAGGAAGTGCGGTTTATAGGTTTCTTTTACCTCCTCTAGATCTTTGTGCCAATGCTAAAAGGTCATAAAACAGTTAATTTAGGGAGCAAAGAGGACAATTTTCTAAATCAGTGGTTCTCAACCCAGTCCTTGGGGCACAGCTAGGCCTGTTGGGTTTTCAGGATTCCATCAATGAATATGCATGAGATTGATCTGCATACAGTGAAAGCAGTCCATGCAAATCTGTCTCATGCATATTCATTGTGGGAATTCTGAAAACCTGAGTGGCCTAGGTGTGCCCCACGGACTGGGTTAAGAACCATTGTTCTAAATCACCGGTTGATGCTGAATGGAGAAAAAGGAAAAAAGAGCCACCGTTGACCAAAATTGAAGATGTTGCCTTCCTAAATGTGGCTAGAATAAAGCTACTCTTCATTTAAATGATCTGTATTTGCAAAACTGTCTGTAATGATTTGGCAGTATCACACAATGTTGAAGCTGAAAATATCAGAAAAGCAGTACCAACCATTGCAAAGCCTCATTCAAAAAGAGGTCCCCAAGCACAAAAGTCATTTTGAATGCGAGTGTTGAAAATGGCCTATTCAGCAATTAGACTGTAGGGAAACCAGTCACTTCTCAATTCTAGCATCTTTTCAATAGTCTGTGAAGCCTGAAGAGGAGGCCTGCTTAAGGGGTGGCCTCCCCACTCCCCTTACACTTTATCACCCAGCATCCCCTGAGTTTGCAGGACCTCAAAGATCAAGTAGGGTATTGAAAACTCTTTCTCCAGCTCTAGTCATAATATACCCCTAGTGTTATCATAATAGTGTTTTAGTGCCTTAAGCTTGGGCAGCCCAGACCCCCCACATTGGTAATTTGGACTTCCCCCAACCTCAGACAAATATACTTAATAAGCATTCTAGGCATAGGAGTTCTGTGGAGAGGAGGAGCCGGGAGGCAGAAGAGTTGATGTACCAGGAACGAGGTAACGCTTTCAGTGGGCACAGAGACAAGGGATTGTACCCAAGGCGGTAGGAAAAGACCTGACGCTCAGATGTATCCCTGTTGTACTCTTTGGAACCCAAATGCTGAGATATAGAGTGACCTGTCTCCTAAGCGCTTCCCCAGCCTCGCAATCAGAACAATAGACAATATTTTTGCACTTGCCCATCTGGGAGATGAGCAAGGGGGTGCACTAAACATATCTCCGCCAAGGAGGTCCATACTTCTTTGTTGGAGAGCATAGAGGAGAACTGGAGTTTTCTGTCCGGAGATGGAAGCGAGCAAAGAAGAGATTTCCATGCAGGCCTGGATTGAGGCATAAGGAACATAGGCGTCTGCCTAGGGCACCCAATATTGGGTGCCAAGTACCCAGACCAAAAAGGAGCCTTCTCTCACTTACTTTAGGGTCATCCATTGACACCACTGGGATGAAGCATGACCATAGCATTCTGACCCCATCCCACCCTTGCTTTCCATCCTCTAGGGGACAATCTGTGACCTCACCCTCCAGTCCTGTTTATCGGCACCGCATTTTAAATCTGGCCTGGTTTTGATGTTTGAAGGTGTTTTGTAACCTTTAAATGAAGGAGGCTCTTGGAAGACTGGGCATCAAAATGGCAGATGAAATTTAATGTGGACAAGTGCAAAGTTATGCACCCAGGGAAGAACAACCCAAACTATGGTTACACGATGCAAGGTTCCACATTAGGAACCACCACCCAGGAAAAAGATTTAGGCGTCATTGTGGATAACATGTTAAAACCCTCTGCCCAGTGTGCAGCGGCGGCCAAGAGAGCAAATAGAATGCTAGGTATCATAAGGAAAGGAATGGAAAATAAAACAAAGGATATTATAATGCCTCTGTATCGTTCCATGGTGTGACCGCACCTTGACTATTGTGTGCAATTCTGGTCACCATATCTTAAAAAGGATATAGTGTTATTACAAAAGGTACAGAGAAGAGTCACCAAAATGGTAAAGGGAATGGAAGGATACCCCTATGAAGAAAGGCTAAAAAGGTTAGGGCTCTTTAACCTGGAAAAGAGACGGCTGAGGGGAGATATGATAGAAGTCTATAAATTAATGAATGGAGTGGAACAGGTAAACGTAGATCGATTGTTTACGTTATCAGAATATAGAAAGACTAGGGGACATGCAAGACAAATAAGAGAAAATATTTTTTGAATCAACATGTAATCAAACTCTGGAATTTGTTACCGGAGGATGTAATAAAGGCTATTAGTGTAGCTGGGTTTAAAAAAGGTTTGGACAAGTTCCTGGAGGAAAGATCCATAAACCATTATTAAAAAGGGACCCATGATATCAATGCTTGACCCAATACAAGCATTGTGGGACCTGTGTCTTTTGGGGAAACTGCTAGGTACTTGTGACCTAGATTGGCCACTGTTGGAAACAGGATACTGGGCTTGATGGACCTTGGTCTGACCCAGTATGGCATATCTTATGTTCTTATGTAAGGAGCGTGAAGACAGGAAGCGGACTAGGGACTGACAGTGAGGAGTATTGGATAAAGGAGAGTCACTAAGACTATTGAAGAGAAGTCCGGGTCCTGGGATCTCAAGGAACAGATTTTGCTGTCTTTTCTCCTGTTCTGTGTCTGAAGTGAGGACACTGGATATTTTGTTTTTGGAGTCACCATAATAAAGGTGTTTTTAGATCATTTACATTTGCATTCCTTCGTCTTTCTGCCAGTTGTCTTTTTATGTTCACTTCAGTTAAAACCTTGCGCTTAGCTCCCCCTCTCCAAAAGGACTCTCTTGTTTTCTTTCTGATGCACTTTTTTGCTGTTTGCAGTTTTCTCCTATTTAAAGCAAAGAGCAACCATTACAAATATTTCTGTACAGCCGCTGGGGCAGTCCTTATCCCCCTGTAACTGAAATGCCAGTGTTTTTGAGCATTTTGGGGTGTTTTTTTACACATTTTTCATGCAACGTTCCATTCGCAGCTTCCCACTGAAACTTGTGTACGTTTCCATGGCGCTCTTGTTATGGAATTCACTGCCCTCTTCTCTGACATTTGAGATATCCTACAAGAAATTGAAAATAGGCCTAAAAACATATTATTTTGAACAGGCATTTATGACTTAGCCTAGATGGACTGGATCGGGCAGGTTTCAGTTTTGTTTGTTGTGTCTGTTTAACCATGTTTTGTCTGCTTCTGTGACTCGATGATTTATTTTATTTGTTGCCCCTTATTTTATTGCACAATCCTTTGCGGGCGACAGTAAATTGCGAGGCTGGTCACCAGGAGTCAGTATTGACTCTACGGCACACCCTGCATTTGCCAAAAATACTATAGTATTTGGAAAGTGCACACATTAGGGTGTGACAGAATGCCGTGTTTCCCCTTTCCTCCATTCACAGACTCAGGCATGTCTCTGTGGGGGACTCGGTGGAAATGGCCAAGGAAAAGTGTGTCTCGGTAGGATAGCAGGGGATGTGAGAGTGCACAGGTGAGCATGTGGTGGATAGTGACTGACGGCGTTTGCGAACTGTGTGGGTTTGCCTGTAAACCAGTGGTATAATGTGGGTATTTCCATGGGTAGATTTTAGCTGTTTATCTGTAGGGATGTGAATTTGGGTTGTCAGAGTGGGGGGATGTGTGTATGTGTGTCAGGGGCTGTACATGCTCTCCCTGAGTCAGGGCACAGGCACATGTATATATGTATGTCTGTGTGTGAATGGGCGGCCTAGCAGTATATCATGTGGTATGTTTTGTGTGTGCATGTCATTTGGGTGTCATGTGCTATGTCTGTGTGTGCATATCATGGAGTGTTTCGTGTGGTGCATTTGTGGGTCTGTCTGAATGTTGGGGCTGTGTACATGTTGGGAGTATGCACTGGGGGCCTGTGTGTATGTGTACAGTATGTGCTGGGGTTGTTCACATGTTGACAATTTATGTTGTGAATCTGTGTGTGTTTGTACCATGCATGTGTGTCTCTGTGTATTGGACCCATGCAGGGTGGCTCTAGCCACAAGGTGAATTAAGCAGTCGCCTGGGGCAGCAAACCCTGGTGGGTGGAATGGCACCATGACTCCTAGAGAATTTTTTAAAGTGGTGGCTTTCTGCCGCCACTTCAGCGCCGCTATAAACCTTAAAGCCCTTGTGCACGTATGTCCACTCGCAACTTGCTCAGAGGGGGCAGGAGCAGCAGGTCATGAGTGTGTGCATGTGTGGGGATTCTTTCAGGCCTACTACGGCACTGAAGAGGCGGCAGATAGCCATTGTTATGAAAGATCATGGAAGGGTTGCTGCCCACCTCCCCAAGGTGAGATGATTGATGTTGGCACAGCAGTGGGGGCAGACCTACCTTGGGCAGCAGAAACCTTTGGGCCGGCCCTGTGTCATGGAGGGTGGAATTGGGTGTTTGTGTATGTATCATGGGGGTGTGTGATGGTGTGTGTGTGTATGTGATGGGGGTGTCGAGGTATATGTGTGTGTATATTTGTCATGTGTGTGTATTCATGTGTGTCATAGGGGTGTCGGGTGGTGTGTTTGTGGAAATGCAGGTTTCTCTGTCCTCTTGCACTCACTCCCTCCACCTTACAACCTCTTGCACTGTTTCTCCTCCTTACCTTTTCCTTCACTGCCACCCACCCCTGTTCTCTCCCTTCCCTGCAAACCCTTCAATCTCTCCCTCCCTCTCTCCTTTCTTGCACTCTCCCAATTTCCACCCTCCCCCTCCACTCTTCCTTCTTTCTGCACCCGTGCACTTTCCTTCCCTTCTTTCTCTAACACCCCTTTCCTTCTGCTCCATCTGCCTTCACCCCTTCCCTTCCTACTGACTTTGCTGCTCCAGACCTGCGGCAACCATGAAAAACACCAAACAAGTGTGGGATCTCTGAGTGTGCTGTACATCTGCACTGCTGAAGGCTTTGCTAGTCCCGCCTCATCTGATGTAAGCTTCCTGCTTTGAAGGGGCAGGACTGGCAGATCCTTCAGCGCTTTGCTGGTCCCGCCTCCTCTGATGTAAGCTTCCTGCTTTGAAGGGGCAGGACTGGCAGATCCTTCAGCGCTTTGCTGGTCCCGCCTCCTCTGATGTAAGCTTCCTGCTTTGAAGGGGCAGGATTGGCAGAGCCTTCAGCGCTTTGTTGGTCCCGCCTACTCTGATGTAAGCTTCCTGCTTTGAAGGGGCAGGACTGGCAGATCCTTCCCTGGCACAGATGTTCTGCACACTCAGTGGTCTCAAGCTTGCTTGCAGTTTTTTGCTTCGGCTGACAGTCCAGAGAAGCGGCAGTGGTAGGAGTGTCACTGGTGAGGGAGGAGGTGAAGGCAGATGCTGGCCCAGGGGTTAGGGCAAAGAAGTAGCAGCAGCGGCGGGGGTGTTGGCGGAGGGAGGGAGGGGAGGGGAGGGGGGAGGGGAGGGAGGGAGGGGAGGGGAGGGGGGAGGGGAGGGAGGGGGGGGGGGGGGGGTAAGGCAGATACCGGCAGATTAGGGTAGTAGTTTTGCCCTGACTCCAAGTCAAGCTTGCAGGTAGATTAAATAGCAGTGCTGCCTAACCACTTTGACTTGGAGTCGGGAGGGGAAGTCAAGGTTGAGGATGGTGGGGTGCATATGTTCGGGGGAAGGGTAGCTTACGCATGTACAAACAAACGTGCATATGGACAGACAAAATATTTCCCACTCGGCTCAGCCTTCAACACTAGGGGCTACGCTTTTGTGAAATGTGCCTAATAAATAAATCAAGAAGATGTGCTTTAGAAAGAAGTGTGAATCTGGAATTGTTTTTCCCCTTTTGAAATATCTTCAAGTATTTGCCACCTATCTTTACTTGACTTTTGCTGTGCCTACTCTATGTTTTGATGGATTTTCAACAAATTAATGTTGATTTTCAGTGAAAGGCGCAGTTGACAGGACTGACATGGTGGGAGATATGGAGGAGACTGGTCTTTGTGGTCAGGCAGTGAGGGCCTTGGGGCAAGCTCCCCTCCCCCAGCCTACTAGGACCCCTATTCTTTTTCTCTCCTGCGATATGGATCAGAGCTCCCAGCCAGACCTACGCTTCCCTTCTCTCCACTTTTGCCTTCACCATCCTCGATTGCTTTCACTTCCTCTTTCAGATTGATCGGATATTTATTCCTATGCTTCTCTTTCTCAAAATGCCTTGTGCGTCTTAAACGCTAATTGATTTTCCCTTTACTTTCTCAGCTGCCTCTTTTGAAAGCCACATAGGTGTTTTGTCCTCTTACTTTATTTAGGGGGCCATTTACTAATAGTTATGACATGGTAATAGTGTTATTGCGTATTTTCTGCCACTGGGCCCATCTCATAAAATGGATCCTGCAGCAGATAACTGTTACCACATGTCAGCGCCCCCCCCCCCCCCACTTACTGCCCTTTAATTTTTTTTCCCACTCCATCTATATTCTCCCATTCTACCCAGCACCTCCTTGAGGTACTTGCCAATTTTAACAAAGTTGGTCATTTTGAAATCCAGGACGTTGACTTTATGCCTGACTCCTTTCTGCCTTGACCGTTAGATCAACCTAAACTTTTTGAGGATCACTGATGCTCAGCTGGCTGCCTACCTGGAGCTTAAAAACACTTTCTGTATTTGTAAGCACCACCTCTAGTATTGCTGCGCCCCTCATTGTTACCTTTATCTTTATTATTTCGTTTGCTTGACCGCCCAGGCCAGAGCGTCAGGGTGGTTTACAATCATTAAACAGGCTGCAGACAGAAGAGGAAAGGAAGGCCGAATGTATGACAGGAAAGGCAAGGGAGTAAACATCTAGAGCACAGAACAGACAGAACCAGAAAACAGCGATACGTAGGCAGGAGGGGTGGGTGGTATGTCGAATGCTTGACAGAAGAGATGGGCTTTCAATACGAATTTGAATCTGGGATAGGAGCATTCAGCACAGAGCGCAGCGGGGAGGGAATTCCACAGGGCTGGGCTGAGGAAGAAGAAAGCAGAGTGACGGGTATGTTCAAGGTGGGCCTGGGCGGGGGAAGGAAGGGCCAAACGGTTGTTGTGAATGGAGCGAAGGACACGGGGGGTGGGGGGAGGTGAATATGGATGAGGTCAGCAAGGTACTGGGGTTGGCCGGTATGGATGGTCTTGTGCACGGTGGTGAGAATCTTGTATTGATAGCAATAGTTCAATAGGAGCCAATGGAGCTGAGCAAGAAGGGGAGTGATGTGGTCCCTGTGAATAGCGTGAGTGAGGAGGCGGGCGGCAGTGTTTTGAATGAGTTACAGACAACGGAGCTGATATTGGGGGATGCCCGCCAAGACCATATTGCTGTAGTCAAGGCGAGATAAGAGAAGGGAGATTGTGAGCATAAGCAGAGAAGGGGGAGGCAGGAAGGAACAAACCGCGCAAAGCTGATGGAGAGTGCAAAAAGAACGGCAGCCCGGAGAAGAAACATGTTGGTGAAAGGAGAGGGCAGGTTCGAGGGTGACACCCAGGTAATGTAGGGATGAGGTAAGCGGGATCGGGGTGCCAGAAAAGGAGGGGGATAAGTCGGGGGTGGGGGAAGAGAAGGTAAGTTACATGGCTGAAGACTTGGAGGCATTTAGATGAAGAAAGTTCGCAGAGAGCCATGCAGAGATTCTAGAAAGACAGGTGTTAAGGGGAGAGAGGTTGGGGAAAATGGGCAGGTATGGAAAATGAGGAGTATATCATCCATCACTGTTTGCCTAAACACAGCCCCTTGAAGGGATTCCAGGATTTCTTTACTTCCACTGACAGCATTCCCCAGTGTCCATGTGATATTAAAACCTCTGAACGCCCCACTTTCATTCTGTCCTTTTAGATGTCTTCGACCAGATCTAGGTCCAGTTCTTCTGCTTTAGTTGGAGGTCGGTTGACCTGGGTATCATGAAGCCCTTGTAACATGAAGCTATTTTTGTTTTCCTGAGATGCCCTTTTGGGGTCGGCCTGCCCTGGAAGCAGCATAAGGTATCATGCTCCAAGGAATTTTCTAGAAGGGGGGGGGGGGGAGGGGGAGGGGACTAGGGGGTTCCCAGGGTAATGAAAGGCCATGTTTTGGAGGAAAGGAGACTTTGTGCCTTGTTTTTAGCTACTCCCTTTTACTGAGCTGGCATCAGGAACTGTAGGGTTTTTGAGTCAGTGGGTCCCAGACATTGATGTAAGCCTCAGACAAACGACCTGGAATGAAGGGGAGTGCTGACATACCCTCACCTTAACTGGTGAAAGAGAGTCTGAATATTTCCCCCAGAAATATTTTCCTGTTACCTAGAGACAATGAAGAGCCTTCTAGTTAAAAGGGGTCTGCATCTTGTAGAAGGGGAGGGGGGTAACCTAGCTGGGGTCACAGGAAAGAAGAATTTTCTGAGGCATTGTGAGTAACAGAGCGACATGAGGAAGGAGTTCATTTGAGGGGCAAGTGCCTGATATTGCTGGAAGCCCCTGATGGAGGGGAAGAGCCTGGTGGGTTAAGGGCCAGCGTTACTCCAACATTTATGTCAGGAGACTAGAGTGTGCCTGGAGTGAGTGACGTTATCCCTTAGACACTGAACACTAGAGAACAGAAGAAATGTATCCACTCCAGTAATTTAAGTGGCACGTGTAAGGACTGTCTGCCACTATTACTTATTGTAATCCATGTTTTATCCAGTAAAGTGAGGTTTCAGTTACACACCAGCGTGTACTGTGGATCTTTATGTAAGGTGACAGAAAAGGAAAGAGTGGGGTGTAATGTGAACCTCTGCATATCGGGGTCTTGGAGATAGTCTCTCTCCTGCCCCTTGGGACCCTATATCCCACATATCTGCCTTGCAAACAAGGGATTTATCGGGGACCAACGACAGATAGTGTGTGCATAGTGTGTGACAGATAGTGTGTGCATGTCATTTGGGTGTCATGTGCTATGTCTGTGTGTGCATATCATGTAGAGACATCTTCTCTTTCTGAGATAGCCAGCAGCATCTCTTCCTTGCTCCTTTCTCCTTGCTCCTGCATTTCAGTTGCTTTGACGTTCATTCTATATAAAGAAATGTCTTCCTTTTCTCCCCCTCGGTCCTTCCCGAACAAATTATTGCTTGATATGGAAACATTCCGGGCAGTGGCAGAAATTCAACTTACAGGCTTCCAAGCAACAATTTTTAAAGAGCCCCTAACGTGGGGGAAGTCAGCTTCTGAAGATACGGGAGCAGATGCAAGTGGACGCCCTTCATCTTTGGGGCTTCCCCTGCACCGCAGTCATCGCTTGAGCAGAATTAATATCACTGATTCCAGCAGGTCTTGACAAATCACACGTGCCACACTACCATGGTACCTAAAAATTATACCTTGGCACTGTGATATTATACCCCCACGAGGGCTTTTGTTGTGTTTGCTGCTGCTGTGACCCCTGAGTCCATGCAGGACCTTTCATGCCAGTCTTGCAGTGTCAAGTCTTCTGAGAGTTTCCAACCACGAGTTTGACCCTTCATCACACACGTTAAATTACTGATGACTTTACACACCTGGGGTCAAATTGACCCCATCAGTAAATTTATTTATTTTTTTACATTCTCTTGTATACCATGCTATTCTGCATCAGTGCAGTTTACATTGAACAAACTTAAGTTACATTGAACAGGGTGTTATAACTTGGAGATAACTATTTTACAGGGAACATGGGCTATGGAGGGTTAAGTGGCTTGCCCAAGACCACAAGGAGCACCTGTGGGACTAGAAACCCCAGTCCTTCCGGCCCAAGGTTGCTGTCCTCTAGTGGGATTTGAACCCCCAACCTTCCGGCCTGAAGTACCTTGCCCCAACCACTAGGCCACTCCTCCACTCCTGACCAGAAGCAATGAACAATTTCATCCACATAGGATTGGTATTTTAATGCATTTATTAAAAACAGTTATCAGTTTTTGCTGTTTACAGATGTTCAGTGTTTATGATATAAAAGTAGTCTAACTATTAACTTCAGTTTATCACTTAATTATAATTAAGTCACGACACCCCTAGTATAATCATCTATCTAGGCGTCTTTTAATCAGCACATTCATTGCATTACAAACAGCTGGCAATGTTCTGGGCATATGGCTATACCACATCGCTTGCAGTATTTTGATGTTTTCTTATCTGATGATCTGGTGCAAAACTGGCAGCGCGATCGTGCCCCTCTGGATTCACAGCCTGTAGGACCAGGTAAGCTGAATCCAAGTAGTTGCATGCAGATCCGCACCCCTTTCTGAAGTGTTCTTGGGTTCTGCAATCGCAATGTCTGCTGTGGCAGAACTAACTCCTTTGCCAGTTCTGTTAGGAACAGTCGCCGCTTGTGGGACACCTCTGTTTGCCATTCGGGTTTTTGCTGCACCCAAATTATGTAAGCTGCTACACCAGCGACATCGAACATGTTCATCAGCAGGCAGAACGGCCATCTTCTAGTGCCACGTTTGCATGTATATGTACGCACAAGCTTGTCCAGATTGTCTACTCCAGACTTAGTAGCATTATAGTGCAGAATCATCTCAGGCTTCTTTTCATTCTTGTCATCTATCGCCTTGTCTTGATGCATGCTGCTCAAAACAATGACCGTTTTGTTTTTCTTTGGAACATAACTCACTAGTGTGATCTCTTTGCAAAAAAACAAACTGTGATGAAAACAGTTCCTTGTTCCGCAAAATCAGCATTTCACCTGGTATGTCCCTTTTGTTTTTTCTCATGTTGCCAACTGTAGTGTGTTGAATCAGAAGATCTTCAGCCAGTCCTACATCAGTAAAGAAATTATCACATGTAACATTGCAGCCAGTTTTCCACCAATGTCTAGTCAGTTTTTTCACTACTTCAACTCCTTTCTTCAGTTCGACCGCTGCTCCTGGTTGCTTCCCCAGATAAACCTCTCCTTTCAGTGGATAGCTGGTCTCTGCATCGCAGTTCCAGAATATCTTTATTCCATACTTTCCTGGCTTTGTGGGAATGTATTGTCGAAAGTCGCACTTGCCTCTGAAGCTGACCAGTTGCTCATCAACTGTCATATCTATTCCAGGTAAGTACATCATTGATAAGCGTGCATTTAGCATGTCCCATATATCACGGATGGGTGCCAATCTGTCAGTGGCTACGCGTTCTGGACGAGTGCACAAGTTATCCATTCTCACAAACTGTAAGATATCCTGGAAACGATTTATGTTCATTACGGAGCGATAAAAAGATTTTGAGTCAGGTGCAAACAATGATGTAATTGCTTCTTTTGATGATCTGTCTTTACCGGCATGCAGCAATATTCCAATGGTTGCCTTTAGTTCAACAATGTCAATATCTGTCCACTCTTTTAAGTTTCCATCAATTTGTTCAGCTTGTGTGTGGTAGTATTTCTTGGCATAACGATTAGTCTCTCTAAGAATGATGTCCAACATTTCATCAGTAACGAACAAAGCGAATGCCTCGCCTATTGACTGAACTTTGCCTGCCCTTGTAACGCCAGGCATCTGACAAAGCAGATTAGCTACCATTGTACGCAAGGCAGCATTAGGCTCGTCTATTGACCATATACGTCCACTCTTTGCCTTGTAAATTTTACCTGATTTCTTCTGTTTATAAAATCCTGAGTTTATTTTTCTTTTCTTGCTTGGTTGTGGATCATCATCATCATCAGATGATGCACTGTCTTCATTCTCTGCAGTATCACCTGCCAGGTACTGTGCTTCCTGTCCCTCAATTTGATCGTCATAGTCACTAGTTTGTTCAACATTGTCTGGCTCACCATCAGAGTCTTCACCTTCTATTCCTGTTTCATCTTCTGATGATTCATTTACAAGTTCAGCTAATACTGCCTGAAGTACAGCCTGGCTTGTTAGACGACGAGGACGACTACTACTCATTTCACTCAGAATTCTTGGAACAATAAAATAACTGAAATCATAATAAATAACTGTTATTACCAATCAAATATATCTAAAAAAAAAGAAACAATGTTGGCGGCAAAGCGCCATTACTTCTATAACAGCAATGAATAGGTCTATACGAACACATGCCTGGTATGAACTCAAACGCTGAAAAATGTCGCCTTAATTTCACATGAAGATCACAGAAGCCTACAGGTGAAATAGCCTAGCAATGCCAAATTAACAATAATAACTACAACATGAACCTGAAACAGGAATTCTGACAACACTGGTTTCGCTAAGCTGGGGTCAATTTGACCCCAGGTGTGTATAATAGGTATATATACCATAAAAATGTTAACAAAAAATTACTGTTCCGATTAAATGATAACACTCTACGGGAAATTCAATGGCTGTCAATACTGAGAAGCTACCGGAAGTTTTAAGTCATGGCTGAAATAAATAAGTAAGTAATTTGACATAACAAAAGGCTTGGGGTCAAAATGACCCCACGTGTATGGTGAAGGGTTAATGTGAAAGCTCCTTCACTATTTGACTCAAACTTGAACTGCGTGATGTGAGGCAGGCTAAAGAGGAACAGCTGTTCATATATTTATTGGTCCTGCTGGCTAGGTGGGGGGAGGAGAAGAACGTTTGAGACTATTGGGTAAGAGTGAGTTTCGAAGAGGAGCGCTTGAGGCAGAGTGAAGGGATGAGAGAAAGACTGCTGAGGACAGAGGCATCAGCTATGAGATATGTAGCTTACTATGCTTAAAAGAAGGGAGCACTTTACTCTAGGGCAACTTGATGTTTTGCCCCATTTTTGGTGGTTTGTTTTACTGGTCCCTTATTTTTGACAAGGATATATTTTCACATTTATAGAGACCCTTTGCTTATTTCTACTGATCCATAATTAGCATTGTGCAGACTGTGTTCAGAGATGCCCAATGTACGATTAGCTGAGGAGTTCTTCTACTGCCATGTATGCTCTGACGGCAGCTATGTCAGGACAAACATCATATTAGACTTGCTGTTGTTCTATCAATGACTGCACTGAACTTACTTTGAAGTGTTCTGGGCATCCAACAGTATATTTAGTCTTGTTGGCACCCGCATTTAGGTATGATCAGTATTCATGTGTTAGTTGCATGAACACAACACTATCAGTGAGAGGAGCAGCTTAGGTGCTGCACGTTTTAACAGAGGAGGCGGAGGTGGTCGGCATCGTAGACATTCATCTTTTCAGAATATTGCGAGGGTGGGGATATCCAAGCTGTTTAATACATCTACGCCTCCAATTCCAGACATGCGGGTGCGTCCATACCGGAATCAGGTTTAAAGTGTCCCCGTCTCCAATTTGGACGTGTCTGCGACCTGGATGTGAATGTTATGGAATCGGCCTCTTAATGTTTAATGGGTGTTTAGCCAAGTCATCATCAGATTCTGCTCACATCTTTCAAGGGCTACAGGTTTTTTTGTGATGAATCAACAGAGCAGTGACTTTGGGCCCGATTTTCGAAGGCACTTACACAGTAACAGCCCATGTTACCCATGTAAATGCCTTAACACTGATTTTCCAAAGGCACCTATACGGGTAGTGCCTTTGGAAAATCCCAGTTAAGTCCCTAACACACCCAGATGCTTTCTGCTTAGCATTGGGGCGTGTTTGGGGTGTTCTGGGGCGTATTGGAAGTGAGGAATGGCACTAAGCAGGTAGCAGCAATTTTCAATGCTGCCCACTTAGTGTTCTGCGCCTTAAAGAAAGGCAAGGAAAACCCTTGCCTATCTTTAACGGGCTGGGGCTAAATGGGCAACATTGAAAATCGCTGCTACCCGCTTAGCCTCGGCAGCTGCCAGCCTGTGCGGCGTGACCCGAATTTCATTTCTGTCACTGTGGAAATGAAAATCCAGGTTTATGGGGTCGGCGGGCAGGCTATGCGCCGACGCGGCAGGATAGTTAACGAGGGGTGAGGAATATCATTAAAAACAGTTGAAAACAAATGTACCAGAAGTGCTATTGCCCATTGTTAGTGTTATTTTATTTATTTATTTATTTATTTAACAATTCTTCTATACCGCGCTATTAAAATCAGCGCGGTGTACATCGAACAAAGATACTACAATGTATACAAACAACATCGAGTTTTACAGAGAACAGGGAATTGAACATGGAAGAAAAACCGGGGAAACTATATACATATTATACTCAAACTATGTACAGTACTCTAATATAAAATGGTAGTGGGGGCTACCTATTGTCTGAGGTCTTGACGTGCAGGGGTGACTGGTGTCTGGCGGAACTTTGCTGGTTATGGAGGGGTCCATTTACTAAGCTGTGTTAGGTGTTTAATCTAATGTGCATTAAAACATCCTTAGCACATAGGAAAAGTTGTTACCATGCATTAAATCCCATGTTAAACACCTAACATGGAATTTTGTTCAAATGTAGACAAGGGGGAAGGATGCATCATTTAATACTTAAAAGTATGATATCTAATCCTGCATTTTTACAAGATTATTCTGGGAAGGTTCACTTAGGCTGGTTAATAACCTAGCACCGGTCCTGACCGCCAGGAGAGTCCCAAATGGTTTTGGCTTTAAGCAGAACCATGGTTTTAAGCAGAGGTTTTTTTTTTAGATGGTAATTAGTGATTCTAAGCACTGGCATTGCCTGCTAAAATTGAGCCATAGTCCTCAGGTATTAATGAAAGAGCCCTGCAGATGAGTACCAGCATTGTTTTTGCTAGGCAAATGCATTGGTTTTAAGTAGTATTTAGTATCTGCTGTCACTGATTTTTAAACACATAGAGATACACTATAGTTTTATCTTAGAAAAGCTTGGTCCAGCGGTTCAGGAAGCATAGGGAATCTAGAGCACTCCATCACAATGACTCAAACGCACTTAACTGAGCTCTTGACCTCTCTGGAACTGTTTGTCCCTCTCGAAGCTAACATAACACACATTTGTGGCTTTGTGTGTCTTCTGGGAAAAACATGGTATTCAGCGCCGCAAGAATGAACTGAGTGCCTTCGATTTCTTGGACTTGTAAAAAGGCTTCCGCAGTCACGTAGGAGTTCTTAACATCAGTGTTGCATTCTGCTTGGAATTTCTCAGAACTCAGCATCAGTTTTTAGGACCAGGAATTTCCAGGAGCTAGCAGCTCTTGCACTTTTACACAAATGTAAAAAGTTACACGATAAGGGGATGTGGTCTATTGGGCTTTTGGGGACTGGGATCACATCACTCCTCTCCTCATGTCACTTCATTGGCTTCCCATCCGTCTCCGTATCCAATTTAAACTTCTCCTCCTGACCTATAAATGTATTCACTCTTCTGCCCCCCAGTACCTTTCGTCTCTCATCTCTTCTTACACCCCCTCTCGGTTACTTCGCTCTTCTAAAGGTCTTCGTTTATCTGTGCCCTTTACTCGTACTGCCAATTCCAGACTTCGCTCCTTCCAACTGGCAGCACCCTTTGCTTGGAATAGTCTTCCTATCTCTGTGCGCCAGGCGTCCTCCCTGGCCATTTTCAAGTCCAAACTAAAATCCCACCTCTTCACTATTGCTTTCCGTTCCTGTCTTACCCTATCTTGATCTCTCTATCAACATTTGCTTACTTTGTCCTGTAAATGTTTGTTATTTGTATTATGTAACTTATTTTGTTTTCTGTCTTATTAGATTGTGAGCTCTGATGAGCAGGGACTGTCTCTCTTCTATGCTTGTACAGCGCTTCGTATGTTGCGGCGCTTTATAAGTCTTTAATAATAATAATAATAATAATAATGATAATGTACAGCTGAGAGAACTGGCACATGCAGGGTTCCAGCATGAAATACAAGTCTCTGACCAGCATTGATCAAATTCATCTTCTATAAGCCAAGAGGCAGAACGTCACAGGATGGAAACTTAGATTTACAGATGCTAAGAAAATGGATCTAAAAGGTACCAGGAGCCGGTGTTCCAGACTATTTCTCAAGACAAGTCTAGAAATATATTTTTAACAGCAATGTTTCCATCTCTCTGGCTAGGTACATCTCCAGCCTTTTTCCTATTGGCTAGTTCCTATAGCTTATGCCCCATCACCATGACTGTTATGGACTCTTGACCAATGTCCAACACCTCTCATTCCCCTTCCTTGCCTCCAGAGAGACTTATCATGGATCTCTTTCTGCTTTTGCAGCCTGGCAACCATATAAGGCTTCTATCAGTAATCTGCAATTAGCATTTGAAGAAGAATTAAATGAGCTTTTAACTATTTCATTCCTCACTAGGTATGATGGTACTGGGATGGACACTGGGAAAAGTATAAACTAGCAGGGCCTTCCTTGTTTACCCTTGATTTTAAGAAAATATCATACTGTTTGATAAAGTGCATTTAACAAATGAAGAAAATTTAAAAAAGGAAAAAATATTTTTGTTAGAAGCAAGCTCTTGTAGGTGTTGGGGCCCTCATCTCTATTGCTTTCCCTCCTAGGGAGCTGGCCTGGGTGTTTCTGCACCAGGTGTGAAATCCTTGCCCCCTCCTCCCCTCCCCAGGAAGATGGGTTATATGTTATTGCACTGGGGATTAATCTAATTTCCCTTCTCTCTCTCTCTCTTTCTAGGAGCTTGTAAACTGGGCTGGGCCTATTACAGCACTGGAGGCGGAGCTGCTGTTGCCATGCTGATTTGCACCTGGCTCTCCTGTTTTGCAGGAAAAAATAGCAAGCCATCCATCTATTGAGCATCAAAACCCACAGGAGATTCTAGGCTGTGTCAGAACATCAGTGGTTTCATCTGCTGTACATCCTTTCTTTCTCCAACCTTGGGGTCAGACCAGCTGAAAGCTGTTGCCTCAGTTGTGTGTTCTCTCGACTTATTTTATCTTCTTCTGCTTTATGGGGCTTCTGCTGTCCCACCTTGCTCTCATCACGGAACTGTTCACTGTTTTTTTGCACATCCCATCACACCCTTGGGTTTTCAAACTATATTTACAGATATGCTTTTCAAAAATTATGACTGTGTCTAGGATGCTCAAAGATCCATGTTGAATGACACTGAGAAGATCAAGAAGAGGTGGAAAGAGTGGACCAACAGCTGTTTCAATCTGTACCTTATGATCGAGAATCATTGATGATGAAAGAAGAAGTCAAGCAGCATTGAAAGCCTTATCAAAGAACAAAGCACCGGACATTGATGGCATTCCCATTGAAGTACTACAGCAATCAGATGCAGCTGTTACCATACTTAAAAGGCTCTACCAGAAAATTTGAAAGACCACATCATGGCTAACTGACTGGAAGAGATCTGTGTTTATACGGATACTAAAGAAAGATGATCCAACTGACTGTGGAAATTAGCGCACAATTGCTTTGTTCCCACATGCCAGCAAGATTCTACTCAAGATTATTCAGCAAAGACCTCAACCACACCTGGAATAAGAACTGCCTGAAGTGCAAGCAGGGTTCAGGAAAGGGCGAGGAACGAGAGACATCATCGTGGATGTGAGATGCATCCTTGAAAAGACAAAAGAATACCAAAAGGATATCTATATGTGTTTTATCGACTAAAGCAAGGCTTTTGACTGTATAAACCATGAGAAAATCTGGCCACATAAAGAAGCATGGGTATACCAGAACACCTGATAGTTCTCTTGCACAATCTTTACATTGATCAAGAAGCAACAGTTCGAAGGGAGCAAGGAGAAACAGAATGGTTTAAAATCAGCAAAGGTGCACAACAAGGTTGCATACTTTCCACGTACCTGTTTTATTTATATGCAGAACAAATCATCAGAGAAGCAGGATTGCATGAAGACAACCGAAGTATGAAGATTGGTAGAAGACATCAACAACCTTCGCAATGCTGATGATACCACATTACTGGCTGAAAGTGAAGATGATCTGAAACATTTGCTTCTCAAGATCATGGAACATAGTCTTAAATAGGCCTGCACCTTAGTGTAAAGAAGACAAAGATCCTGACAACTGGTAAAATCAATAAGTTCATCACCGATGCAGAAGAAATTGAAATAGTGGACAACTTTAACCTACTTGGATCAACTGTTAATAAAGAAACGACAAGCAGACAAAAAATCTGACGATGCATTGCTCTTGGCAAAATGGCTAAGAAGGACCTAGACAAGATTCTCAAGAGCAGAGATGTCTCCCTCCATACATGGATTCAACTTGTTCAAGCTATGGTATTTTCAATAACGTCATATGGATGTGAAATTTGGACAGTGAAAAAGATAGACAGGAAGAAAATCAATGCCTTTGAATTATGGTGCTGGTGACAAATACTGTGTATACCATGGACTGCCAGAAGAACAAATCAGTCAGTACTAGAGGAGATCAAACCTAAGCTTTCCTTAGAAGTTCAGATGACAAGACTTCGACTTTCATACTTTGTACATATTATGCAAAGAGAGAGATCATTAGAGAAATTCATCATGTTTGAAAAGGTAAAAGGTCAATGCAAAAGAGGAAGGTCAGTAATAAGATGGATCGCTACAATAAGAGCAGCTATGGGTGTCATTCTATTAACAATGAGCTGCTTGTCTGAAGACCGAACACAGTTTAGGACAACTATCCAGAGGGTTGCGATGAGTCGACACTGACTAAACAGCACTTAACAACAACAATCAGGTTTGGATTGTAATATGGCCAAACTAGGTACATACCTAGGCTCAAATTGGGCACTGTCATATAACAGAGTTTCCCTTGGAAAATTTGAGCTGGAGTGAAGAGGTTCACTGGTACAAATGTAAGCTTGTGCATAGTAAATAGAAGGAAGTTGTCAGCCCAAATTCCTTTGAAAGATGCCCCAGTACTGCCTCCACTCGGTCACCAAAGAAGGTTTACTAACATTTTATGCTGCTTCTTTTATGTGTGAAGACTTTTTGACACGAAAAGCTTTCTAAATGTATACCTCCGACACATCAGCTGTATATTTCACTTTTTTTGGGGGGGTGGGGGGGGGTGTCTTCCATTGACACTTTGCATTGTCCTGAGGCTTGCTCACCACCTGCCACTGCTGCTGCACCCGGAATTAGGCTACTTCATGAACAAAGATCTTAGGGAGGCAAAGGAGGGGCAGGGAAAGAGGGGGGGAGGATGAGAAAAGAAGCAAATAGGGGTCCATGATGGGGGACCACAAATATGTCTGCCTAGTGCTCAGTATCGTGTTAATCCAGCCCTGCTTGTATCTCCTTTTCTTTGTTGGGGTTCTACTCTCCTTTATTAGGAATTTTGTATTACTCACAGATAAATGAGATGATCATAGAACAAGCATCTCCAGGCCTATTTAGCTGCTACAATACTCCTAGGATTGTCATCTGACCCAGACCATCCTTGACAGGCTGATCCAATTCAGGTTTTGCCGCATTTCATCCAAGGCCAGCTCTGGTTTATAGCAGTACCCAGTAGGAGCAGTATGAATAGTGCCCTCCATGGTTGGTGGGCTGTGGTGGCCCCCCTAGAGTGTTTACTAAAGGTTAACGCGCATTAAGTATCAATGTGCCCATAGAAATAAAAGGGCTGTTGGCACTTAATGTACGTTAACTTCATTAAGGTACATTAACACCTTTAGTAAAAGGGTCCCTTAATGTCTGGACACCACTTAGATAAGTTGAGTAATTAGTGGTATGCAGGGCCGGTACAAGGGTATTAGGCACCCTAGACAGAACCTCAGCTTTATGCCCCTTCGCAGTGGGCTCTTAGAACCTTAGAGCCCCCCCTCCCATGCCCAAGATTTTGATTATTAAACTCAATTGTAATCATCTCAACACCATCCCTCCAAGAACAATCCTGTAACACATATCTGGACATCATGCTTTTAAATATTAAACTTTATTTTGTAAATATATGCATAATAAGGGAGATTTTGAAAAGCTACTGTCCATACAAAGGGGGAAATGGACTAATTGCACATTGCCCTTTCTTGCTGCAGGTAAATGTATGCACTGATGACTCTGAGTTTGTGTGGCTTCCAGGGCCCTTTGCTTTGCTTTGACTGTAGCTGCTCTTTGCTGTCTCCCCCCTCCCCCCCCCCCCAAGAAGATGGTGCTCGAGATGACCACCTAGTTTTCCTAGTAGTCTCACTGGCCCACTAGGCCTTTCCACTCCATTTAAAACAATGTTATCGCAATCTTTATACTATGACAGAATTACAAAGTATGTAAGGACTCATGGAAATACGGGTCATAACAGCCTTAACTCGCCTGCAGCTTACAGATTGGAAGGATCCAGTAACCCTCACTGACTGCAAGAAGGAACATCAACTCGAAGCTGCATCAATGAACATTCAGTTAAAATTACAAAGAAGGAAAAATGTAAGCGGCATAAAGCCTATAGGAAAAATGTCTCTCATATGATTTTTCTATCTGTCACGTGCGTTCCATGTTTCCTTCAACCCATTCCCCTTTCTTGCCTCCAGAGAGGCCTATCATGGTCTCACAGACAGATCTGTTCCTGCTTTTGCAGCACACACTCAAGCCTGGCTTCTATCAGTAATCTGCAATTAGCAATGGAATGAGAAACTAATGAGCTTTGAACTATTTCATTCCTCACTAGGTATGCCTGTACGGGAGATGGTGCCATGCTAAGGCACTGAAGGACACCAGGAGAAGTATAAACTAGCAGGGCCTCCCTTGTTTACCCTTTCCCCCCTCACCACCCCCTTTAGAAGTTGCCCCATGCATCCATTGAGTTTTAAGGGTAATTTTACAAAAGCCATTTTCACGCCTAGGTGACCATATATCTGCATTAATGGCCTCTTGTAAAACAATGACTGTCATAACAGCACGCACCTTAGCATGAGCACCTGTATTTTGCTGGTAGGTCTAGCCAACCGTGCAGTATGGGGAGAGCATAGACAGAGTTAGCAAGTGTGCACACTGATTATAAAATGCCTTAATTTACACTCCTATTCGCTGGCTTTACATGCATTCATGTATGCGTATAACGGCACAGATGTAAATGCCAGTGCCCCCTTTTCAGGCTCGATCCCTGCCATTTACACTAGTATTTCATAAAGGCAAGCATGCTCGTATGCGTCTTTCTCAAATGGCTTAAAATAGGCGCATGCGTACCCTCTTATCCTAGGTGCCCAAGGCTGGCTCTACCATTAGCCTAAAGTGATGGCCCTGAAAGCTAAGCGCTGCGGAGCTGTTTGCGCATCCCAGAGAGGGGTGACAACAGGAGCAATGGGTGCTGCAAGAGGGGGGGGGCACAAAAGATGAGGTTCGCCTATGGTGCCTCATCTCCTTGTGCCGCCCTGTAGGTGCCCTGTTTATAACATTACCTTTTAAAGTAGTTTCAGCCACTGGCTAGAAAACACTAGCCTAGTGGTTAAATCTGTCTAGAGACACAATGACTTGCCTGCTGACGAACCAATTGCAGTGAAATTTTGGGGAGTGGAAGACTGACCGTGGCTCTTGTATGTGCGCTATTAGAAATGACCTCACTCTCTAATGAAGTAATATTGTGAATTATAATTTTAAAGCTTTTTCAGTAAAAAGGATCCTCCAAGTAATCTGGTTTGCCATAAAGTGGAAGGCTGTGGTTTTTCTGTTGGGGTGTGTGACAAAAAACCAAACAATTCTATGTAGAGCTCAAGCTGATGTTATTACGTTTTTTTGATTTGACCCCTTAGAAAGTTTTTGACCATATTTTTGATAAACATTTTTAAACATGACAGAAGTTCAAAAAATGCCCCAGATCCAGGCATGTGCATAATTCCATCTTTTTGGATTTACACATTCCTCCTGCCCCTTTGGACTTTCCACTCCTTTGGAACAGGCTTCAGCTGTCATTACTTATGCCCCAAGCTTTCACAAGAGCTACTATGTTTAGACGGTGAACATTTGAAAGCGCTCAATAGCATAGAATTATTATGATGCTCTTGAATACTTGACAGTGGGCCGTGAATGACATTTTCGCATTTCTGTCTTTTCCCTTTACTTGCGCACGCTGAAGTGCTTTCTCCGCAGGAAATGCACTTAGCCTTGTACAGTCCTGTGTATTCCTCCAGCGCTGCAGCAGGAATAAATGTATTATTACTAAAGGACACCAGTCCTAACACTGTTACCCCAACTGGTTGACATTGCACCATCTGTTGTGCTTTCTCTCCAGATGGCTTTGCCAACACAGCAGATTCCTGACAGCACAGCTAACACCCGAGATCCCCAGATCATGCCGTACACCTGAAGGGGAGAAACAGATTTATAGCACTACACGGAAAAGCCCCATATGCTTCATAGGGGAGAAACTTGTGAGCAGAGCTCAGCACAGAGGAGACACATTCACTCACTAGGGCTGTGGGCGGCGCTAAACCACACCTCATTGATGGCAGCTTTAAACCAATTTCTGTTTCTGGACTTAAGATAGTCTGTGGTTAATTTCCAGCCTTTTTTTTTTTCTCAGAGTGCAGTACAGCACCATTGTGAGAGGGCAGAGCAGTGCATGACTGATGACTGTACTCTGTGCTTTTGTGAGCTCTATGTTCAGAGTCTGAGTTGGTGCATCATTCACTTGAGAGATAATTGCTCCTCTCCTACAAAAGAAGCATGTTTCCTAAGCACCAGAAACTTTATTTATTCCACAGGGAAGCATGGCTGCAGGGCTTTAATGGATTATTTTGGAACGCATCGGCGCTCCCTAGTGGAAAATGAAGCATCCTGCCGTACTCTTGACACCGGCATGTCTACTAAAAGGCGAACAGCTTTTGCAACTAATGCCAGACAACAACAGCAAAAAGCCAGGGTTAACTGCAAAAGTTCCATGTCATGTGCAGCTTTACAGATGCGGCTATCATTGCCTATTGAAGTAGCAATAGCTGCAGCTGCAAAGCCTGCACACTTTGGTAATTACTGTGCAATCGCAACATCCACAGTAATTCCACATTGCAGGCATGCCCACCCGCTCTCCACCCAATCCCACCCAAGCCCATACCTAACACTTGATATACAGACATTGTCGAAAGTCACTCCAATATCTGCATTTTTCCTGTGCTAGCTGCAGGATGTTTATGAAGGAAAGTACCAGGTAGAAACCCGATATCACACAACCAAATGGTGGACACAGCACACATCTGAAACGTGGGAGCAGTGGCGCCACATCATGTGAAAGGAGCGATGCTTGGCGGGGCATTACCCCACTCCAGTTTCAAACCTGCCCTGATTCATCCACTCTTCTATACATTTCTGATTGGATAATATGTGGGTAAAAGATGATTTGCCGAACAAGTCACAAATGCACTTAACACAATAAGCAGCCCTCAGCAGCCCTCTCCAATGGCTCAAAAACCGCCGCTTCTAAGGCGCTCAGGCAGATCGGGTGAGCAGCAAACAGCATCAGAGGGAGTGGGCGGGAGCTCCTCCTCACCTCCATTACCTGCCAATCAGCAGCCCTCAGCAGCCCTCTCCAACGGCTCAAAAACCGCCGCTTCTAAGGCGCACCCGCGCCTGGCGAGCCTCACCAGAGGGCCCTTTGGCGAGGCCCTCAGGCATGGGTCCGTGGCGTGTGAGTAAAATCTACTTTATAACTTTGGGTTTAACTGTTATGCTGCTATATCATGGCTGTAACCTGCTGTTCCCTTCCTTCTTGTCTCTTCTTTTCTTTTGTCTATCGCTGTATCTTTTACTCTGTCCTATCTCATAAATGGCGTTCTTTTCTTATTTTCTGTAATATTTATACTGTATTGTAAACTGCTCTGATGCTTTGGCCTGAGCGGTATATCAAGCAATTAAACTTAAACTTAAATAAGAATAATTTCAATAGAATTCTATTTGTCACATCAAAAGTTCAGTTTGTTTTCAGATGTGAAAGTTTCCTGGATTGTGACTGTGAAGACACAAAGTATTTGGAATTAGAATCAAAAATACATAGGACCAGCCCAGTAGCTGAGCAGTAATGCTGTGCACTGACTTGTAGAGGACCTGGGCTCATGTCTCAGGCTGGATCATTCTTTGCCCGATCCATGTGAGGCTGAAAATGCCTACATTTTCAAGGGGGTGGGGCAGGAGGTAGGGAGTATTAGCCATTGCTCAATGGGGGCACCAGCAGCTAAACCTAGGGTCCACGTCAGCCAGATTCTGGAGGGGACCATGGTTTTTGGACTATGGCTGAGGACTACCATTAGGAGAACTGGGCTGTGTTGGGAGGAAGGGATACAGAGGGATGATATGAGGTTTCCGACTTGTGCAACTTCAAAATTGGGCAACCCCAATCACCAGTGATGATAACGTCTCCTTCCCCCTCAGCCTTGCTGCTGGTATCTGATTTATTTTTCTCCCAGCTGTGGTTGCCCACTGCCAGGTCTCCATGACAGCTAATATATCTGCTTAGCACCCACATCTTTGTGCAGTGGACAGTCACTCAGGTACCCGAATGTAAAGAATGTGAACCACTATCGTATGCACACATGCCCTTACTTTGGAAGCGCCCCCAGGAGCAGAAGGAGCTAGGATCCATGGCCTGAGGCCTGGCTGCTTAGAATGACAGTGAGGATGGACGAGATCTTCAGTGAGGGGTGCCACAGGAGCTGGTCAAGAAAGCAAAAGAGCAACAGAAGGCCGCTTTATCTCCTCACACTGCTTACTAGCTGTGACCTGCCAGCCCTAAGAAAAAAATCTTTATAATACCTATTCAGAGGGCCTAAACTTGGGTTATGAAATTCAGGATAGCAGGGATGGAGGGTGCAGAGGGGAAAAGCAAGTGATAGTGTTCACTTGTGTACTAGTGTAATGCATCTTGAACTTCTACCAGAAAGGTGTGAGCCAAGTACAAATAAATAAACCCCTTCCGCCCCCTCACACGTCTGAGTTACAGGATATAGAGGCAACTTGTCTCAGAAAAATCCAAGTTATCAATGTTCCTTTTTAATGTACATTACCAGGTTTAAGTTACAATGTAAACCGCTTTGACCAAAATGATAAAGTGGGAAGCTAAACCCCTCCCCACTCCCCATCGTAAGGCCAATCAGGGCCCTAGACCGGATGCCATTGGGCACGAAGAGGAATGCTGCCACTGCCAAGAAGGAGCCCAGATCGGCTTCGGGACAGGGAGCAGGAAGCTAAACCCCTTCCCGCTCCCCTATCGCAAGGACAATCGGGGCCAGAGAGCGGACTTTAAATTTAAAGCACCATTGGGCATGCTCACACCTGGTGGTCCCCACCTGAGGGCCTCGCCAGAGGGTCCTTTGGCATGGCCTTTAGGCGGGGACCACACTGAGATACTTCCAAGCAACCCTACACACCCTCCAAGACAACACAAGGCAAGTGTCCCCTTCTCTCTCATTATACCCGAGTCTACTTACCACAGCAAACATGCCACACCATTTCCCATACCTTCTCATCCTCCTACTACTTGCCTCACATGCAGTCACACACACCTCAGCATTTACCACCTCTACGATCATCCCTATCAGACACCAACCACACAGCAGCCAAGGACCAGAAACCCATCTCACCTAATCAAAATCAATCCTGTGCTCTACCCGCCCCTCCACCTGCCAACCTACCCACCTCCTCCCCTCTCAAGTGCATACTCATCAATGCCAGATCCATCTGTAATAAGATCCCAATCCTCGTGGATCACATCAAGGACAACCTGATCTATTTAGCATGCATCACAGAGACCTGGATTGAGGAAACGGATAGTGCTCCTAAACCACCTAGCCATACCATCATACCAAATTTTCAATCACTACAGGGTCAACAAGAAAAGGGAAGGGGTCATCATCACAGCCAAGGAGTCTCTACAGTTCAAATCCACACAACACAGCTCAACTCAGGACATGGACTCCATTTCCATCACCAACCCCCACCTTTCCATCTGCCTCGTATACAGGTTGCCTCGACTGGGACCCAGTGACCTATCCCCACTCACTGAAGAAACCTACACAGAACATTACAAGAATAAATGGTTCATATTTCTGGGAAACCTCAACCTACTAACACTATCAGACAAGCAGGCAACCTCCTTCCTACAGACTATGGAGACGATGCACCTTACTAATTCTGCACACTGTCCTGTCATTGCTCCCCATCGGATACATGCCTACTACATTGAAGCAAACATCTGTCAGACCAGTACTAAAATCCCACACTCTCAGTGCAGCTCTTCTCTCTTCATACAGACCCATCTCAAGCATCTTAGCACTTGCCAAGATCATTGAGAAGACTGTACAACTACAAACTCAGGAGTTCATGGAATCTCACTCTCTCCTGGATGAACACCAGCACAGTTTTAAGCCTTTCCACAGCACAGAGACACTGTAACATCCCTCCTCAACACACTGATCATTGGCACAGAGAAAGCCTCACAAGGATTCATACTACTGTAGTGTTCCTGGACCTGGCCGCAGCCTTTGATTCCGTCATATACCCCTAGCTCATAGCACGTCTACATGAAATTGGCCTGAGAGGAAGGACCTTACAATGGTTCCAATCACTTCTATCAGACCTTCTCAACAGGTCAGAGTAGCATCACAAACTTCAACCCCATTCAAGCTCCTCCAGGGATTGCCTCCTTACTCTTCAACATCTTTATACAAGCCCTCTGCAAGGTCATACAGGAATACTTTACCACCTTTGGGCTGATGATATCCTCATCTACGCCCCATTCTCCAACAGCAACCCAGATTACTCCACAATCAGCCAATGCCTAGAAGCAATCATAAACTGGCTTGGCCTCCACAACCTACACATCAACCCCAACAAGACTGAAGTACTATTTATAACCAGGCATCCTTCCTTCTCTCCTCCAGCTACAATAAGCCTTGCAAATCTAACTTTTCAAGTAAAACAGCAAGTAAAATACCTGGGCATAACTCTGGATCAGAATCTGAACTTCAACACCCATATCAAGAATATCACTGGATCAGAACCCTGAGGAACCTCAGACCACTCCTTGACCATACAGACTTCAGAAATGTCTGCCAGGCATTCATCACCCCCATCTTTGACTACCCTAACATCATCTACCAGGGTCTCCCAAAATCCTCATTACAGTCTCTGCAGCTCATGCAGAACGTAGCAGCCAGACTTCTCACAGGATGCAGCCATTATGACCACATATCACCCATATTGAAGCAGCTAGACTGGCTCCACATCCACAGCAGAGTGAGGTACAAGGTGGCACTAACAATCTTCAGGACAATCCTCCAGCTTTCTGCAGATTACATACAGGCCCTGCTTGACAAATCTCAATGCCAGAGATTGCGCAGAAGTGCAAACCACTATCTCCTAGCAGTACCTACCTCAGTCACCCACACCAGCGCCTCCACTTCCAACAGAGTTTTCTGCTTCTATGCTCCAACCATCTGGAACTCACTACCCCCAGACCTTCGCTCCCTCACAGACATTGGAGACTTTCACTAAAAGTTAAAGACACTCCTCTTCCTGGAGTTCTTTGGATCTGACACTTAGCCACACCTGAATAGCCCCTCACACATAGAACAGTGACCATAACAATGACCAGAACTCTTAACACCTGGCCTCCAGACTCTTCACCAAGCCTGCAAGCACATCACCCTTGCAGTCCACAGAGCAGCCCACAACTCTTTCCCTGCCGTCTCTACTTTGTATATTACTTTGAACAGATAACTTTGTTTCCAAAGGTTGCATATTACTTTGTGCAGTTAGCTTTATTACCAAAGGTTCCATGGTTTGCATTCTACTGTTAATCTGTTGCCTTGTTAAATGTGCCATAGTTTAATTGACTCAGTTTACTTTGCTAAGACTTGTTCTATGTAACATTCCTATCAGTGCTAGGTAAACCACCGTGACTAGTAGAGATGGTGGTACAAAAAGAGCTGTTAAAAAAATAAATAAATAAATGAAGTGGTATAAAAAACCCTGTTAAATAAATTAAATAAACACCATCACTGCGGGATATTATAGATGAATTTAGGTACACAGGGCCCATTTTATTCCTATGGGTTGTGTGGATGATACCGTACCTTGACCTTATAGGGCTCAACAGCTAAACGTGACAAAGACAAAGATCTTGACAACTAGCAAAATCAATAATTTCATCCTTGAAGTAAAATAAATAGAAGTAGTAAAGAACTTGGATCTATAATCAATAATGAAACAAGCAATCAAGAAATCTAACCATATTTTGTTCTTGGCAGAACAGCTATGAAGGGCCTGGATAAGATTTTCAAGTGCAGAGATACTGTATATCTCTGCATACAAAGATTTGACTTGTTAAAGCCATGATATTTTCAATATAGGGCCTTGCGTGGAGCATTGACACAATCTCAGACTGCTAAGCATCTGAGTAGGGACTTACTCATCTTATGGGTCTAAACTCAAGAAGGTTCAGCCCTTTTGTGGCTCTCAATGTTCTTGGGTGGGTCCCTTCTGAGGTACAGCCAGATGGGAGGCAGCTCTGACTGTTTCCCTTAGAGTAGACCCATGTCATGTCAGACTAATGGGTCCCCAAAGTCCTTCATCAGGATTATGTGCTGGAGTTTGTAGAATCTCTACAGGACACCTTAGTGGATTCTCCTTGCAGATCCTTACTCAAGCGGTTGACAATCAAGGAACTTCTACAGTGCCTCTGGTAGTTGCAGGCTGTGTCCTCCGCAGAGCAGGATCAAGGGTGTTATTCCATCTACTTCATGTTGCCCAAGAAGGGAGGTTCCTTCTAGCCTATTCGGAACCTGAAGATATAATAACCATATTTGTAGTAGTAGTCAGCACACATCAAACACTCCCACCCTTCACAATTCCTCTCCTTTACCGATACCTTAATAAGTATTTTATCTCTCATTCCATAAGGATGTGTGTATATATTATTAGTCATATGTAAATAGTTAAATTTATAACCTGTTACTAGCTCTGTTCAATGTAAACTGTTAGTTTCAATGTAAACCACCCCTGATCTATGGAAGGGGCAGTATAGAAAAGCATTTCAAATAAATAAAATAAATAAATATCAGTCCAGCAAAGGGAGCTTCTAATCTCCCTGGATCTCATGGAGGCATATTGTCATATTCCTATCCAGGAGCAACACCAGTGATTTCTCTGTTTCTGTGTCCTGGGCTGCCATTTCCAGTTCTGTGTTCTACATTTTGGCCTGGCCAAGGCTTCTCACACCTTTTCAAAAGTCATGATTGTGATGGTGGTGGCTTTCCTGCACAAGCAGGGAATCTGTGGTCATCTGTAGTTGGACAACTGGCTGATTCGATCAGATTCCCTGGAGACGTCCTGAGATGACACAACCCTGGAGATTTGATAGCCAGAAAGGCTGTGATTGGTTATCAACTATCCCAAGAGCAGCCTGATTCCTTCCCAGAACTTGGAGTACATCAGGGTTTAGTTCAGACTCGCTTGGGTTGAGCTTTCCTCATGCTGCAAAAGTCACTCAAGCTACTGAGTCGACTCAGGGAGTTTTATGCTCAATCAGCTCCTTGGGCCTGGGACTACATCCAACTCTAGGGTCTATGATTTCAACCATGGATCTAATCCTTTGACTAGGCCACACCTGTTGCCCTTGTCATACTGTAGATATCTGCTATCTCTTTGGTCTCCCTGTTCTCAGTTATTCAACCAGACCCTTCTTCTCCCCTGGAAGATCAAGGAGTAGTGGTATGGTGGTTGCTGTCTCATCACTGATTGGTGGAATGCCTCTGGATTAGGTGTTAGTCATCATGAATGCCAGCCAGAGAGGCTGGGTTGCTCACTCTCTAGGTTAGTTGGTTTAGGGACTCTGGTCCCACAGAAGACCTCCTAGTCCATCAAAAGTAGCCAGTTCCACGCTACCTTTCCCCAGGGATAAGCAGCGATTTTCTCTTGGACTACCTTAATAACAGTTTATGAATCTTTCCTCCCAGAATTTGTCCAAACCTTTTCTAAACCCAGCTACACTACCTGCTTTTATCAAATCTGCTGACAATGAGTTATCCAAGACTAAAATTATAAGTTGGCAAGAGGTGTTGACAATGGGTAGGATGACTTCTTGAATTGGAAATGAGGATTTGGTGAGTTGGAGTTAAGCCCTCATGCATTTGACTTCCTAGTGCAGAGATGGGGCCTTCCAGTATTCATTCTGATGCCTCAGGAGAATGCCAACCAGGAGAACTTATTCTGCCACAAGAAAGATCTGCAGTTAGTGGGTTTGAATGCCTTGCTTCAGAAGGGACTTCCCCTTATGGCCCTTGGTGAGCCATTTTTTGTGATTCTAGTGGTCCTGAACTGGCTACTCAGTCCATGGTATGCGGGTCTCTTGAACCTGCTAGCAAGAGAGGGGCCTCCTGTGGTAAGGACTCCTGTTTATGTTGGACCCCATTCCCTTCTTGCTTATGGCCTGACCCTTGATAGGCATCGGTTGTCCAAGAAGCGCTGCTCTGAAGTGGTAGTGGACATCCTTCTCAAGGCCTGGAGGGCCTTTACTTCCTTAGCCTTTGTGTGAGTTTGAGGGTTTTTGAGAGGCGGTGTTTCTCTCGGGCCTTGGAGTCCAGGAAGGCAGACATAGACCAGAGGTTAGTCCTGCATTTTCTCAAGGTTCAGGTAGAGGCCCTAGTTTGCTACTAGGGGGTGCATTCAAGGGCTGTCCTTGGCAGCACACCCTGATGTCTCCTGCTTCCTCAAGGGTGTAAAGGAGATCCAACCACTAATGTGTCCAGTTGTTCGAGAGCGTAGTCTATCTCTGATATTGATGATGATGCAAGGGCTCCCTTTTGAGCCCATTTATATGACTTCTCTTAAAGATTTGACCCTCAAAGTGGTTTTCCTGGTGGCTATTGTGTCTGCCACATGGCTGTCAGAGCAGCAGACCTTGTCTTGCAGGGAGCCTATTCTGTTCATCTCAATGGTTTCTGTTTCCTTGAAGACCATGTCATCCTTTCTCCAAAGGTGCTGTCTCCCTGCCATCTTAACCAGGTCATAGTTATGCCCTCCATCTCAGAGGAGGACCTTCAGATAGATGCCTCTCTGCATCTGGGTAATTGGAAGACAGATATCTGGATCTTACTAATTCCTTCCACTGGTCGGACATCTCTTTGTTCTCTTTATTGGTCTGAGAAAAGGACAGTCTGTCACCAAGTCCTTGATTGATTAAGGAGTCTATTGGTTCAGTAAACCATTTGTCTGGAAAGCACATGCCAGGGGGGAGTTAAAGTTCAGTCCACTAGGGCACAGGCCTCCTCCTGGATGGAGTCTGCTCTGGTGTTACTGGAGGATATCTGTGAGGTGGCTACCTAGTTGTCTCTGAGCACCTTTGTGAAGCACTACAGGTTGCATGTGCGAGCCAGAGTTGATGGTGCCTTTGGCAGGGAGGTTCTGTCCACAGCATTGTCTTCCTCCCACCTTGGGTCCTGACTGCTTAGGTGTATCTCACTTTTCTGGACTGGTCTAGCAGGATGATAAAGAAAGGGAAATTCATATACCTGATCATTTTCTTTCCTTGAATTCTGCTAGATCAGTTCAGAACCAAACCTGGAAGATTCTTCCTAGAGGTTTGGAGCCCTGCTCCTCTTTGCATTGCTAGTATCCATGCCTGATGCAGAGTCAGTTTTTCCAAATGACTGTTCCAACTTATGACTGTTGGTTATTAATGTTTGTAGTTTGATTTTTTTTCTGAGTTTTCGGTTTTGCTTACTGCTTAGGAAGTGTCCTAC
The DNA here is from genome assembly GCA_033557465.1 of Ichthyophis bannanicus. Classification (NCBI taxonomy): domain Eukaryota; kingdom Metazoa; phylum Chordata; class Amphibia; order Gymnophiona; family Ichthyophiidae; genus Ichthyophis; species Ichthyophis bannanicus. The sequence goes on from CM066036.1 coordinate 97,767,687, forward strand.
TGACTTCTCTTAGTACTGTGCCAATGGATATACTAGTGATGACATAACTGAAAGTTGATTAAGTCTGCCTCTACCTTGCTGTCTGGGGATCATAAACTCACTTGTCTGGACTGGTCTTGTAGGATTCAAGGAAAGAAAATTATCAGCTATGTAAATTTCTCCATAGTTAAAATCCTTCCAAAGTTAAATAATCAAGATTTATTTCATTTTATCTTTATGCAGAAGTTGTAAAGAGGAAAACTGCTACTACTATTACTACTAATCATTTGTAAAGCACTACAAGGCATACACAGCGCTGTACAAACATAGATATAGATGGTTCCTGCTCATGATCTAATTAAGACAGACAAGACAAAGGATAAGAATAAGGGGAAGAGGAGGGTAAGGAGATGCAAGGAAGAAGGGGGTCAGGATCCAAAAGCAGCTTTAAAGAGGTGAGCCTTTAACATGGACTTGAAAAGGGACAGAGATAAAGCCTGACATACAGACTCAGGGAGTTTGCTCCAGGCATAAGGAGCAGCAAGGTGAAAGGACCAAAGTCTGGAGTTGACAGTAGAAGAAAAGGTCAAAGAGAAAAGCAAGCCAGAAAAAGAGCGGAGTTCACGAGGAGGGGTGTAGGGAGAGAGAAGAGAGGAAAGGTAGAAAGGAGCAGAAGAGTGAATGCACTTATAGGTCAGAAGGAGGAGTTTGAATTGGATATGGAAACAGAAGGGAAGCCAATGAATTGATCTGAGAAGAGGAGGTATATGAGAATATCGAGGCTGGAGACAAATTATTTATTTATTTACATTCTCTTATATACCGCACTATTCGGCATCAGCGCGGTTTACATGGAACAAAATGCTCAGTACAATAACATGTATGAGTTTACAGATAACAGGGAACAAGAAACTTGGATAACAGGGGTAACTATTTACAAAACTTACTACATGTAAAAATCAAAAGATTCATAGAAAACATCAGAGTTCTGAACAGATTGAAAGGGAGAAAGGTGGCTAAGAGGGACACCAGCAAGGAGGAGGTAGCAATAGTTGAGATGGGAAATAATTAGAGAGTGGACAAGTATTTTAGTAGTGTGTTCAGAAAGGAAGGGGTAAATTTTGTTAATGTTATAAAGAAAGAAACAACAGGTTTTAGCTCTCTGTTGGATATGTGAGGAGAAGGAAAGGGAGGAATCAAAGATGACCCCAAGGTTGCAGACTGAGGAAACAGGAAGCAGAAGAGTGTTATCCATAGAGACAGAGAAAGGAGGTTGGGGGAGGAAGTTTTAGGGGAAAAAATAGGAAGTTCAGTTTTGGCCATGTTCAAGTTCAAATGGTAGTGAGACATCCAGGTGGCGATGTCAGACAGGCAGACAGAGATGCGAAACTGGAGTGTCAAAGATATATCAGGTATAGAAAGATACATCTGAGAATCATCAGCATAAAAATGATATTGAAATGCATGGGAGGAGATGAGAACATCAAGGGAATGAGTGTAGAGAAAGAAAAGAGGGCTGAGAATAGATCCCTGGGGTACACCAACTGAGAGTGGGATAACAGTAGAGGAGAAGAGAACCAGGACAGGGTAGAGTCCCTAAAACCAAGAGAGGACAATGTATCAAGGAGAAGGTGGTGGTCAACGGTGTCAAAAGCAGCAGAAAGGTAAAGAAGGATGAGAATATAATAACGGCCTTTGGATTTAGCCAGGAATAAGTCTTTGGAGACTTTGGCAAGTGCCATCCTGGTAAAATGAAAGGAACAAATGCCAGATTGAAGTGGATCTAACAGGGCTTGAGAGGAAAGAAATTCAAGACAACGGAGGACTGCATGCTCAAGAAGTTTAGAAATGAAGGGAAGAAGGGAGATGGGTCGATAATTAGAAGGACAACTAGGGTCAAGAGAAGGCTGAAGGAACTGTGGCAGTGGAGAGTGAGAGACTGAGAATTTGTGAGAGGGAAGGGATGACAGAGGAGGAAATAGAACTAAGGAGATAAGTGGAGATAGGGTCAGAAGAGCAAGTAGTGAGTTTAGGTTTCCTCAATGGGGAACTTAGAGAAGGAAGAAAGGGTAACAGAGATTGAGGGGAAAAGTTGGTATTGAGGTGGGGGAAGAGGGGATGAAGCTGATTTAGTAGGGAATTGGAGAGTGATCTTGTGGATTTTGTCATGAAAATAGTCAGCAAAGGTTTGGCAGAAAGAGAAGGAGGGGTCAGAGGGGGAAGTGCCTTTAGGAGAGAATTAAGATTTGAGAAGAGACAGTGAAGGTCAGTGCAAGAGAGTTAGGTGGACATAATAGTTTTGCTTGGCGAGAACTAGGGCTGATTGGAAGAAAGTAAGCATGAATTTAAAGTGAAGAAAGTCAGAGAGGGAGCAGGATTTAAGCCAATTGTGCTCAGCTGAGCGGGCACAGGAGTGTAAATAGCGGGTAGTTGAAGATAACCAGGACTGAGGTGTAGTGCATCTTACAGGACGTGGGATAGGTGGAGCAAGAGTATCTAGAGCAGAAGAGAGGGCAGTATTATAGGAAACTAAAGCCTCATCAACAAATTTAGACAACAAGGAGGAGGAAAGAGATGAAGAGACAATAGTAGAGAGAGCCAAAGGGTTGATAACAAGAAGATTCCTAAAAAGGTAAGAGGAGACTGGGTGAGATTGAGGTGGGGAGTGATGAAGGGTGAAGGTTAGTCAGATAGGGGAAGAACTGAGGTACAGAAATTGGAGGGCAGACAGTTAGAGAAGAAAATCAAGTCAAGGCAGTGGCCATGCCTAGAGTGGGAGTAGAAACACAAAGTTGGAGGTTGAACGAGGAGGTAAGGGAAAGAAGTTTAGAAAATTAGGGGTCAGAAGGGCTATCGACATGAATATCAAAATCACCAAGAAAAGGGGAAGAAGAATCAAGAAATAGGGAAAGTCAGGAGTCAAAGTCAGAGAGAAAGGTAGAAGTGGATTTATCAGAAAGTCTAAAGATAACAGCTATACGGAGCAATAAGGGATTAAAAAGGCAAATGGAATGGACTTCAAAGGAGGAAAAGGAGCGAGATGGAGGTAGAAGGAGGGGTTGGAATTGACAGGAAGGAGAAAATCTCACCATATCACCAAATTCGTAAATGTATAAATCAGCTTAAAGAAAATATATCAGTGATGCAACAAGTAGTGGGACTCCCTCTTCTGTTCCTGAATCAAGCTTGTAGGTTTTCCTTCCTCGTCTGAAAACACAAGGTGAATCCCCTGCAGAAGGCTGAAGTCCTTCTCATTCCTGTGGACCTCCTCTGAGAATTCTTTGGCAATTCTACTACTACTACTATTATTACTTATCATTTGTACAGCACTACAAGGTCTAGAGGGTGGCCCAAAAAAAGTGAGAACATCTCGTAAATTAAAAGCTTAAATAGTTTACTTATTTACCTTTTTTTAGCTATATAACGTCTTTATTTCGACAATTTCTGGTCGCCATCTTTTTAAAAAAAATTTGTCAATCATTTACATCTGTCTTTTTGAATTTTTAAATAACTTATATGATACGAGATGTTCTCACTTTTTTTGGGCCACCCTGTATGTGTAAGAGATAGACCCTGCTCATAACAGCTTACAATCTAATCACGATAGACAACACAAGAAGTGGGGACTAGGCTATATCTAGGGGAATGGTAAGGAAACACATAGAAGGCGAACAAGAGACTAGGGAGATCAGGATTCACAGTCTCAAAAAAGGTAAGTTTTTAGTCTGGATTTGAACAGGGCCACAGGTGGAGTTTGATGTACCAACTCAGGTAGTTTGTTCCAGGCATAATTAGCAGCAAGGTAGAAAGATAAAAGTCTGGAGTTCACACTGCTATGGCCCTTCTTCTGATACAGAACTTCTTCAGCTGAAGATCAACGCTTTGAGGAGGCTTCTCTACTCCTGAAAGAAAATCCACTTCTCTCCCAGATTCAGGGTGCACACCTCACTAGAATAACGGGTATAGAGAATAACCTCTTACACTAGGATCATCAATAGATGGTTGGTCAGAGCCATTCATGGCTCCTCTAAGCATTGCTCTGGGGACTCTAACGTAGAGCCCTGGACTGCTCCACAGAGAAGGCGTACAGGAACTTCTGGGCTCCTTGAATTTTATTCACTTCATTAAACCTCTGACACCTTCCAGTGGGCCATCAGTGCCTCCTTTGACGAAATGGAAAGACATAGCTCCCATACATATGTAAGAGGCAGGAACTTTTAGAATCCCCTTACATACATAAAACTAACATGTCCATTTAGAAATCTTTCATGGAATGCTATAGTTGCCATCATTGGAAAGATAAAGACGCTACTTTACATGGGAGAGCATGTGCCGATTGGGCTGGGGTGACATTATTGTGTGTTGAATTGCCCTGATCCCATACAAAAGCAGAGGTTTATCGATATAATGAAGAAAAGAGACTTAAAAGATCCCTCCCCCCTCATCTTGCACAGGAGTATGTCCAGAGTCCTATCATGACTACACCCTGCTTTGTTAAAGCAACTTAGCATTCTCCTTGTAGGGCAAATGTACATTTATCTAGACTCTAATGATACCTCCAGGAGTGAAACATCATGTGACTAATTCATTTCCTCCCCTTGATTTTCAAGATCAGTTGAACATAAAAACAATTTTTCTCTGAACGACTTTTAGGAAGTGTCACTCTTAATACTTTTGCCACCCTTTTATTGCTTTTCTTGGCTGCAAACCCAGCAGTTGATTTAGGTTGCATGTTGAAGGAATATGTGCGCTGTTTAAGTATTAAGTCACTGAAATGTGGGAAAAATGAACAGATCATGATCAATTCCTTCACCACCCAGGTACACAAGGCTATGAAAAAGATTATTCATGTAGGCAAGTAGCAATGTAAGAAAAAAACAAAAAGTATTACCTTGCCACACGTGTACTGATGCCAATGTGCCATCCAGCTTAGGCATGTTTAAGCTGACCTTTGCTCAGTCTTGACGTAACCACGTGACAGTCTGAATTATAATTAGATATAAGACACGATGACTTTTTGTCAAAATTTGGTTGCAGTTAGTGCAGGTGGACATGATATTTTTGCTGGAGAACTGCTCGTAGTGGCTTGTGTCGTGATGGTCAGGGTAGTGGTTGGTAGCACTGGACATACCGATGATGATGTTAGTGTTATTGCTGGTGGGTAGTGGATGGCACTTCTGGGCATAGGTGATGGCTTTCAGTGCTAGTGTTGTGAAGGTGAGGGTAACAGTACGGGAGAGACTGAACGTATAGGCGCTGGTAGCTCATGTGCTCACTGAAGCAGTGCAGAGCTTACCAGCCACTCTCTCTTCAACACGTAAGATATAGAATAGAAGGAAATGGAATACTGACTACTGGTTATCGATATTTACTGTCAAGTAATTTTATCATTTGTTCATCAGGGTTATGTATGTAACATGTTTCCCCTGGAGAATTAAAGGTGCAATTTATTCTGCTGGCACATCAGTTCTTGAGGACCACAGATTGGGTTTTCAGGCTATCACTAATGACTGTGCATCGGGATCAGATTTTAATTGTGGGTATTCACAAAGAACAATGGGGGGAGGGAGGGAGGCTCTGCCCCAAAATCTTCCTCTCATCTTTGATAAATAAAAAGAGAAACAAAACAAAAAAATAAGGTGATACCTTTTTATTAAAGTAAAAATACATTTTTTTTATTAGCTTTTGAAGGTTAAAACTGTTTTCCTCAGGTCAGAACAGTATGAGCACAGGGCCGGATTTACGTATACGCCATGTACGCCATGGCGTAGGGCCCACAACCGGCAGGGGCCCACAAAAAATAGAACCAGGTTTTTTTTTTTTTCAACTCGATTAAAAAAAAAACCTGGTGGCTGCCGCCGCGGGGCCCCCTCTGCTGCCGCGGGGCCCCCTCTGCTGCCGCGGGGGCCCCGTCTACAAGCTGGTCGGGTCGGGTCCGGTCGGGTCGGGTCGGGTCCGGTCGGGTCTCTCTCCCTCCCTCCCTCGCTGCAGGCTGCGAGTGACGCGAAGATGCGTCTCTCGCAGCCTGCAGCCTGCAGCGAGGGAGGGAGAGAGACCCGACCGGACCCGACCCGACCCGACCGGACCCGACCAGCTTGTAGACGGGGCCCCCGCGGCAGCAGAGGGGGCCCCGCGGCGGCAGCCACCAGGTTTTTTTTTAAAATTAAATTTTACTTTAGGCCGGGGGGGGGTAGGACTGGTAATGGGCTATGTGGGGGGGGGGTAGGACTGGTAATGGGCTATGTGGGGGGGGGGGGGTAGGACTGGTAATGGGCTATGGGGGGGGTAGGACTGGTAATGGACTATGGGGGGGGGTAGGCCTGGTAATGGGGTATTGGGGGGCTGGGGCTGGAAATGGGCGGGGGGGGGGAGGGGTGGTTATGGGCTATTGGGGGGCTGGGGCTGGAAATGGGCTGGGCTGGGGGGGGTAAAGGCTAGAGGGGCTGATGGGGTTAGGACTGGTAATGGACTGTGGGCTGTTGGGGGGGGCTTAGAACTGGCAATGGGCTTTGGGGGGGTTAAGACTGGTAATGGGCTGTGGGCTGATGGGGGCTGTCTGGTAATGGGCTATGGGGGGGGGCTAGGACTGGAAATGGGCTGGGGGGTTAAGACTGGAGGTGGGCTGATGGGGTTAGGACTGGTAATGGGCTGTTGGGGGGGGGATTAGAACTGGTAATGGGCTTTGGGGGGGTTAAGACTGGTAATGGGCTGTGGGCTGATGGGGGTTGTCTGGTAATGGGCTATGGGGGGCTAGGACTGGAAATGGGCTGGGGGGTTAAAACTGGAGGTGGGATGATGGGGTTAGGACTGGTAATGGGCTGTGGGCTGATGGGGGGGGGGGTAGGACTGGCAATGGGCTATGGGGGGCTGACTGGAAATGGGTTGATGGGGTTAGGACTGGAAGTGGGCTGATGGGGGGTTAGGACTGGTAATGGGTTATAGGGGGGGCTTAAACTGAAAATGGGGTGATGGGGGGTTAAGGACTGAAAATGGGGTGATGGGGGGGCTAGGACTGGAAATGGGCTGATGGATGGCTAGGACTGGAAATGGGCTGATGCAGGGACTAGAAGGGAATGGATGCTGGGTGAGGCTGGAACTAGAAGGGAGCTGATGTTGGGGGAGGATTAGAATGGGATGGGGCTGGAAGAGTAAAATGGAGAAGGGAAAAATATTTTGTGTGGGAGGGATAAAAAATCTACAATTGGCCGGGTATTGGGAGAGTAAGTGGGGATTGAGGATGGAGGGGTAATATTTGAGTGGATGAAATAGGAATGAGGAAAGAGCAAAAGGAGAAAGATTAGTATGTTAAAGCAGATGTAGAGAGAGAATGGAAAAAAATCTAGAAGAGAGAAGAAAGGACAAATGGACAGCAGACGATGGAGAGTTAGCAGAAGACACGAAGAAACCAGAAGAAAGTGGCTGGAGCAATTGCAGCTGAAAAAAATGCACAAAAGGTAGAAAAATATCTCTTTATTTTGAATTTATTAATTGGAATATGCCAGCTCTGGGAAATGTGCATCATTAACGTCTGCGCTTTGTTTAGTACAAGAGCAAATTAATGTATTGTTTTATTTCTACAGTGTTGTACATTCCAAGTTTGGCTTTTGGGATTCCCAGTTTAATTATTGTCTTCCTGTTTCTAAATTGTGATTACTTGTTTGGTGATGGTCTATGTTCTGCATGTGTAACTGAGCTGAGGTGTTCTGTTTATATAATTCCTATTTGACATTGCCACTTGTTCTCTTTCCCCAGTAGGTCATGTATTGTTGTTCTCTGAAATGTATTGGTTTAATATTTGCAGTGTTGCCTTTTGATTGGTAGAGTATGGTGCTTTGTGAGTCCTGGTAGTGCTGTTAGGATACGGCGGGTTTACTATGGGCAGTGTTTGTAGTAGTTCCTAATGTGTCTGGCAGTTGGCACTGGATTATAGTAATGTAGAAATCTTTTAGTCTTTCTTTATCCATACACTCATTAAGAGGCACGTTTACTAAAAGTTAGTATATGGCAACATTATGCAAATATTTATGCAAATGAGGCCCCTTATGCAAATGAGGTCCGCACCCCCCTTGGGCCGCCCCTGCTGGGGGCCCACAATTTTTGTTGGCGTAGGGCCTCACTCAAGGTAAATCCGGCCCTGTATGAGCAGAAGGTGACAATACCAGGATATATCTGGACGAATGACCAAAGTGTTCCATTTTCTCTCGTCTATCACTGGCCGGTTCAGAGATCTGGTCCCCAAGCAGCAGCAGCAGCAGCAAGGCTGATAATGAAATTCACTACCCAGGCCTAGTGGCATCCTGTCCTCTCCTCTCACAGGGCTTCCTGTTCCCATGGAAACCTGCAAGAGGAAAGGAGAGGGCAGGATGCCATAGGGCCCTGGCAGGCCCGGGGCTAAATTTCATTATCAGCCTTGCTTGAGGACTGGATCGCAGATTGGATAGGAGCATCAGACCCTGACTGAGGCACAGCAGTCGAGGCAACATTCTGGTGCCTATCAAAATTTGCTCTGAAGGCAGAGCCCTATATTTCCTATTCTTAAATCCAGGCTTCATAGGCATAAGATGGATTTTCATTCAATGGAGGTGGCATGCATTAGAGGGAACCTGCAGCCTTGGAGGATCACCTGTAAATACCATTTACCTAGATGGCTCCATGGGATGCAATACATAGTGAGCGCAAGTAGAGCTGCAGACAGCCCAGCGAATTACGCTAACGTTTCCTTTTGCCAGATAAGTCCAGGGTTTTGATTACTGTCTGGGAGTAAAGATGTTGTGTTACAGGCTCAGCTTCTTGCAAAATACATTTCTTGGCAAGAGCTCTGTTGCTCAGCACCTGCGCTGGAATCGCATTTCTCCTCAGAAATCATGAAACAGGTGCATGAAAAGCCAATTAATGCGACATCTAATTTGAACACTTCAAACAACACTTGCGTTCCGCTGGAAGAGAATACCATTTCGCTAAAGAGATTTGGCATTAAGCTTACAAGTGTTTTGGCTGCTGCTGAGGAAAACATGCCACCACAATCAGGGAGCCCGACACTAGCAATTAGAGCATCTGCTGACCCAGTAGCCCCGTGGTGGTTATGCATAAAGATTTCAGCATGGGCTGCTGTGTGAAGGAAGAGCCCCCTGAAGCCATCTCTGACACAGGTTGCAGGATGAGGACAAGCGTCTAAGAGAGGGAATTATATCGAGAATACTAACAGGAGGATAGCTAGTGTACAGTTCAGCGATCCTAGATATGGCCCATAGCCACGAGATACAGTTTTACAGTGCATCAGTTTTCATTAGATGAGTGTAACAAGTCCAGTCAGAAAGGGACTGCATGGAGAGGGGCCAGTAGTACAGGAAGCCGTGACGGTGTTCTCTGCAGCAACTTTCCAACAGCACGATAGTTTCCATGCTAGTGTAAAGGGGCAACAGAGCTCGGCAAGCAGATCGTAGCAACAGAAACATACAATAGAGCCAAGCAACAGAAATAGAATAGTCAATAGCATCTTCACTGATCACGGGTCACAGCGCCCACATGTGGCAGCTGCTAGCTTCAGATTTTTGATTTATTACTCAGCTTTTGCAAATTTGAGCTTAAGGAGAGTTACATATTCAGGTACATGAGTTATTTTCTTACCCATGAGGGCTCACAGTCTAAACTGTACCTGATGCAATGGAGGGTGAAGTGACTTGTCCAAGGTCACAAGCAGGAAAGGCGGGATTTGAACTGTACAGGGTCACAGGCGGACAGATGGACAGACATGCCCTGGTTACAAGGCGGAGACCATTTCTTTTCACAAAAGAAGGCCTGAAAGAGATATATTCTTGTTCAGTAAAGCTGAACCCATGGTTCATATTTTTGTTAAATGTAACTGTTCTTAATTTTAAGAAAGCAACTTCTGGTCCGTGCCGGCAGCTGACGGCCTCATTATAAACCCTCCAGGATATATTTCATATTTCACTGAAAACTGCAACCTATGGTTTCTGCATAGGAGTATCAGTCACTGACTTCCTTATAGTCGTAAGAATTTTAAATACATATTTCCAGTGCTATATGTGACCAATCACCAAATCTTGAAAGTAAAGTCTTCCATATATCAACAGAATAGGTACCGTTTAAGCAGGGCTGATGTAAGCCTCTCAGTACCTGCTGCTACTGATTTACTACAACACAGAACAGGCACAGTACAGAGGACATCGTGCACACATCCTCACCCTACCCTGATTCAGAAAAGGGAGAGCACAGGCAACAGCAGTACAAGCCTCCTCTCACGGTACTATCACAGCACAGGCAGCATCAATGCAGTCTTCATCACATTGCCTCTGACTTACACCACTGTCACAGCTCTGTTTTAGAAGCACTGCTTCTGGGTTTGAAGCAGTCCAAACCCCTGCTCGCAATCCTTTGTCTGCCTGCCTGAGGCTATAGAGCTGTCAGTCAGTACAAAGAGAACCAATTTTATTGCGTTTATGTGGGAAAGAGATTCACAGACAGCAGTGAGGAGAACAGGCAGTCTGCTTTTCGTCTTCCTTTCAAAGACTTCTCCTTTTCTGTTTTAGGATAGAGTGTCCACAGCGGCAGTGCAGGGAGCCCAGCGAGAGAAATACACTGGTCCCTGAGGTGAAGACGCTGCATATCAGCCAGATGGTGGGAAGAAAGGAGTGCGGATGTAATTGGGAGCTAGGATGGTAATACTGCCCAGCTCACTCTGCAGTCTGGGCACGCGAGGTTATAGTTATAAATACACAAAACATCCTTTGCACATGACTGAATTACAATAGTGTAACTCTCTCCAAAGCAGAAAGCTACCAGCTGGGGTACTTTTGGCTGTGACCAGAAGGACCCATCACCTGCCGTAAGATTGTTGCCCCACGTTGTCTAAAGATGTGTAGCACTTCCCCCAGCTAAGAATTTATGTGTCATTTCCCCTAGATCATACTCTTGAATCCTTAGACAATGCCATTCTGCTAGTTACTATTGGGTCCTTAAACAGTTCTTTTTCTATATGGGATATAAAATATTTAGGATGCCTTCTTAAAATACATCCAGATGTAAGAAGTAGGTGTTTTTGTTACTTTGGTAGGGCTTTTTAGCACTGAGTTCCTCTATTTCCCTCTATTGCCCTGCCAAATATAGGGTTACACAGTATAAGGGGCATTTAGAAAGGATGTCCAGGTGAAATATGGGGCATCTTGGGCAAAATGCCCAAAAAAAGGCCAGGAACTTTACATTTTGGCCCAGTTTTAGCAACTTTGATGTCCCTGAAATGGACAGCCGCATGGGCGGCCTCATAGATATCCTTGCTATAAACATTTGGGGGGGGGGGGGGGAGGACATCTATCCTATGGAAGCTACTTTGCATGCGGGGGCGTGCATTAGCGCGCTGAACTGAAAACACGTGTCCTCGCTTCCCTGCTATTTTCATTATCATTATGGAAAATGTAGTAGATATCCGAGTACCTCCCTCACTGTGCCCCCCAGGTGTCTGGATGGCAGATGAGAGCTTTTCTGGTGTCTATTCGGTCCTGCTAGTGGGGGGGGGGGGAATACTCTCTATTTCTGAAATCAGGAGTGCACATCTGAATGCCCCCAGTCACGCCTCCATCATGCCCTTTTTCTCTTCATGGACGTTCTTGCGCTAGGGACATCTATAGAATCAGGAGGGGGATGTCTCTGTGATTTGGACGTCTGCGTACCCATTTTCAGACATCCGAAGATGAATATGGCTTTTAAAGTAACACCCTATGTCTTCTTCAAGCATATATACCAGCATACGTGAGCAAAATGTCTCTTATAAAATCACCCTCTCCCCCATTTAAAAAATACATGTGATAACAAGAACATGCATATTTTTACAGGTCTTGGGGGTAGGTGTGTTCGGGGATGGATTATGGGTAGAGCAACAGGTAAAGTCACAATTTACGCATCTTGTTTATAAAATATGAGTGCACATTTGTTTTTGCTCCCAAGCAGATGGACCTACCCCCCCCCCCCCCCTTATAGACAGAAGGAGAGTTGCTTAGCCCCTGTTGTCTCGAACAATGCACTCAAAATCATGCTGGCTGGGTGAGTGTACTTTAAAGTGTGAAGAAATACTTAGCCGGCATAATTTTGACAGCAAGAGATAAGCAACTCTTCTCTTGCCAGGTGACAGAGGGCTGAAGAAGTGGGAGGCTTTGGCCCTGGAGAGGTTGAAGGGGGTCTGAGCGACCTTGTTGCAGAGAGCTCAAGTTTGAATTGTAAACTTCGTGAGAAAGGCAGTTGAGGTGTGATGGAGCAGGGTTAAATTTGGATTTAGTTACTCACCTTTCCTAACCCCTAGCTCAAGATAAATTACATTCTAGGTACAGAAGCTAGGTCCCAGCTCAAGAGAGCTTAGAACCTTAGTATGAAAGAGGTGGTATAGTAAATATACGAAACCATAACCTATGTTTGTACCTGAGGCAATGAAGAGTGAAGGGACTTGCTCAAGGTTAGAAGGCGTGTCATCGGGATTTGAATCCTGGCTTCTCAGATTCTCAGCATACCGCTTCAATCACTAAAACTCTTCCAAAAATGACAGGGCCCAGTATCAAAGAACTTATGCTCCTAACTTTGAGAGTTATGCTCCTAAATTGTCTGAAATTTATACTCCAAATTCCACTAAACTACATTTAGGAGCATGAAAAGAGGGTGGCAAGAGGGGCAGATTTAGGGCGGGGAAAGAAAGCTACAAGCTTCACACTGATATTCAGCTCCAGGCTCAAATCTAGGCAAATGAATGGCAGGCTTAAATTTATAAGCATAGGGGACATATTCAAAGGCATTTACATGGTTTACCCCCAAACCAGGGCCCCCGGGGCAAACCTCTCATTCCCTGTCCCAAGGCCATGTCCGACAGGGGGTGGGGAAGTAACTCATTACTCAGGCCCTACCTCTGTGGGATGTTCTTCACCCTAATGTGCCCAACGCTCAGTAAGCCCTTCAAATAAGTTCAATGTCCAGGTTGATGTATGTAAGCAATAAAAGAAAATTTTACTCGCTCAAATAGAAATAAACAACAATAATCAGGATACAGGTGAAGGTAGAGAGCAGGACCGGCAGCAGGGGGCAGCACAGAGGGCAACTGCCCTGGTTCCTCATGCCACAGGGGGCCCCAAGCCTGCCTTAAGCTGAAGGAGGTGTAGCCTGCAGGTGGGCTTTGGGGCTCCCACAGCAGTTTCTGCCCTGGGACTCTGCATGTATAGCACTGTCCCTGGTAGAGAGTCTCTAGTTCCTCAGGTGTGGTGGACTCCAGAATTCGGTAATAGTCCAGGTGCCTGCTTCTGAATGGGTGTCACTCTTCGAGTGCTCAGTTGTCTATTTGGCTCTCTCCTTGACAAATTTCTACTCTTCAATCAGCCTTTTTGCTCACTGACTCACTCCTCTTTGTGTGTGACTCCTTAAACCTCTCCAACTTCATAGCTTGCTGAGCCCTCCCGGAATCTGCGACTTACCAGTCTGTAATCATCCTCAGGCTTCTTGCCCAAAGGCCCACTCCCTCCCTTCAGCCTAGACACTCCAAAAGAAAGGGAGAGAGAATGGACCAAGACCCCTTGCTTTCCAGTGGTTTTATATTCCTACTCCCACCAATGACTGCTTCTTTGGAGAGAGTCATTAGCATACATACTCCTGTATTTCGCCTACAGGCAAACAGCTGAGTTTTTGAAACCAGAAAAACGTAGTGTACGTGATTTCATAATGGGCCGTGTAAAGTTAAGTGCCATTAACGCATGACTTTTGCATGTAGAAGGGCCTTTACGCTTGTACTTTAGCCAGTTGCTATTCTATAGGTTCATGCGGCAGACTGACGCCATATACTTTCGGTGTGGGCGAAGCACAAATTTAGATGCTTATAATATGCGCACTCCTTAAGAATCTAGGCATGGGTATTTACATCAGTCCTAGGATTGGTGTAACTGATTGTGCCTACATTTTCCACATCTATCCCACTTCTTACAGCCCTACTTTATGAATGTAAGTGTGTTAGAGGGGGCAGAAACGGAAGGTCCTAGAGAAAAGGAACAGCAATGCCGTGACGGAGAGTTCAGGTAAGCGCTGCTTTGCTGTTTAGATGGCATTGCCACCAGGTCCCGCAGAGCGGTGGCAGTGGCACCAATGGGCACCCCAGGAACATTGGTGCTCTACTCAGTTCACTAGTTCACCTATTGGGTTGCCCTAACCGTGTGTCACAGCATTCCTGAAAGGACACAAAATGGGACTCATCTGAGAAATTGGCAGATCATAGAGATTCCAGCTAACCATCAGGGGAATCATCCCGTACTCCTTAGATTTACATATGCTAAAATGATTTCTTTCCTGAGGTCTTCAATCCACCCCCATAGAGGATTAGGCTGGGCTCCTTGAGGAATAGACACGCAAGAGGGCAAAGCGGCGGCCTCGATCATCCTAGTTGCCTGTGACCAAGGTGCTCAAGGGCCCTGTTCCCTCACAGGGGAGGCCAGGCCTTGAACCCCTATGTAGGGGAGGCCAATCAGCTAGAAGAGACTGAAAACAGCCTGGGAGCTAGTTGAGTAGCTACAGGGCTAGCTAGTTGAAAAACGACTCCAGAGGCAAACAGGGTGGTAGTTAGGGCCACTCCACTGGGCTCCATGTCTGCCAGGACCAAGCAGCCATCTCAAAGGGCCGTAGTACCCACCAGCAGAAAGAGAAAACAAATGAGCGGTAGAGGTCACCAAAATGGCATCAGACCCTGGGCTCACCATGGTCGGTCCTGAAATGCAGAAATAAAGGTGCCCTGGGCAAAGATCAACAGCTGCAGAAAGGTTTTAAAAAGAAGCAGGGTGCAGGTGAAAAAAGAATCCCAAGACCTGTCTGGCTGACCGGGCGAACCTGAGCAGGGAAGCTGCAAATGCCCATGGAGACCTGGGAGGCCCCGCTGCTGATGCAGATGGCATAAACCCCGTCGAGCAAGATATTCAGCGGCACTAACCAGAAGGTGGCATTGAAAATCCCCCCAGACCACCTTGGCACAATCTGGTTAGTTCCAGGGTGATCCGTGGCCGGGGCTGGGGTGTTCCTGGCACCTATCTGGCTAGCGGCAGTTTTCAGCCCGCTATAGATAGTCAAACAGCATAAAGTTAGGGCAGGTCAAGGGTCATCCGAACTTTATGTGGCTTTTGCTGGTAAGCAGCTGAATATCCAGTTTTATTTTTGCCTATGCTGGCTCTGCGTTTTAGCAATGCCGACCACTGCAGGCGAATAGTGGGCCCTTGGATTTAGCGCACTTCCTTTACAATGAGGCTACCCTTCACCGACTCCCGCAGTGAAGGAATAGCACAGCTTGTGGTATATCACTGCAAGCTGCATTATTCCAAGCTAAAAATAACGCCAGCTCAAAAGCGGATGCTATTTTCACCAGTCAAGAGAATTGGGCCTCACACAGCTGGCCTGATGCTCCTGGACACAGTTTTAAAGGAGCCGTGTGTTGTAAAAAGAAGAGATGACTAGCTGATAGATGGCAGCATGTGCGAACCGAAACCTCTACATCCAAACCATTCCATCAGAAACAAGGTGTCCCGCAAGGATCCTCCCTTTCAGCACTAATGTTTAATATCTACATGCAGCCCGTCTGCGACATCGTTCGCTCATTCGACATTGAATGCATGATATATGCAGACGACGTCCTGCTCTACATGCCGTTCAAGACTGACCAAATTGACCTCTCACCCCTTACGGAATGTTTCAGCGCAGTAGAAAGATGGCTCCAGAATCAGAATCTTCGCATACAACACAAAAAGACTGAAGTGCTCTTCATCACCAGAAACTCGAACTTCTCCCCACCAACCCACCTAAAAGTCGGCAAAGTAGAGCTTCAAACCAAGCCCACAATCCGTTACCTGAGTGTTACTCTAGACCAGAGTCTTAACATGAAGACACACATTGGCAACATGGTCAAATCAACATATCACAAAATCAGGACGCTCAAACATCTACGTCCCCTTTTACAACCAGGCGACTTCAGAACTATCTTCCAGGCTCTAACCATTCCACACCTGGACTATGCCAACGCGATCCTCCAAGGGCTCCCTAAATCTACCCTGAGCCCGCTCCAGCTTGCCATGAACACTGCAGCCAAAGTTCTGAATGGGGCCTCGAGGCGAGACCATATAACACCCATCCTCAAAAGTCTCCACTGGCTCCCTATCCACTGTAGGATCGTCTTCAAAACATTACTACTAACATTCAAGACCATAAATGGGCTCTCCCCCCCATCACTCGCTTGTCTCACACACATAACCCCCCCCCAATAGAGCCAGAAGAACTACAGCAATAAACACCTTGGCAATCCCCAAAACATTGACCCAGTGTACACAGGCTACAGCAAGCAGGGCCTTTAGTATCAGTGCTCCCAGATACAGGAATGCCCTGCCTCCCAACATACGAGCAATCCTGGAACTAACTAAATTCAGAAGGGCATTGAAACACCACCTTTTCCGCGAATGTTACCCAAATGAAGGTGCACCATCCCGACCTTCCCGCAAATAAGCTCCATGTCCACTGTAATCATCCCTCAAATGTTGTATAATATGTAAATGCTACTATGTATCAAATATGTGTAAATAGTTAATTTTGACTATCCAAGTTGAGCTACCTGTTATCTGTATTTTTACGGTTAACCCCACCGTAAAACCTAAATGTTCCATGTAAACCGCACTGATGTTGAAGAGCGCGGTATATAAGAGAAATAAATAAATCAATAAATCAATAGGGGTTCCCGTCCCCACCAAGGATCAGGTCCCCCCTCCCCACACATGCCTTCGCCTCACCACTCCCCCCAAAAGACACAGGCAATACCCCATCCTCCATAAAACCACCATCCTCTGGCCCCGATTCAACCCCCCAACCCCTTATGGCTCCCCTCCCCCCGGGCCTAACAACAGAAGTCTGGTGGTCTATTGGGGCCTGGATGGGAGGGACTCAAACTTGCTCCTGTCCAGGCTTGCGTTGGGCTCAAAGTGTCCGTGAGACTACCACTAGGGGATCGTGGGCATTTTGAACCCTGGACAGAGCAAGTTGACATTATTTTTCCATGAAGAATGCAGCTTGCAGGGATTTACTGTATGCTGCGGTATTCATTTAAATAATAATGAGGTGTTTTCCATGCAACGGCCTGCTTTGCATGTCATTATTATTCAACAGTGGTAAATTGTGTGTTACAGTAAAATATCGTATGTTATTGTCCTTTATCGTGTGTTCTTGTCCTAACATACTTTAGTAACTAACCCCCCCCCCCCAATCTGCTCACATCTTCTTAGATTCTCCTGCTGGCTCCTCTTACAGTGGCCTCCTCAGTTGGACGGGCGCTTGACCCTCCTCATACAATGGGCTGCTCCGGTCTCTCCAGTCTGCTGCCTGGTCCAGCTTCTCTCCTCTGTCAGCGCAGTTAAGTCCTCGGGGCCCTGGAAGGAGCCATTTCTCTCTTTCCTTTCTCAGTGCAGCCCATCCCTGCCACAAGCAAGCTCTCCTTCTCTCTCTGAGACTGACTCATAGCCCAGTTACTCCAGCCCCTTCCTGTCCCCCCCACACTTCCCTCCAGTTTGGAAGAACATCTATCGCTGGGAGGGCCAGTGCAAAGATTGGAGGTGCCCTATGTGGACCCTCCATCCTGCCACTGCCGCCTCTCTCCAGGGCCGGCAGAGATGGAAATGGCTACGAAACTGCGACTCAGCGCTTAGCTTAGGCCTCTGGTGCTGCATCACGGTTTCGGTCTTTTACTAGTTGGCACTTCCGCCCCCCCTCTGACGCAGACGTCCGGTGTATGCAAACCACGATCTCAGCTACTTACAGCGACCTATTTCTTTGCATCTGCTGGTTAGGATTATTTATTTATTTATTTATTTATTTAGCTGTATTTATATCCCGCTTTTCACCGGGTCAAAGCGGTCAATTGGGAGATACATTTAACACGAGGGGATATGACACACATACGCTAATACTTACAGGGAACATGGGCAGTGGAGGGTTAAGTGGCTTGCCCAAGACCACAAGGAGTACCTATAGGACTAGAAATCCCAGTCCCTCCGGCCTGAGATTGCTGTCCCCAGGTGGGACTTGAACCCCCGGCCCTCTGGCCTGAAGTACCTTGTCCTAACCACTCCTCCCTCTGGGATTGGCACGACCAGTGCTCATATCCTTATGGCCTTGCACAAGTAACGTAACCCTGCATTGTCTCAGGTACAACATTAGATTGTAAGTCCTCTGGGGACAGGGTAATACCTTGAGTACCTGATTGTAACCTGCCTTGAACTATCACTGGAAAGATGAGAGTTAAATGCAAATAAATAAATAAATGCAGTCACTAGCTCTCCCTGATCTTTGGGGATTGTTCCCGATTTTAGGGCTGTGTCCCCAACTCTCACCTGTTTGGCAGCATCCTGTCTCCAATTCCAGCAATAGGGACAGAAGGGGTAGGAAAATCAAGTTTCAATTTGGTTATTTGAATATGCTAGTTTTTAGAATTTACATCCATTATCTTTATATTTTGACCAGTACAACAGAAATGCCTCGCTGTTGATTTCTCTATTGATTTGCTTGCTTGGAAGCAATCTTGTTCCTGTCTGGGATGAACGGGGAGGGGAGGGGCACGATAACGACTCTTCTCTTCCCTCTTCCACGCCTTCTTCCTCAAACCTGGAACTGAGATGTTCCTTTCCCCTCGCTCTGCACCCCCCACATGCTTTGGTTAAGTGTCCCAGATTTGCCCGCAAAAAATCGGCTAATCTTATGTATATGTTTATTTATTTATTTAAAGGGTATTTGTATCCCGCCTTATCCTTTAATCAAGGCGGTGAGCACAGCAAGCAATCAGTGTAAGTGTTGTGTGTCAGGTGAGCTTTATGTACAGTGTGGGTGCGTTGTGTGCGAGTGTTTTGATTTGGGTGAGCTATTTACAGTTTTGGGTGAGCTATTTACAGTTTACACATAGATAGTCCACGCAATATTAAGAAAGGCTATTTGTGCATCTGAAACACTGTTTCGCCTATGGAAATGTTTTTTTAAAATTATTTCACAGTAAGAGAAAGACAAGGAGGCTGAATTAGCATAAACTGGAAAGGTGGGAGGAGCGGCACCAGTCAGAAAGGCTTCAGTCCTGGCTAGTGTAACCCCCGGTGCACTTCTTCCCCCTTAGGGATTTCAAAACTTTTTCTAAATGTGTTTTGACACACCTGAAGAAATTTCAAAGTTTCACTAACTTGTTTGTCAAACTTTTAGGGGGAAGGAAAAGTCTTCCCCCTCTCATGTTTTGTCTGGATTATCTTTCAGATTTTCTAGATTGCCTTCAAATTTCATCCTGAGGCACTGTGGAAGTAGGGGGGGGGGGGAGGTTGGAGGTGGAAATGTGAAATTTCAAAACCAGGTGGATATCTGTCTAGCTCAAGTTCAACTGGGACTCATTCATTCGGCTTTAGCCCCCTTCACCCCAAAATGGATATTAGCTATGGTATCTACTGTTAGATGCAGCTTCTTCTTCTTATCACTAGAGGGAGCTGATTGCCTAGGTTTGTGTACCAGCAGGACTAATCCCTGTACCTGAACTTCTTGAAGAAATTAAACTGGCAGCCCGTTTATCTGGTAACCTGCTTTCTACAGCATGTCTTGCCCGTTGATATAGACGATTTTAACTCAAGGGT
The DNA here is from genome assembly GCA_033557465.1 of Ichthyophis bannanicus. Taxonomy (NCBI): domain Eukaryota; kingdom Metazoa; phylum Chordata; class Amphibia; order Gymnophiona; family Ichthyophiidae; genus Ichthyophis; species Ichthyophis bannanicus. The sequence goes on from CM066036.1 coordinate 97,787,330, forward strand.
TGTGAGTTTATTTTGGCTGTAATGATAATTTAAAAGTTGCCAATAACAAAAATCTTTGACCTGTTTACCATCCCCAGAACAGTGTCTCTTGACAGTATGGACTTCTATTGTCCAACCCAGCATTGCAAGCCCTGGACCAGACGTTCCAGCTGTTAAAATGGGCCGTTTGGCATGGTCAAGGGTCCATTGCTTAGTTCTGCCTCTGCAAAAGACATTTCCAGTTAGAGACTACAACGATCCCTTATCTCACCAGAGCTTTCCTAACACTGTGGGGTGGGGTGAGAGGAGATGGGGAAAAGTGGGGTTTGATAGTGTTGACCTCTCTGGGTAAACTGAATACTACCATATGGTCTCTTTTGCTAAACATACCGTACCTTACAAAAACGTTAGGAGACAAAGAGCAGCAGAATAATGAAATAAAAGCTTTGTTAGAAAGGTTTGGAAACAGCAGGTGAATACCCCGGGTCTTTCTTATTCAGACGTTAGACTAGGGGGAACCAGCAACTTTGCCATCAATATAAATTACACTAAAAAGCATCTTTTATTAAAGCACATAGCTGAGTATGACACAGAATACAACCCCAGGCTGCCTAATTTTATGTTCCTAATAAATATGTGTTTAAGAGTACCTTCTTAATAATTACTTAGCTTTGATTATTAAAAGCAGGGGTGTTTAATTGAAGTTTTCAAACAAGGCAAAAAAAGCACTCCCCCAGGAAAGACATTAATTCTGGGAGAAAAAAAACATTTCCCTTCTTAAATACCACATTCAGAAATGGCATTTAGTCCTTAGAAATGAAAAAGAATGTTAATTCCCTCCTGTCATCCTCTGTTACCCCCCCAGTGAAGTTCTTCGCCCCCACATTTCTTACAGTGGTTCAAAACAATGATCAAAATATATGAAATTACTGTATTGTGCCATTAGTCTTGATACTGAGCTGAACTGCACAAATCAAGTACAAAAAGAGACAATTGATTGTATTGTTTTATTCATGCATTATTCATTTTTATTTACTAGGGGCTGATATTCAGTGGAGGAAGCGGCCGTTACTGCTTTAATTAAGATCTAGATATTCAATGCCTGGGGTCAGATCCAGCCGCCGCCACTGAATAGTTGGGTTGGCCGGATAGCGCAGCAGCTAAATGGGTTGTGGTGATATTCAGAAGCTGCCCGGTTAGCTAAAGCAACTAAAGATAGGATAGTCTTTATTGTGCCTAACTTTAGCCAGTTTAAGAAAAATGGTCAGCAGCTGAATATTGTTCTTGACCGGTTATCTTCGGTGTCACCCCTGGAACACCTCAATGCCCTCACTGAGATCTGCAGCAGCGGCAGTAACATTAAAACACAGCGCTTAACCAAACCCTCTGATGGAGTGCTTCTCTCCCCATCTAAACAGGTAGTCTGTGTCGGAGGAGCAGATGCGACTGTCAAAGCGCAGCATCAGAGGGTTTGGGTAAGTGCTGCGGTTTGCCGCCACTGCAGGCCCTGGAGAGGGGCAGCAGTGGGCATGAAGGTGGCAGTAGGGATGCAGGCAGGAATGAGAGCTCACCGACACTGCCTCATATCCTGACTATACACCGCAAAACCTGAGTGTTTCAGGAATTCACTGCTAAAGTTGCGCAACCTCAACTAAGACGTCCAGAACAGGCTGATCCAACATGCAACTAAGAAGAGCAACACAATGCAACAAGGCAAAACCAGGATTGGCTCAAACTGTTAAGGTTGACTTGGGTGAGATGGAAACCCCACTAGCAGCCAGATGTTACTGTAACGACTCGTTCTGGCATCCTTCTGGGTTGGAGGCTTCGGTTCTTCCATCAGTCTGAAGAAAGCGCCCTCTGTGGGGTGAGCTGTAGAAACTCTGTTCTTTCTCCCCAGTCATAGTTCTTAACTCTCTCTAGTAACAGGACTCTACAGGCCCGATATTCAAAAGGCATTTACACGGTTTACAGCCCAGTAGACTGTGTAAATGCCTTAAATGGGAATATGCGATGGCATCTACATGGTTAGTGCCATCGAATATCCCCGTCTATGTCCCCTACGCGCTCTGATGCTATCTGGTTAGGGGGCATTCTGGGGCAGAGTGGGGGCGGAGATTGCGGGTAACTGGGTAGCTTTTGGGTCGCCTAGTTCTAGCCGCAGATGCTGACCAGGTATCAGTCCAATATCACCACTATCAGGTTAGGCTCTGCGGGTGACTCCACTCGGTGCCAAACCTGGATATTCGATGCCGGTAAATAATCGTTCAACAATGTGTAAAGACACGTGGAACCAAATGAATGTAAGATAAAGCACCTTTATTGGTGCTCCCCCCCCCCCAAAAAAAAAGTATGCATAAGACAAAATGGAGCAAACAGCAAGGAGAAATAAAAATAGGTGAAAGTCAATGGAAATCCCCCAGAAAGGGTTCTTATGAAGTAGTATCCTATCCCTTTAGATAAACCTCTCTCCTCTCTGTTTCCCTCTTGGAGAGCTCCGTTCTCCTTTCCTTCCTCTGGTTCCCAAAATGGGCAACTCCAGACTCCTTGTCATAGACTCTATAAGATCTGCTCGCAAGATTCCCTTGATCACTTCACAGTTCATGGGGTCAGTGCTTGAATTAAATATGGCCAGTGCCTAATGTGCCCTAGACTTCCAAAAATGTAGTACAAAACCTCCTTCATATCTCCTAGGAAGAGAAATTAGATAGGGAAAACACTTTCCTCCCCATGGGAGTAAAAATCAGGAATTTTGTCAGTGTGGTCAGGATGCACTGGGGAGACCTGCACCGGACCTCTCAGTGGTAGGACTGGCATGCACTTTACTGGTTCCACCCACCTTCCTGAGTGAATGAAGATTCCGGTTTGCATTCTTACCCCACTGAATTTGGTATCTTATCTGATCTGCAACTGCTCATCAACTAACACTCCAAAATCATACCCCCTGTGGTCCATCCAGGTGCTACCACCTTGAACAAGAAATTTCCCTTAGGGGCACCTACTCTTACCTCACTATGATCCAGCCAGTCATGATGAAGGCTGGTGTCCTGTTACTGCCTCCCAAGCCCACTGAGTTCCTACAGCAGCTCTCCTTTCACCCAGACAACTTCTGGCAAAAAGCCCCTTAGCATTACAGACAGGGCCTCTTATATTTCCCTCCAAAAGTCAGGAAAAGACACCCTCTGACCACTGAAGGAGGGGCAGACCCAATCTTCCTTACCAAATGTTGCAGGTGAGGTCAGATTTGGAATGAGGACTACAGAATCTTTTTTGTAGAAAAATAGGGGAAGATTTGGGTGTCTGCTACATCCCATAATATAGTGCTCTGAGCATGAAAAGATTTGGGGTTACACAGTTAGAATACAACCTGCTAGGAGGGGGTGTGGAACCTCTTGGAGATGGGGCATAAGACAGATGGGTAATAGGACTGTATGATAAACTTGGTTGTATGAATAAATCAGTGGGGAGCTGGGTTGGATTAGAGGGTAGGGTTGGAGGTATTGATGATTTTATGTATTTTATATGTATCGTTAATGTACACTGCATAGGGCGGCTAGTCTGATTCTAAATGAATAAACTGGTAGAACTCTTTGAGAGTTAGAGGTCAGAATCTAAGTCTACCTGTTGGGTTTGGCCATTGTGATAGAAGCTGCCCAAGGCAGAGTGTGAGTGGATCTCGGCTATGGATGTGCAAAGACGCCGAGATACAAATTTCAAAGACAAGCAATAGTTCACTTAAATGGTATTTTTAGGTGACATTTAAGGTGATATGTCATAAGAATTACCACAGGGACTGCACCCACTCCAGGTGCTTAAAGACAGGTGACTTGCTTCCTCTCTCTCTAACTCTCTTCTTAGATTAAGAGAAGGGAAATTGATCTCCTCTCTCCTCTCTCAACTCTAAAACCCTCTGACCATAGGGCTTCCTTCAGGAGGGCAAAGGTCCCATCTCACAGCATGAAGGGATATAATTCCCTCAAGAATGAGATATTTAAGCGATTTCATGGGGACTCTGTGCAGTTAATTTTATATCCACCATTAGCTTTCACGTTACTGCCCCCACGCCCATTGGTGAGGTCCAAATGACTGTGCCCCAGTTTTATCCCATTTCTCCTACATGATTTGTACTTTGCAGCAAGATGAATAAACACGCCATAGGCATGACAGAGAGAGAGGGATCAAGACAGAGTCACACAGCAATAGTAATCTACAGGAGACAAAATCTAGTGCCTTGAAATGATCTTTTAACTTTTCTCATGCCAGTCTCGTCACCTTCCAATTCAAAACCACCTCTTCCCTCCACATTCATTTCATTGCTGGAATAAAACAACCTGAAGGGCAGAGCAGAGAGCCTGGCAGATTACAGGGCTGTGTTTTATAAATGATAAAACTCCAGACGGGTCATTAGCCCCCTGCTAGGAACATTCTGTTGTACTCTATTGATTAATAATTACTCACAGTTTATTCTAGATTTGTACGCACAAGATACCAAGCTGGTTCTCTACTGAAGAAGGGACCAATATGGTCTAGAAAGCAAAGACATTTTTAAATAATTCTTCTCTGCTTTTGATGAAAAGTAACACAATCGGCAAAGAATCCAGGGGGTATCAAGTAATACAGTTTTCTTATGCCATGAAGGCTGAACCTGCTTATGATGGAAGATTACATTGTTTAAAGTCTCTCTGTGATTTTTCACCATCTTTTGCCAACCCTGCTTCTCTCCAGCTCAACTGCTACAGTAAAGTGAATACCAATAAAGAGAATGACCCAGTGGTTAGAACAATGGGTTGGGAACCAGAGAAGCCAAGATTCAAATCCCCCCCCTGTGATAGGCGATGGCCTAGTATGTAGCAGAGCTAGGTCTGAAAGCCCTTTTCCTCCTGCTTTAAAATGTTATTGCTGATTTTGGAAAATTACAGAATGCTGTTAGCTAGCTGTTAGAAAGAAATACCGTTCTATTCTAGTTTGATAACATGTTCTGTTCTCCTGGAGATAAGAGAATTAAATACCTTCTTACTGTTTATTGTTTAGATGTCTGATGTCTGTTTCAGTAGAATGCCGCGCCACTGTATCTTTGCTAGATGTGCACTGACCTCGTAATTAGTATGAAAATATAGCAGAGAAGCCGAACAATGTAAGAATATTTTGTCTAGCATTATGAAGATTGTTTAGTGTTTTGAGCCAGGGCTAGAGATACATCTTAGCCTTGCTTTGTTTGGCCTTGCTTTGTTTTGCTTTTGTTAAGAATGCTTCTGATATGCCTTCCACTATCTTTGCAAGCTAATTGACCTTGCAGAAGTAGCAAAATATACTGTAGTAAAAGTATTATGTTTAGTGTTATGTCTAATTGCTGACCCGTGGCTAGTAAGACCCAAGCAGGGGGAGCGAGTCCTGGGCCCGGTCAGAGATGTCTATTGGATGAGAGTAAGTGGGCCACTGTGGCCAATGAGGAGTTTTGCCTGTATTAGACTGGAGAAGAAAAGTATATAAACTGTCATTTTTCTGAGCTCTGTGCTCAGACCATTTTGAATGCTACTGCAATCTGAGTCTGTGCACATTAAACCGACTTGAATCTTTGCCTGACTCCGGGTATTATTTATTGCATTCTTATCAGCTACTACACCCCCACCACTGACATTCCTTGTGACCTGCAGCATATCATTTTATCTTCCATTGCTTCAGCTATTCACTTAGGGGTCATTTCAGTCTCCGTTTAGTGTGTCTGGATGTCCGATCCAGACGTCCAGACCTGCTAAACAGCTTAAGCCCTCCAGCAGCAGCAGAGCTCCCCAAATGTACAGGCCACATGTGGAGAGCTCTGTTCGTGGGCTGGAGTAGGTGGGGGGGGGGGGCTCAATTCTGAGGTCGGCCCTGTACATCCAGGGTCGCACAGTTAGATGGCTGACTTATTCCATCTCTGAGGTGGAATAAGTCCCCCGAAACATAGGTGGACAGCGGAGGCCAGCGGAGACAGAAAGGTGAAGGGTGCAGGGGGGTTCCTCATAGCCCGACCCTGCGGGGGTCAGGCTGCGGAGAAAGAATCCTTTTAGTGACAGCCAGTGATCGCAGCTCTCTCATGGAGCCGTGGTGCCATGACGGCAGGAGGCCATGGCACTGTGGCTCCATGAGGGGGCCTGATTGAGTTAGCTGGGCAAGTGGCTGGACGTCCGGGGTGCCTGAATTGAGGCACTTCCCGGACATCCAGCCACTGTTATGCGATTCTGCTCCCACAGGGCCGTCTAGTTCTCACAGCAGCAGAATCAAGTGCATCTCCTGGCCATCCAGATTTCTGGATGTCCAGACGGCCCGGATGTGTACCTATGGACAGCCAAGAGATGCACCCGATTCTGCTTCTGCAGGGGCTTGATGTCCCCATGGGAGTTGAATTACATCACAGTGGCTTGCCATCTGGGAGGTGCCCTGATTCAGGCACCCTAGACATTCAGTCACTTACCTGGCTAACTCTGTCAGGCTGTCTCATAGAGCTGCAGTGCTATGGCGTCCCTTCGCCATGGCACCACGGCTCCATGAGAGAGCTGCGATCACTGGCTGTCGCCAAAATGATTCTCTCTCTGCAGCTTGACCCCCGATCCAGCCTTCCATTGCCAGGGTCGGGCTACGGGGAACCCACTGCACCCCTCACCTTTGTGTTTCAGCCGGCTTCCGCTCTCCACCTGTGTTCAGGGGATCTTATTCCACCTCCAAGGTGGAATATGTCCCCTGTTGAACTGTGTGACCCTGGACGTACAGGACTGACCTCAGAATCGGCCTTGTACATCCGGGGTCACAGCCCCGCCTGTAGCCTGCCCTTGCTCCGCCCAAGGTCCCCCCTCCCGCCCACGAACAGAGCTCCCTGCTTAAGTGGCCTGTATATGTGGGGAGCTCTGCTTCTGCCAGAGGGCTCCAGCTGTTTAGCGGGTCTGGACATCCAAATTGGATATCCAGACAGGCTAAACACAGACCGGAATGATCCCTATAGACTGTAAGCTCTTTGGGGAAAGAACTAAGTGCATCTGAACAGTTGTCAGCTTTGCAGGGTTTCCAGACGGAGCCCTGTTGTGATGCTCCTAGGCACTGATTGTTGCTGCAATGAAAGGGCTGATGAATTGGGCGGGGGGAATAAAACAAATAACCTTCCCCCTGTTAGCTGCAAATGAAGGCTCATGGCGTTACAGCTCGATAGAGACCACTTCTGATTGAACAGCAGGAAAGTTCTGGAACCATTACTGTCCGCCTCAGAATGCCCTCTTACCTCTCCAGTGATCTTGTCCACAAATAGTGTATCTAGACTTTCAGAAAGCCTTTGACAAGGTCCCTCATCAGAGACTTTTGGCAAAACTAAAGAGTCATGGGATAGGAGGCAGTGTACTACTGTGGATCAAGAACTGGTTAAAAGATAGAAAGCAGAGGGTTGGGCTAAATGGCCAATTTTCCCAATGGAGAAAGGTGAATAGTGGTGTACCCCAGGGATCACAGTAAAGTGCTGGGTCCGCTGCTTTTTTTTTTTTTAAATTCTTTATTTTCGTTTTATAACAACAAAGGAAAGGAAGACATACAGCAAAAGACAAATACATAACATGTAATACATACACCAAAGTAAACCCCTACCACCCCCCTCCCCCCTGCTTCTTCTCTAGAAAACTAAGCATTCCCGAAGCGGGCGTGTACTTACATGATTGCATTACAAAGCCTAACGGTGATCTAAAACATGATGAGTGCACATTATACAGGCATGTTGGAGCAATGAGCAGATTGTACATAATCATTAAGGATCTGCCATTTAGACAAGCAGGAGGAAGTTTGGACATGGGGAATAGCTCTCCGAGGTATCTGCTCATATTTACTATATAAGCAGACGAGGTTCCACCATTTATTGACAGTAAGTCGAGAGCTATCCTTCCAATTCCTCGTGATTAAGCATATGGCTATACCTAGCATGAAATCAAGGAGAAAGCGACCCTTCTTAGGAAGAGAGGGGACCTCCGCCACAGAGCGGAGTCCCACGACCGTCCAAGAAAAGGTTCATGAAAGTGTAAGATAGATTGAATACGACCCCAGACCCGCCCCCAATAGACCTGCAATTGAGGACATTCATAAAGAACATGAGCGAAGGATCCCACAGCAGTATGGCAAGACCAACACAGGTCCCTAGCATTTGGGTTCCATTTGGCTATTTTTCTGGGGTATAAAAACATCTGTGTGCAGAGAAGAAGAGAGTCTGGGTAACAGAGGCAGACCGGGAAACCCGCACTACTTTACTCCAAAAACGCTCCATTGCGCAGGGGTTATAGTGGTTTGCAGTTCGCGCTCCCAGGCTTGTTGAGCTCTAAAAGTGTCCGCATCTGTACCCTGACAAAGTATTTTATAGAAATTAGAGGCTACCCCATGTGTACTACTAATGGAGTGAACCAGCTCTAATAGCCCATCCTCAGTAGGGGCAGAGGGCGGCATGCTTCGAGCACTTTGGAGGCAGTGTTAAAGCTGCATCAATTGAAAGTAGTGTTTCGCTGGTAACGCAAATTCCTCTTGTAAATCCGAAAAGGTTTTCCAACGAGCTGCAGAGAAAAGCTGTTGGGGTGTCCAGAGCCCCTTGAAAGGAAATGGCAGCATGATCTGAAATATGTTGGGAGTGAATCTTTGCAGTGTCCACCTGAGGAACTAACAGTTTTGAGATTAGAAAGAAGTCTATGCGAGACTGAGATTTAGGAGGGGAGGAGAAGAAGGTGAAGTCAAGCCTATTGGGGTGTAGTAATCTCCATAGATCAACTGAAGCAAGATCCTTGATCAGGGAGGGAAGCGTAGCATGACTCTTGGGGGGACCACTCGTCCTAGGCGGCTGTTTGTCAATCAGGGGATCAAGGACTAGATTGAAATCCCCCCCAATGATCAGTGAAGTATTAGCAGAAGCTTGCGCAACCTGAGCAATGGTAGCAAAAAAGGCAGGGTCATCAACATTAGGAGCGGAAAAGCATATACATGTAACTTCTAGGCTACCTATCTTGAGGAGAACTCTAGACCATCTACCTTCTGTATCTGAGCTAGTCGCAACAACAGTAGCATGCAAAGATTTCCTAACCAGTATGGCAACCCCACATTTCTTAGAAACGGCAGGGGAATAAGCGGCCACCATGTAAGGTTTAATATTAAGTTTAAGAGTTTCCTTCGAATTTAAATGCGTTTATTGGAGAAGAGCAGATCCGCTGCTTCCTAACTGAGGTAGCGTAGGATTTTCTTCCATTTTATCGGATTATTGATGCCTTTTACGTTCAATGAAAAAATCTTACATGGTGCCATCAGTCGGTAGAAGACATTTTAGGTAAGGGCGCTTGATAACATAGAACATAAGCAGAATCGGTACAACAATGTCATAATCACCGAGTATTTTGGCTAATACACCCCATATTGAAAAGTATGTACCAACGTATCTTAGAGAAGAAGCAAAACCCCCAAAGAATATGGCGACCAGATGTCTGCGGGAGGAGGCCCTAGAGAGGAAATAGAAGGCATGTATAAAAAAGAGAAGAAACACCAGAGTCCATAATAACACTGTCTCTGATACTCATCGAGGCTGCTGTGGGTAGATGGAGTCGGGTCACAGATACCATCAAGAGTAAGGCAACAGACTGCCCACGCCAGACTCTTTGCAAGGCTGCGGCGGATCCAATATGGCAGGTACAGCGGGCATAAGAAGACTTGCAGGAATATTCTGGAAGTCAGCGCATCAAGTCGGCTTCTTTGGAATCCAAAAACTCCGCTAGTAGATCAGGGTCCTCGAATGTTCTTGTCTGATTGTGAAGCGTGACTCGGAGCTTGGCCGGGTACATCAGGCCGTAGCGTGCTTGTAGTTGCTGAAGCCTCGGCCGGAATTCCAGAAAGCGCTTTCGGCGGTCGACTGTGGGTTTAGACAAGTCGGGATAGAAGGAGATCTTGTGGCTCTCAAACTCCATATGGCCCTTTGCCCGAGAGGCACTTAGAATTTGCTCCACGTGTTGATATCTCAATAGTCGAAAAATGATAGGCCGTGGGGTCTTCCTGTTGAGCGTTATGCTTGTGGGTACACGATGAGCGCGATCAATCTCCAAATCTTTGGTAAAGGTGATTTGGAGCAAGGAAGGGAGGACTTTGCATAAAAACTCTTTCATGTCTCCCGATTCCGCTCCCTCCGGTATGCCCACGAGTCGTAAGTTATTGCGGCGCGCTCTATTATTGCCATCTTCCACCTCTTTCTGCAAGGCCCGCACCTGTCGTTCAACTTTGTCGAGTTTGGACAACCGGGCCGCATGGGAGTCCAATATGCTCTCCATTTTGTCCTGACGCGAAGAAAGCCCTTCTAGCTTGACTTGCAGCACACCAAAATCGTCCCGCAGCGCTCGGAGTGCTTCACCGTTTGCCTGCACAAGGGTTTTGACCCCTCTAATCTCTACGAGGATTTCCTGCTGCATTTCGGGGCCCTCGCACAAGGCCGGCCCCTTCTGCGGGGACGGAGGTTCAATTTTGGAACGTTTGCCGTGAGAAGCCGCTGGAGACCCAAATTCCAGGCGCGTTGGTTTGGTCCCCGCCATCTCACCAATGTGCCCCGGCAAGATCAGAGTAGAAATTCCAAATATGTGAGGTGTTAATTCAGGATTCTGAGTAGGCCTCTCGGGAGCCTCAGCGTTGTGCGACCATCCCGCTGGACATCAGGCTCCGCCCCCCCGGGTCCGCTGCTTTTTGACATATTCATAAATGACCTGGAAAGTGGAATAACGAGTGAGGTTATCAAATTTGCAGATGACACAAAACTATTTAAAGTTGTTAAAACCCAAGAGGATTGTGGAAAATTGCAAGAGGATCTTGATAAATTGGAAGACTGGGCATCAAAATGGCAGATGAAATTTAATGTGGACAAGTGCAAAGTTATGCACCTAGGAAAGAACAACCCAAACTATGGTTACACGATGCAAGGTTCCACATTAGGAACCACCACCCAGGAAAAAGATTTAGGCGTCATTGTGGATAGCATGTTAAAACCCTCGGCCCAGTGTGCAGCGGCAGCCATGAGAGCAAATAGAATGCTAGGTATCATAAGGAAAGGAGTGGAAAATAAAACAAAAGATATTATAATGCCTCTATATCGTTCCATGGTGAGACTGCACCTTGAATATTGTGTGCAATTCTGGTTGCCGTATCTTAAAAAGGATATAGCGTTATTAGAAAAGGTTCAGAGAAGAGCCACCAAAATGGTAAAGGGGATGGAAGGATACTCCTATGAAGAAAGGCTAAAAGGTTTAGGGCTCTTTAATCTGGAAAAGAGATGGCTGAGGGGAGATATGATAGAAGTCTATAAATTAATGAACGGAGTGGAACGGGTAAACGTAGATCGATTGTTTACGTTATCAGAATATACAAAGGCTAGGGGACATGTAATGAAGCTACAGGGTAATCTATTTAAAACTAATAAAAGAAAATATTTCTTCACTCAACATTTGTTACCGGAAGATGTAGTAAAGGCTGTTAGTGTAGCTGGGTTTACAAAAGGTTTGGACAAGTTCCTGGAGGAAAGGTCCATAAACCATTATTAAGAGGGGACCCAGGATATCAATGCTTGACCCAGTACAAGCATTGTTGAACCTGTCTCTTTTGGGGAAACTGCTAGGTACGTATGACCTAGATTGGCCACTGTTGGAAACGGGATACTGGGCTTGATGGACCTTGGTCTGACCCAGTATGGCATATCTTATGATCTTATAATTTGGGATTTTTGCATGGGTCAGATCAGTAGCAGCTGCTTCTTCTGTGTTCACAGTCTTTGCCCATCCAGCTGTTCAGCAAGTGTTGCGCCCTCATATTTAGGGCCAAATGTATTTAATCATTGTCCCCATAGCCACAAAATGAGAGAAAAGCTGTGCCACATCTGGCCCTTAATGCCTGGACATCAGTCCATTGGTCCCCAAACCTGGACTGGATTAGTTCCGTTCTAAGAGCTGGACTGCAGTGGATTGTAGGACCAGGAAAGGAAGACTAGGATTGAACCCTTTGAACTGTATTATCGGAGAACATTTTGTATTCTAAATAAATATGCTGAGTTTGCAGGGACTCTGAGCTGCTCTCCCTGCTCTCCCTTGGAACCACCCAGCCCTACCTGTTTTTCTTTTTGGTATCAAGAGCATAGTCCAGCATCATTAAAGTTTCTTTGTGTATTAAGCCTGGCTGTCATCCATTTTTGTGTGTCCAGCAGACCCAGGAGCAAGGGACCTGTACTCAGAGTGCCCTCTTCTGATGACAATATAGATAGGACAGTTCTTTTGCTGTATAAGATAAACCACATTGTTATATGAATAGTGATGTGCTATCTCCAATGTCCATACGGCTCATGGTGGTCACCACTCTCCTTGTATATTAGACATCACTTGCTATCTAGAAGGCAGAACTGAATATATGTATTTATATTTAATTACTGCAACTGACATTAAAAATCACCCCCCCCCCACGCTGACCATGAGATTCGCATATTGATCCATATGTGCAAATATACATGTAAAATCATTCAGGAAATTTCTATGGGAACAGCTGGAAGATGTAGAAAAGCAATGGGTGAAACTGAAAGGGGATATTTTAAGGACAACAAACCTTTTAAATAGGAAAGTAAGTAAATGTAAAAGGAAAAGGAGTCCACTATAGTTTTCCAAAGAAGTAGCTGAAAAGGTGAAGAAAAAGAGGATGGCCTTCATAACATATAAGAGAACACATAAAGAAGAAGCAAGCATCAGTATTTGGAAAGCTAGGAAAGTAGTCAGGAAAACAAAAATATAAATTGAAGAAAAGATAGCCAATGAAGTAAAATGGGGGTACAAGACATTTTTCAGATATGTTAGTGAGAGGAGAAAGTGCAAAAATGGTATTGTCATACTCAAAAGTGAAGGAGAGGAGTATGTAGTAGCTGATGAGGATAAAGCAGAATTGCTTAACAAATATTTCTATTCGGTGTTCACAGATGAAGAACCAGGTGCAGGACCTCAGAAAACACCCACAATCAGGAACAGAAGCAAGGGACATCTTGAACAATTTTCAGAAGACTGTGTTCGTGAGAAACTTGCTCATCTTAAAGTAGCCAAAGCGATGGGACCGGATGGGATACACCCTAGAATACTGAGGGAACTTGGGGAGGTTCTAGCAGCTCCACTGACTGACCTTTTCAATGACTCGTTGGAGTCGGGAGTGGTGCCAAAGGACTGGAGAGAGGCTCATGTGGTGCCTTTACACAAAAGCAGAAGTAAGGATGTGGTTGAAAACTACAGGCCGGTTAGTTTAACTTCGGTGGTGAGTAAATTATTGGAAACGCTGCTGAAAGAGAAAATAGTGAGGTTTCAGGAATCCAGTGGATTACAGGATCCGAGGCAGCATGGATTCACCAGAGGCAGGTCTTGTCAGACAAATCTGATTGATTTCTTTGACTGGGTGACCAGGGAGTTGGGTCGAGGAAGAGCCCTAGATGTGGTGTATTTAGATTTCAGTAAAGCCTTTGACACTGTTCCTCACAGGCGACTTATAAACAAACTGAGCACCCTAGGGATGGACCCTAAAGTTACTGCTTGGGTTAGAATTTGGTTGGGTGGGAGGAAACAAAGAGTACAGGTAAATGGGGCTCACTCTGAGGAGAAGGATGTTACCAGTGGTGTGCCCCAGGGATCTGTCCTTGGTCCGATTCTTTTTTTTTTTTTTCAATCTTTTATTTGAACCACCAAATAAACAACAGTACATACACAAGGATATACAATCTCTCCCTGGGGTGAACTCTTATCCCCGAGTGGAGCTTAATGATGGTCACAAAAGTTTTTTGAAATTTTTAAACCCCCCACTCCCTCCCCCCACCCCCCGCCCCCCCCCTCAGCACCCCCACTGTATTCTACGGGGAACCGCTCAATAAGGTTCTGCTTAATATCTATTCAGTGCCATAAACTTGCCTTGAACAAATTAACAGCCCAGTTGCAATACAAGGTTGCGGGCCCGGGGACTCAGGCCACGAATATAGGGGTCCCAAAGCAGCAAGAAGGCGGACCAGCGCTTAGCATGACCTCTGGCAGCTCTGCACTCCAGGAGCATGAGTTGATGGAAGGAATTCCGCCACTCCGAAAAGGAGGGGGGGGGGCGGCTTTCCCTCCACCTGCGCAAGAGAGGTCCCTTCCCCACCAGACAGGCCTTCCGGACTAACCAACGCTCCCATCTCCCCTTGGGGGAATTAAGGCTTAAGAAGTCCAAGGTAACCAAGGCAGCATCCCAACGGATAGGCTGGCCCAGCAGGGAAGCTATAAAAATAGAGATTCTCTGCCAATATGAACGAATCTTACGGCAGTTCCACCACATGTGCAACAAATTTGCCAACGGCGCCGCACACCGTGGACAGCTGCCATCCAAGGTCAGATGGCATCGTAGGGCTCGCCGTGGGGAAAAGTAAACCCTAGTTAAGCATTTAATTTGTACTTCCCGCCAGCGAGCCCCATCTGCCAGGTTCCCTACTCTCCGGAGGGCCACGAGAATGGTATCAGGGGAAATCTCCCGTCCCATTTCGGCCCCCCAAGCCCGTGCCACCTGCTGATAATCCGGCCGTGGTCGGAATTGCTGCAGTTTAGAGTGAAAAATACGAATAGACAGTTGTCCCTCCCCATCTAGGCCAAAAAATTCGATAATCTGAGCCGAGCGAGTACTGTGCATCTCTTCCCTGGGCAGGGATGCCACATAGTGAGCCAGCTGCATATATGCAAATAAGTGGTTAGGACCCAGTTCGTACTCCCGAGATAATATCGAAAAAGGCTTGGATTTTCCCAGTAAATCAACCACATGGCCAAGGTTCCGGATACCCTGTACCTCCCAGACACGGAACCACGCAGCCTCAGTACCGGGAGTGAAATTGGCATTCCCCCGAATGGGTAGCCAGGTCGAGATTTTCCAACTACGGCCCCAATAGGCATTCAACTGCCGCCAAGTCCGGCATACCGGAGTCAGTAATACACTATCCGTCAAGTGGGTAGGCCACCGGCTGAATTCCAAATGCAAAAGGGCTTGTAAGGAGTGGGGAGCCACATAGGCCTCTTCCAGCCCTCGGGGCGTATAAAAATCCGTGTTACCAAGCCAATCCCCCAGATGTCGCGCTTGGCAGGCCAGTGCATAAGCTCCTAGGTCTGGGAGCCCCCACCCCCCATCTCTCCCCTTCCCCACCAATCGACTGTAGGAAATACGGGCTCTCGCCCCCCCCCCCAAATAAAACCCCGAAACTCCGCTTCGAACCTCCGAATATCACGTCGGAGGAGCCAGACCGGAAGGGTCTGCAGCCAGTAAAGGAGCCGAGGTAAGATTACCATCTTAATTGCCGCTATTCTCCCTGCCAGAGATAGGGGGAGAGGCCGCCAGGACCGCAACTGAGATTGCACCTTAGTCAGCATCCGCTTATAATTACACTCGTAAAGTTGTGTGGGCTGGCAAGGCAGAACGATCCCTAAGTATAGGAATTGGGCGTCAGCCCACTTAAGCGGAAACACACCCGGCCACTCCCTCCGGAGATCCCCCAACACATCCAAAGCCACGGATTTATCCGGGTTAATGCGCAGCCCTGCGAACTGCCCAAAGAGGTGAAACTCCCGTAGGAGGTTGGGCAGCGACTCTCTGGGTGAAAGCAAATGCACCAACAAGTCATCGGCGAATGCCGATATCTTAAACTCGTGGTCGCCTATCCCGACCCCCCTTATCTCACGTAATCCCGCCACTTTACGCAGAAGGGGGTCTAAGGACAAGACAAAAAGAAGAGGGGAGAGCGGGCAGCCCTGACGGGTTCCCCTCTGCAACGGGAACTCCTCGGACAACACCCCATTACAAAGAATCGCTGCGGACGGAGCAGCATATAAGCTGGCAACCATGCTACAGAACATAGGTCCTATTCCGTAATGTGGGAGGAGAGTCATCAAATATTGCCAGTCCACCCTATCAAAGGCTTTTTCAGCATCGAAACTAATGGGCAAGGAAGGCAGACGTTTATATCGGACCCATTCCAGAGAAGCGATAATTTTGCGGAGGTTACGGACCGCATAACGTCCCTTAACAAACCCTACTTGGGATCCGTGAACCAACCCCCCCAAGAAGTCCGCCAAGCGATCCGCCAGGATTTTTGCCATCAGTTTAAGATCGAAGTTGAGCAAGGATATGGAACGGTAAGAAGCTGCAGAGAGAGGGTCTTTGGCTGGCTTCGGAATAAGAACAATATGGGCGTGGTTTGCCCCCAACGGAAATACCCTTGCTGTGCCCTCTGATTATGCACCGCGGCCAAGGTCGGAGAAATTAGTTCGTGCAGAATTTTATAAAATTCAGCCCCGAGCCCATCGGACCCTGGGGCTTTGTAGCAACTAGCAGAGAGAATGGCTCCTTGGAGCTCCACAGCCGTTATCGGTCGCTCCAACTGGGCCCGATTGACAGATGGGGCAGGTCTAAGTCTCCTACATATTCCGCCATCCGCGCGTGGTCGGGGGGCTCCGCTGTATAAAGTCTCTGAAAGAAAGAATGAAAGATTCTCGCTATCGCCGGGTTCTCCCGGTGGAGCTGCCCCCGGTCATCGCGCAGAGCGGGTACCAATTTAGATCCCCGCGGTCCCCGGAGACACCTAGCCAATAATCTCCCCGGCTTGTCCCCATAGCGGTACAGCTGGTAACGGTAATATGTCACGGACTTCCTTGCCTGTTGATGTAAGAGTTCATTTAATTCAGTTTGGCTTTCCCATAGCTGCCGTTTAAGCCCAGCAGTCGGGCGGGAGGCCCATTGGCGCCTCAGCTTCGTCACCAATTTCTCCAGACAGATGATACGTTCGGCCCGCACCCTTCACCTCCGGGCAAGGAACCCGATAATGTCGCCCCATAGAACAACCTTCGCCGTCTCCCATATCAGTTCCAGATCGTCATGATGGTCGCTGTGATCAGCTTCGAAATCCTGCCAGCGTTTCCGGAGGAAGGAACGAAACTGTGCATCCCTATACAACTCAAGCGGGAAGCGCCAGAGGAACGTCCGGGCGGGGTCTCCACTCCAGTGAACCGCTAGCCAAATAAACGCATGGTCCGAAATCTCCACGGGCCCTATCTGTGCCTCCGCTATCTTAGCAAACAACCCCGTGGAGGTCAGGAGGTAGTCTAAACGTGCACTGGTACCATGTGCCCGAGATTGATGCGTATAGTCCCGTTCAGTCGGGTGTAACAATCGCCATGTATCTACCAGCCCAACCGGGAACACAACCGGCACAACGCCCGAGTTGTCGGTGCTCTATCCCGAGACTCCCCCCCTTTAGACGTGTCTAAGGCTACATCCAACACCCCGTTAAGGTCGCCCCCAATGATCAGGGGGAGCTCCGGCATTGCCTCGATTTTAGAAGCAAAACGAGAGTAGAGAGTCAGATCTAGAACGTTAGGGCAGTATAAGTTACCTAAAATAACCGGTTTCCCTTCTAGGACACCTTGCAAAAGCACAAATCTACCCGAAGGGTCTACCACGTCCCTTACCACCTCCAGCCTTATAAGCTTGTGTATCAAAAGCACCACACCCCCCTTTTTCCCGAGAGCTGGGGCTCCCCATACTTGACCTACCCACTCCTGGCAAAGTTTACGGTGTTCCTCAGCAGTCTGGTGGGTTTCCTGGAGCATGGCTATGTCCGCCTTCTGCCTAGCCAGGGCCTGCAAAACCTTAGCCCGTTTAACTGGACTCCCCAGGCCACATACATTCCAAGAAATTATTTTAAGAGACATACCATAAGAGAACTTGGTCTAATAGCACTTGGTTAGTTCCCAAGGGGTCACCCCCCCAGCCTGGGGCTCCCCCGTATGTAAACGTATTTGGCACTACATACTGTAAATCAACAAATCCTGAGCACATGTCCCCCAATTCTCATTCTCTCCCCTCCCCCCCTCCCCATACCCTCCCCCTCCCTCCTCCCCCCACCCCCCTCTACCCTCCCCTCCCCCATCCCCTCCCCCCCTCTCCTCCCCACCCTCCACTATCCCTAACCTTCCTCTCCACGCCCTCATTGCCCCCTCTCTTAGGAGTCACGCTTGATGTGCCCCGGACCCCCTCCCCCCTCCTTCTACTACGCCCCCCCATCTCACGCACACGCAGACATCCACCCCCAGGCATCCATATCCCAACCTCCCCCTCATCCATACCTTCACACTACTGCCTACCTACCTACCTTCCCACCCCATCCCCCCACCCTCTCTGGTCCTAATACTAAACTAACGTTAACAACCCTGCATGTAAACCTACATAGAGAGCCAGATACAATAGAGCATAGCCAGGGAGACATTATAGACATCCCCTCCCCCCCAATGTCCAAAACGTCCAAGACAGCTACAGCTGCTATCATCTGGGGAGGGCTGCCTCATCAGGTTCCGCTGCTCCACAACGGGGCACATCAGGGTGTATAGGTAATGAGGCACAAATCAGGCTAACTCCAAGATCTCATTGCCGGTAGCTAAAGAGTCGGCTGGAGTATAGACGATGGACCCGCAGCAATATAAAGCGTCCCCCCCCCCAATAAAGGAAACAAGGAGTGAGGACACCACTGGCTCAGGTCTGGGGGACCTCACTTGCGACGTATTGATGCTCTCTGCGTTGCAATAGGAGTAGGCCCCCAATACTTTCCACGCCGCGAGGAGGGCAGGCCCCCCACGAGCAGCTGCCAAGGAAATGTCTCGATCCGGTACGTAAGCCAGCAGAAGCGCCCCTGAGGGGACACAATGCACTGCCCCCGAACTCACCGTCACAGGTAAAGGTTCTACCGCTTGCACGGGGGGTGGCGCAAAGGCAGTCAGCCGTGGGCCTCAGGCATATATCTCCCCCGGGCCCTACGGCAACATAGTAGTCACACGATGGGGCTACTCACCACCGGGCCCACGCAAAATAGCATCTTAATGCTCCGAGGATGAGCCTTCGCCCCTGGTCAGATCCTCAATGTAGGGAGTTGCTTCGGCCGCAGAGTCGAAAACCTTGTGGACTCCGTTTTTTACTATATGGAGACGAGTAGGGTATTGCACGGTGAATCGGATCTGAGCTGCGATCAATTTCTGGCACAGAGGTGCATATGCCTTGCCTCTTTGGCTCAACGCCACGGAGTAGTCCTGGGCAATGTGGATCCTCATCCCATCCTGCTCAATGATACCCGATGTTTTGGCTGCTCTCAAAACGGCCTCTTTTTGCGGGTATTGTAAAAATTTGGCCAGGACAATCCTGGGGCGACGCTCGTTCGCCAGCCGAGCACCAACTCGATGGACCCGCTCCAACTGGATCTGTCCCTTCGTCTCCGATCCGGGTAATAGATTGGAGGACAGGGTCTCCACAAAGGCCTTAAGATCCTTATCTGAGATCTGTTCAGTGATTCCTAGAAATCTCAAATTATTCCGCCTTGAGCGGTTTTCGATATCATCGAGTTTAGCCTCCTGTCTCTGGAGCGCCGCCTGCACACTGCCCAGCTCCCGCTTTAAGGTATCCACCTCATCTTCGGTGTGTGCAATGCGATCCTCCGCTACTTGCATTCTTTGGCCCAGGCCGTCCACGGAGTTCTGTAAAAGGTCCATTTTGCCGTGAAGGGCATCAAACTGCCCCGATAGGGCCCCTGATACGGCCGCCGAGATCCCCTCCACTGAGGCTAACGCCGTAGTTGGTCCACTAGGCGAGGGCGGGTCAGCCATCTTTTGTGGGCCCGCGGCTCGTTCTTTCTCCCGCCGTGTTGATTTTACCGTCGAGGCCATAGTTAAGAACACAGTTTTCTTTTGCCAAAAAAAGACTTCTCGGCTTACAGCACCACCGGAGAACAGATTTTGTTAGCTCTCGTCTCACCAAACGGTACTAAAAGGCCGGTGCTGGAGTTAGGGGTCCGGAGCCCAGGCGATCAGCGTCCACCCAGGCTTACCACATCACGTGACTCCCCCGGTCCGATTCTTTTTAACATCTTTGTTAGTGATATAGTGGAAGTGCTGTCGGGTAAGGTTTGCCTTTTTGCGGATGATACCAAAATCTGCAATAGAGTAGACTCCCAGGAAGGTGTAGATAACATGAGGAGGGATCTAGCTAAGCTTGAAGCATGGTCTAGAATCTGGCAGCTGGGATTTAATGTTAAAAAATGTAAGGTCATGCATTTGGGCTGCAGCAATCCAAGGGAGCAATATAGTATAGGGCAGTGATGGCTAACCTTTTTGAGCCCGAGTGCCCAAACTGCCGCACAAAACCAAAGAATTTCCTCAAAGTGCCAGCACGTCAATTTGCATAAATATTTGCATAATGCTAACATACACTAACTTTTAGTAAACATGTCTCTTAATGAGTGTATGGATAAAGACAGACTAAAAGATTTCTACATTACTATAATCCAGTGCCAACCGCCAGGCACATTAGGAACTACTACAAACACTGCCCATTTAGAACCAATAGCAAACCCGCCGTATCCTAACAGCACTACCAGGAGTCACAAAGCACCATACCCTACCTATCAAAAGGCAACACTGCAAATATTAAACCAATACATTTCAGAGAACAACAATACATGACCTACTGGGGAAAGAGAACAAGTGGCAATGTCAAAAAGGAATTACATAAACAGAATACCTCAGCTCAGTTACACAGTTGCAATTGCTCCAGCCACTTTCTTCTGGTTTCTTCATGTTTTCTGCTAACTCTCCATCATCTGCTGTCCATTTGTCCTTTCTTCTCTCTTCTAGTTTTTTTTTTCCATTCTCTCTCTCTACATCCGCTTTAACATACTAATCTTTCTCCTTTTGCTCTTTCCTCATTCCTATTTCATCCACTCAAATTTTACCCCTCCATCCTCAATCCCCACTTACTCTCCCAATACCCGGCCAATTGTACATTTTTCTTCCCTCACACACAAAATATTTTTCCCCTCTCCATTTCATTCTCCCAGCCCCATCCCCTTCTAATCTCCCCCAACATCAGCTCCCTTTTAGTTCCAGCCCCACCCAGTATCCGCTCCCTTCTAGTCCCCTCATCAGTCCATTTCCAGTCCCAGCTCCCCCATCCATTTCCAGTCCTATCCGAGTCCCTTCATCAGCTCATTTCCAATACCAGCCTCCCATCAGCCCATTTCTAGTCCTTTCCTAGCCCCACCATCAGCCCATGTTAAATCCTAGCTCCCCTCCACTCAGCCCATTTCTAATCCAAGCCCCCCATGAGCCTACCTCCAGTTCTAGCCCCTCCATGAGTCCATTTCAATCCAAGCCCCCACCACAGCCCATTTCCAATCTTAGCTCCCCCAACACCCAAGTCTCAGTTCTATCCTAGCCCATCCATCAGCCCAGTTCCTGTCCTAGCTCCCTCCCCTAAGAGCCCATTCCAAGCCCCCCTTCCCATCAGTTATTTGCAGTTCAAGCCCCCTTCCACTCAGCCCATTTCCATTCCAAGTCCCCCTCCCCATTAGCTATTTGCAGTTCAAGCTCCCCACTTCCCCTCAGCCCATTTCCATTCCAAGCCCCGTCCCCATCAGCTATTTGCAGTTCAAGCCCCCCACTTCCCCTCAGCCCATTTCCATTCCAAGCCCCATCCCCAACAGCTATTTGCAGTTCAAGCCCCCTTCCACTCAGCCCATTTCCAGTCCTAGCAACCCCAACCCATTACCAGTCCTAGCCCCCCATAGCCCACTCCCAGTCCTAATCCCACCCGCCCATTTCCAGTCCTAATCCCCCATCACCCAATTTTCAGTTTAAGCCCCCCCATAGCCCCTTACCAGTCCTAAACTCCCCATCAGCCCACTCCCAGTCCTAATCCCCCATCACCCAATTTTCAGTTTAAGCCCCCCCATAGCCCATTTCCAGTCCTAACCCCCCATCAACCCACTTCCAGTCCTAATCCCACCAGCCCATTTCCAGTCCTAATCCCCCATCACCCAATTTTCAGTTTAAGCCCCCACATATACCATTACCATTCCTAACCCCCCATCAACCCACTTCCAGTCCTAATCCCACCAGCCCATTTCCAGTCCTAATCCCCCATCACCCAATTTTTAGTTTAAGCCCCCCCAGCACCCATCACCACTCCTAACCCCCCCAGCCCAGCGCCCATCACCACTCCTAACCCCCCCAGCCAGCCCAGTGCCCATCACCACTCCTAACCCCCCCCAGCCAGCCCAGTGTCCATCACCACTCCTACCCCCCCAGCCCAGTGCCCATCACCACTCCTAAATCCCCCCAGCCCAGCACTACTCCTAACACCCCCCCCAGCCCAGCCCATCACCACTCCTACCCCCCCCAGCCCAGCCCATCACCACTCCTAACCCCCCCAGCCCATCACATCACCACTCCTCACCACCCCCAGCCCAGCCCAGCCCAGCCCCTCACATCCCCCCTCCTACCCCCCCCCCCCAGCCCAGGGAAAAGTAAAAAAAAAAGAAAACCTGTCTGTTGCCGCTGTCGGGGCCGCCGCGGCAGAATCGAGCGTGCCGCGGGGCCCCCCTGTATCCGGCAGAGCCTGCCCTCCCCGTAGCAGCTCTCTCTTTGGAGCTGCAGTCAGACGCGCCGGCTTGCAGAGCGCGAGGGAAGAGTTTCTCCCTCGCTGCTCTGTTAAACCCACGGGGGTTCCCATCAGGCCCCGCGGGCTTAACAGAGTCTCGAAAGGGAAACTCTTCCCTTCGCACTCTGCAAGCCGGCGCGTCTGACTGCAGCTCCAAAGAGAGAGCTGCCAAAGAGAGAGCTGCTACGGGGAGGGCAGGCTCTGCCGGGTACAGGGGGGCCCCGCGGCACGCTCGATTTTGCCGCGGCGGCCCCGACAGCGGCAGCAGACAAGTAAAATTGAAAAAAAAAAAAAAACCTAATTGCGGACCTTCCCGCGTGCCAGCTGCAAGGCCTTCGCGTGCCACAGCTGGCACGCGTGCCATAGGTTCGCCATCGCTGGTATAGGGGGTGAAGTACTTTTGTCCACTAAAGAAGAGCAGGACCTAGGCGTGGTTGTGTCTGATGATCTTAAAGCAGCTAAAGAGGAAGAAAAGGCGATGGACAAAGCTAGAAGGATGCTTGGGTGCATACGGAGAAGAATGGCTAGCAGAAAAAAGGAGGTGATAGTGCCTCTCTATAAGTCTTTGGTGCAACCTCATTTGGAGTATAGTGTGCAATTCTGGAGACCGCACCTTCAAAAGGATGTGAACAGGATGGAGTCGGTGCATAGGGTGGCTACTGAAATGGTTAGTGGTCTTCATTACAAAGCATATGAGGACAGACTTAGGGATCTTAATATGTACACCTTAGAGGAAAGGCGGGATAGAGGTGATATGTTTGAGATGTTTAAATACCTCCGTGGCATAAATGTTCAGGGAGAGAGCCTCTTTCAATTGAAAGCAAGTTCTGCTACGAGGGGACATGGGATGAGGGTGAAGGGAGATAGATTCAGGAGTGATATGTAGAAATATTTCTTTACGGAAAGAGTGGTGGATCCGTGGAATAGTCTCCCAGTGGAGGTGGTAGAGGTGAGGACAGTAACTGAATTCAAAAAAGCATGGGACAAACACAGGATCTCTAAAGGAAAAAAGGGGACTGTTGTAGTAGTTGATGTGGAAGGACAGACTAGATAGGCCATGTGGTCTTTTTCTGTCGTCATGTTTCTGTGTTTCTATCTGCTCCGGGCTTCTAAGATAGTATTTTTAAACAATGTATATACTTGATGTAAATCTTTAACCTTTGCAGTTGCTCCTTTTAGGTTTTTTTTTTTACTATTTTCCTCAGTTTCTCATAGTCTCCCTTTTGAAAGTTAAAAGGTAGTGCAATGGATTTTGTTGCCGTCCCACTACAGTTTATTAAATCAAATGTGATCATGCTATGATCACTATTGCCAAATGGTCCCGACACTCTTATCTCTTGCACCGGCTCCTGTGTTCCACTAAGGATAGCTGCTCCTCTTGTCGGTTCATGAACCAGCTGTTACAAGAAAAGTTCATTTATTTCATCTAGAAACTTTATCTTCCTAGCATGTCCTGCAGTGATACTGACTCAGTTGATACCAGGGTAATTGAAATCACCCATTATTACTGTACTGAAACTATTGTTAGCTTCCCTGATTTCTTTTAGCATTTTATCATTCATCTGTTCTTTCTAACCAGGCTGTCGGTAATACACCCCCGCTACAATTGCCTTCCCTTTTTACATGGGATTTCTATCCATAGAGATTATACAGTGTATTTTGTTTCATGCAAAACTTTAATCCTATGTGATTTGATGCCTTCTCTAACACAGAGTGCAATGTTGTTGTTAAGTGCCGTCGAGTCTGTGTCGACACATGGCGACCCTCTGTATAGTTGTCCTAAACTGTGTTTGGTCTTCAGTCAAGTGGCTCATTGCTGATAGAGTGAGACCTACAGCTGCTATTATTGTAATTATCCATCTCATTGTTGGCATCCCTCTTTTGCGTTGACCTTCTACCTGACCAAGCATGGTGTCTTTCTCTAATGATTTCTCTCATCACATGATGTGTCCAAAGAATGAAAGTCAAAGTCTTGTCATTTGAGCTTCTAAAGAAAGCTTAGGATTCATTTCCTATAGTACTGACTGGTTTGTTCTTCGAGCTGTCCATGGTTTACACAGTATTCATCACCAGCACTACAATTTAAAGGCATCAATTTTCTTCCTGTCTATCTTTTTCACTGTCCAACTTTCGCATCCATATGACGTCATTGAAAATACCATGGCTTGAACAAGTCGAAGCTTTGTATGCAGAGAGACATCTCTGTTCTTGAGAATTTTGTCTAGGTCCTTCATAGCCATTCTGCCAAGAGCAATGTTTCATCAAATTTCTTGACTTTGTTGTTTTTTTTATTGATAGTTGATCCAACTAGGTTAAAGATGTCAACTATTTCAATTTCTTCTCTATCAACGATGAGCTTATTGATTTTGCAGGTGTCAGGATCTTTGTCTTCTTTACATTAAGGTGCAGGCCCATTTTAAAACTATGGGGCATGTTTACTAAAGTCCGCAAATTTGCGCGCCGCAAAATAGCGCACGGCAACGCGCCACTGAAACGTGCATAAACGCGTTTAAACGCCCCGCACACGTGCGTGTCACCCCCGCACAGGTACGCGACACACCAACGGGCCCCGTACAAGTGCGGGCCCGCAAATGTCCGATAGAGGCGTGGAACGGCTAAAGGAGGGCGGAGGAAGGCTCCGGAGGGGCGGAGGGACGGGGTCAATGGGTGGAGAGTGGGAGGGGAGAGGGTCCCCGCACAGTACCGGGCCCGAATTTGCATGTAAAAACTACCGCGAGTGAAACACTCGCGGTAGAAAGCATTTAAAGGGAAGAGAAACCATTTCCGTCATCAATGTACAGCAAAACCGGGGAAACCTGCAAAACGTCAGCAGTGTGATACATGTGCACAGAACAAAAGTGCAAATAAAAAGCGAAAATGACCACAAACAACATCTAAAACATTAAAAGTCTGCGGGGGAACAGTGCTAGCAATGGGCACAAATAAGAAACACACCCAGGAAAGTTTACAAAAAAATGAATGAACCATGGAAAGGTGTATGGAGGGGAGACTCAACCAAAAAAAACCAACCCCACTTTTGTAGCTGTCCTGGGAGTGTCCCCCATGTATGTTCATGAAAATCTCTGTAGGCCATGTTGGTTATATCTTATCGCCCCTTTCCGTGGTCATGTCTGGGTATGATTTGTACGTTTGTCACCGGACAGGGTGAAGGAGCCCATAGTAAAATTGTGCAGAGCAGGGTGTGTGACCCCATCCTGCCAGTTTTATCATCCCCAGGTACTGCACCATCTCTGTGGCAACAGTGTAGTGCAGTGGACAGAGCCAGTACCTATAAGACCATAGGGTCACAGGTTCAAATCCCATCTGGGGCTCATGGCAATATGTTCTCCACCACTAATCAGAGATATGGAAGACACCCCTTGTTTTGCAGAGAACATTAGCATGTTGCAAACATCCTTCTTATACTCCACACCGCACACACATCAGAACAATGGGCATCAGCCACATCCGAGTTGCCCAAATGCAGTCCTGGAGTGGCTCCACTCAATTAGGACATATGCTTATGCTAAGATAAGGACATGCTAGTATGTTGGTGGGACTGTACAGATGGTGGAGAGGGAAGTGGCTGCCAGCCACAGCATACATTTGACTAGCGAGGTGCAGGCTGCCACCGTCCACTAGTGACAGACAGCCCCTGTTGGATGTACAGTCATGGACGTCCCAGGGAACTCCGCCAAGCTGTAGATACACAGTGGTGCAGTGTACACAGAAAGTGTATGAAACAACAGAAGGTCACAGGTTCAAAGTTCGGCTGGGGATATTGCCAATCATGAGCACATATTTTACTCACAAATAAACCATGGTAGTAAGCAAAACCTTTAAGGCAGAGGACAGTGGCCTCAGTAAAACCCCCAACATTTACCATCACAACCACACACACCATGAACAGGGCGATCACCTAGAGCAGAGTATCCCAAATACAGTTTTGGACGACCACACAACAGTCAGGTTCCATGCTGCCTCTAATACAAATGACTGTGCTGCATATCTATGTACCACCCTCATGTCATGCAGATGTAGCACATGCATATCCAGGAGGGACAGCATAAAACTACAACAGTGTCAGCCACACCATGAGATGATGTGGGAATGCCTGATGAAAAGCACCAGCCAACAGGCCCTGACACACCCACGCCCACAGGCTGCATTGGACAATGCATCCTGGAAAGGCAGGACATTGGGCCCTGCCTGTAACCGCCAATAGTAGCAGTTGCAGATGTCACCAATGCCACCCCACACCTGGGGACATGGTACACAGCTATCTAATGTCATCATTGAACACAGTGAAATATGGATGTATATGTTCAGCACATTTTGCCCATTGAGCACCACATGACAATCATGCAGATGTGGGTCATGTGTGCAGCAGGTCTGTTGTATGACAGTGTGTACATCCTGGGTGGGTGACCCCCACCAGCTATGTGTAACATATCCATGCCTGTACTGTTCCCAGGACTGTTGTGTCGCATAGGGCTGTTAAACCACTTGATTGTACCACACAAGACGACCAACCCTGGTAATGGTCACAGCAATGTGAAACATCAACATACACTCACAAGAAAGGCAGGGCTAAAAGATAGGCATGTTGGAAGGGTTTCTGGCTCATGCAGCATAACATGTGCATGAGTCAACATTGCTGAAGGAGAGAGCATGTGTCCCCACACCAATGGATATTTTCCCCTAGGTAGTCACCCCAAACCCATAATGCACAGCATAGGTAGTTGCATACATGCACAGTGGATGTTCAACAACTGAGTGGCACCAGCACTAACAGGGCCTGCAGCATGTTAGCCGAGGTGTACTGGTATCAGTGGGGTCAGTGGCAGGTGGCCAGAGAAGATGGAGCCAGAGACCCTGACACGTGGGTGCACTGGCCCATAACAGAAAGGGCCGCTAGGACAAACAGACATGCTATTTGCAGGGTCTACATTGACTCAGTGTCCGCATGGTGGTGCAGGGGACACAGCCAGTGTGTTGTGGAGACAAAGATAACAAGTTCAACTCCCAGCTGGGGCCATCGGCAACACAGTGCACATATTTTATCCACCAGTAAACCGTTATTGGGAATAAAACCCACACCTGCAGAGAAGAAAAGTTCTTTCTGAGGATTGTTATTTTACCATAAGTAGCTCATAGCCCTCAGAAATGTCCAACACCTACAGCAGAGTACACACAATGCAGTACCGGAGGGCCACATGTCAGTTAGCTGTGATGCTGTCCCCAATATAACGCCTCTTTATCATGGTGGTGTACGCCTACTGCTGGCAGAGGGGGCAGTGGCTGCTGCACCACAGCAGATGCTGGCCTAGCTACCCTCATGTGGCTGCAGTCCAATCCACCAGACAGGCACTGTGTGACAAACAGCCATGGACTCCCCCGGGAATGAGCTGTTGCTGTGCTAAGACGGTGGTGCAGTACACATAGCAAGTGCCCCAAGAGCAGAAGGCCCTAGGTTCAAATCTCAGCTGGGGCACCTGCCATCCCACCCCCCATTTTCTTTCACATGCACAAAACCTGCTATTAAAGACTGCAATTCCCCTGCTGATGAGAGAAGCGTTGGAAAAGACAACTTATTTTACAATAAACAGCACACACCACATAAACATATGCCTCGCCCACAGTACAGTCCCCCAAATGCAGCCATGCAGGCACAAAGAACACCCATGTTCGCTGATGTATCCAATAAAGATGCGTGTGCTGCAAGTTAATTGAACACCACCATGGTATGAATCTGTCTGAGAGGCATATTCATCACGGACATCATGAAAACCTGACCAGTGTGTGTGCCATATTGCCTGGGTTTTCTGAAAATATGGCCTACAGCAGTGGGCAACAGGGCCAGAAACAGCTGCACCTGCAGGCCCCAATATCTGATGACCAATGCAGTGGCAGGATGTTGGGCCCTGTGTGCCCCTCCAATAACTAGCATGTGCAGACATTACCAATCACACACTACACATGGCGATACCTCACACGCATATCAGAAGCCTGGTATGAGCAGTGACTGTTAGAAATGTCTATGCGAAGCACAAGCAGATCATCGAGCTGTAACATACCAACGTCTCAGATGTATGTACAATGTGTGTCAGGTCAGGTGCCCTCCAGAGATTGTCAGCCTGGAACATATCACAACAAATGTACCCCAACGTTGCCATACCCCCAGTGTGCCCATTACTGTTGCGTTGGTCTCTGCTCCTAAATAACCGTACATCGTCTCACTGCTGTCCTAGGTGTAGGGAGTGTGTCTGTTGATCCAGTGTGTGCTGGCTGCCAACACCTCCCACAGCCCACAATGATAGCACCGTTGCCAGTATTGGTCTGCAAATACTGATTTTTCCCCAATCTGTAATCTGTAAATATGTATTTAAATGTTAAATGTAAATGTGAATGTAAATAAGTTTACCCCCAAAACAGTAACCATGTGTGCGGTGACCTCCCATTCCTCTATGTATATACTCCCCCACTGTCCTGATCGACTTATCCCAAAAGAAGAATCAAACCGCTACTGATCGCTGGAAGCAGCGGTATATAAATGTGTTCAAAATAAATAAAATAAAAATAAAAATGTGCATAATGAGGAGCAAAGTACTCTGGGTATAGAACACACAGGGTGGCAGGAGCAGGATGCAGCTACACAGGGCAAATGTGCATGCCTAGGACCATGTTGTGCCTTGCTATCACCTCCACAAACATGGTGCCCATAGCATGTACGGTGAGGAGGCAACCCTCACCACGAATGATCAGTGATCACGCCATGGCTAGGTTACAACATATTGCCATACAGTAGTTCTCCTCTGTGATTTTTATGGGTTGTGTGTATATATAGGGGGCCCAATCACTGAGTCAACTGCATGGGGGTTGTGCAAACATCCCAGTAATGGGTGCACAGAGTGTCCCTGGTAGCATGCAGTATGGACCGTCAAGCGGCCTGAAAGCAGTTACCATGTGTTTGGCTGGAACACCTTGCAGGGTCAGTAGCTGGCCACACACTGTGGCCTCTGCTGCAAAATGTCAGATGGTGTTGGTTGAGCTGGGTGGCTCTGGCTCAGCTGTTTGTCTGCCTGATCTAGACATATGGATATGTTCAAAATTGCAGAGAGTGACCTGTAGGTACTGGGTACGACAGGCAGAATGAGGTTGCTGGCAACTGCTAGCACTGTAGTTGGGCTACAGAATGTGCATATTGTAATATTGTGCAAAGTGTGTTTGACAGGAAAGTGCAGGTGGTCAGACACATATAGCCAATGTGGCCAGAAATCTCCCTTACCCCTTCACATATATTATGAAGAGCAGGGCTCTCACAAAGGAGATGCACCCTTGGGTGAGCATTGTAGCCCAGATGGGTCAGGGAAATACAGATGCCTGAAGGAGGACTGTATACATCAACCTATCAGACATCGTCTGACAAGCTGATCTGATGTTCTTGGCCCTCTCAGCCAGGACAGGTGCTGTGTGTCTCACCTCACACTCAGGGTGATTAAAAGCCACACACACTGTGAGGTTCTGTACCCACTCTGTACCTGCAACACAGAAGGTCTGTCCACAAAACTATGTCCAGGTGCTGTGTGGTTGCACACCCTATCGTTGGAACATTAGTAGACTGCTGCTTTGCATGTGCAGTGCATCATGGGGGTGAGTGGACTGACGTTACCCTGTTAACTGCAGCACAAAGTCTGCCTAGGTCATATTGCAGACAGCCAGATAGTCTCATCACAACCCCAGAGCTGTAGTCCAGTGGTGACTGCAATGCCTCAGGAGCAAAAGGTTGTTAGTTCAAATTCTAAATGTGGTTCTACAAGGAAAGTATTTTATATATCCTGACTTTGGCCCATAGACTCCACCAGTCAGCAGTAGTGTGGGGAAACGTTCTGAAAATAAACATACATTGAACAAGGCAGTGTCACATTAGTTAAATTTGTTTTTACAAGGTCCATGGGGGCTCTCAGGTGTGGAACGTGGGTAATGTCCTCAAGTACTGGCAACTTAAACACCATCACAGTGCATTAACCCAGGTAGACCCTATAAGGTGGTCTGTGGGGTACCTGCTGCTGACAGCACTGTGAGGATCTCACAACAACCACCAGTACTCCACAGTCATGGACATGTCATTGGCTGCACCCACCAATAACCTCACTGTATATGGACGTATGCAACCTCTGGCTCCCCATGCAGCAAGGTTAGGTGTGGGCCACAGCTAGATTGATAAGAACAGATGCCTGGCTGGCCAAAGAGGCAATCATGCAGACAGTGTGTTGTTGTTACCAGGGTTGTGGTGCTCCATCAGTGAGAATGGTGTATGACATATGATGTCTGCAGCAGTGTGAGTGTCTTGCCACCAGCAGCACCTCTGTAATGTAGAAAGGGCTCTGGGGCAAGTAATAATGTTGCAAAGTATGAAAATATATGCTGTGCACAGCATAGATGTAGATGGAAAGCACCATGGCCAATGGTGTTACAACGTATGATAATGTGAGCTGCCTGAGACAGGCACTCCAGAGCGCAAAAGGAAGATGTAAGCCATGATGCCTCGTTAAGCAGCCAATGTATCCACCATTGCGCTATATCTCAGCCCCCAGGACTGTATGCCAGCAGATCTACCAAATTGTAATGTGGATTGTGGTGACATGCTGTCCACATTGCCCCCTAATGTCTAACACGCAACCTATTTTTCCTGTGTAATGCACACATATGAACCCCCGCAAAACACCTATGGCAACCACCAAATCATTGATGTCTGTACATGGTGAGTCAACACAGAACAGAGCCAACTAACACACATCATGCCATATCACCAGGTTGCTTGACCCCTGACGCTGATGGTTTGTTTGCACCCATTGCTATCAGTGGCAGAGCACTATCTGCTATGTGACACACATAGCACACCTCATCTGACAATGGCCTTGGAATCAGTGCATATGTGTCCAGAGGTTCAAGACCACATTGTGTGAACAAGTAATATTCAGAATCATTAAATTATGTTATAGGGAGATGAGAGATACCTTGTAGCTATGTGAGCATGCAAACAACATGAAACCTATTTGTATTAATAAATGTAAAACATGTGTATGAATGATGCGTGCCGCTAATATTTGCACTTTTCAGGAGCGCAGCAATGCGGAACGCATGGGCAAGCAGTTATGAGGGCCGCAGCCATGCGGCGCGCACGTGCTTTCTCCGATACGCGCAAATGCGGAAGTGGCGTCGTTAGCGTTCGCGCGTCTACACGCCCACAAAAAAAATGGCGTCAAGGAGCAGGAAGCCCGCCTTCAGCTACAGGGAGCTGTGCCTCCTGGCCTCCCTTATTGGCCCGAAACAAACAATCCTTTTCCCAGGGCCCTCCAGGAGGATAAACATGGGGAAGGTGCTGAGGGCCTGGGAGAGGGTGACCAGGCGCTTTAACCGTGAGGCAGACCACCCACGTGAGGTAAGTGAATGGCCACAGGTCACAAAACCATATACACAGACAGGGTTGATGTCAGCTGTCCATGCTGTTGTGTGTAAGTAGCCTAGATAAATTACGTGTAGTAGGGAAACCACATGCCAGATGCATTGTGTACCACATCTGAGTGTGTGCCCATGTAGCCATGTTCAGATCCATGTGCCCACAGAGGGCATGATGACCCCATGGCGTCATGACAGCTGCTGGCATTGATGTACTACAGACCACTGTAACACAGCTAGGCCAACCATCAGCCTAAGGAGTGTCTAGAATCACCATGTGCTGATGGAGGTATCTGCATCTGGAGGGTAACACATAGGGGCAACCATCAGGGGTCGTGGAACCTTCAGCACAAAGGCCCTGACGCACACAGGTGGCCAGGGGTTGTTAACAAATGTGGTATAATACATTCCCCTCCCCTCAGGGCTACAGAGAGCCACTCAAAGTGTGCCCTGGCAACCTGGAGATATAGATCTGCGCCCTCATGTACTATGAAACATAACCCATATCTCCAGGAGGTCAGAGAGGCCATCCAAGTGGGTCCCCTATCACCCTGGAGCTATGGATCTGTGTCCTAATGTAGTTTGAACCCTCCTCCCTAACTCCAGGAGTGCAGAGAGGCCATCCAAGTGGGCTCTCTATCACCCTGGAGCTATGGATCTGTGTCCTAATGTAGTTTGAACCCTCCTCCCTAACTCCAGGAGTGCAGAGAGGCCATCCAAGTGGGCTCTCTATCACCCTGGAGCTATGGATCTGTGTCCTAATGTAGTTTGAACCCTCCACCCTAACTCCAGGAGTGCAGAGAGGCCATCCAAGTGGGTCCCCCATCACCCTGGGCCTATGGTTGTGTGTCCCAATGTAGTTTGAACCCTCCTCCCTAACTCCAGGAGTGCAGAGAGGTCATCCAAGTGGGCTCTCTATCACCCTGGAGCTATGGATCTGTGTCCTAATGTAGTTTGAACCCTCCACCCTAACTCCAGGAGTGCAGAGAGGCCATCCAAGTGGGGTCCCCTATCACCCTGGGCCTATGGTTGTGTGTCCTAATGTAGTTTGAACCCTCCTCCCTAACTCCAGGAGTGCAGAGAGGCCATCCAAGTGGGCTCTCTATCACCCTGGAGCTATGGATCTGTGTCCTAATGTAGTTTGAACCCTCCTCCCTAACTCCAGGAGTGCAGAGAGGCCATCCAAGTGGGCTCTCTATCACCCTGGAGCTATGGATCTGTGTCCTAATGTAGTTTGAACCCTCCACCCTAACTCCAGGAGTGCAGAGAGGCCATCCAAGTGGGTCCCCCATCACCCTGGGCCTATGGTTGTGTGTCCCAATGTAGTTTGAACCCTCCTCCCTAACTCCAGGAGTGCAGAGAGGTCATCCAAGTGGGCTCTCTATCACCCTGGAGCTATGGATCTGTGTCCTAATGTAGTTTGAACCCTCCACCCTAACTCCAGGAGTGCAGAGAGGCCATCCAAGTGGGGTCCCCCATCACCCTGGGCCTATGGTTGTGTGTCCTAATGTAGTTTGAACCCTCCTCCCTAACTCCAGGAGTGCAGAGAGGCCATCCAAGTGGGCTCTCTATCACCCTGGAGCTATGGATCTGTGTCCTAATGTAGTTTGAACCCTCCTCCCTAACTCCAGGAGTGCAGAGAGGCCATCCAAGTGGGCTCTCTATCACCCTGGAGCTATGGATCTGTGTCCTAATGTAGTTTGAACCCTCCTCCCTAACTCCAGGAGTGCAGAGAGGCCATCCAAGTGGGCTCTCTATCACCCTGGAGCTATGGATCTGTGTCCTAATGTAGTTTGAACCCTCCTCCCTAACTCCAGGAGTGCAGAGAGGCCATCCAAGTGGGTCCCCCATCACCCTGGGCCTATGGTTGTGTGTCCCAATGTAGTATGAACCCTCCTCCCTAACTCCAGGAGTGCAGAGAGGCCATCCAAGTGGGCTCTCTATCACCCTGGAGCTATGGATCTGTGTCCTAATGTAGTTTGAACCCTCCTCCCTAACTCCAGGAGTGCAGAGAGGCCATCCAAGTGGGCTCTCTATCACCCTGGAGCTATGGATCTGTGTCCTAATGTAGTTTGAACCCCCCACCCTAACTCCAGGAGTGCAGAGAGGCCATCCAAGTGGGGTCCCCTATCACCCTGGGCCTATGGTTGTGTGTCCTAATGTAGTTTGAACCCCCCTCCCTAACTCCAGGAGTGCAGAGAGGCCATCCAAGTGGGCTCTCTATCACCCTGGAGCTATGGATCTGTGTCCTAATGTAGTTTGAACCCTCCTCCCTAACTCCAGGAGTGCAGAGAGGCCATCCAAGTGGGCTCTCTATCACCCTGGAGCTATGGATCTGTGTCCTAATGTAGTTTGAACCCTCCACCCTAACTCCAGGAGTGCAGAGAGGCCATCCAAGTGGGGACCCAATCACCCTGGGCCTATGGTTGTGTGTCCTAATGTAGTTTGAACCCTCCTCCCTAACTCCAGGAGTGCAGAGAGGCCATCCAAGTGGGCTCTCTATCACCCTGGAGCTATGGATCTGTGTCCTAATGTAGTTTGAACCCTCCTCCCTAACTCCAGGAGTGCAGAGAGGCCATCCAAGTGGGCTCTCTATCACCCTGGAGCTATGGATCTGTGTCCTAATGTAGTTTGAACCCTCCACCCTAACTCCAGGAGTGCAGAGAGGCCATCCAAGTGGGTCCCCCATCACCCTGGGCCTATGGTTGTGTGTCCCAATGTAGTTTGAACCCTCCTCCCTAACTCCAGGAGTGCAGAGAGGTCATCCAAGTGGGCTCTCTATCACCCTGGAGCTATGGATCTGTGTCCTAATGTAGTTTGAACCCTCCACCCTAACTCCAGGAGTGCAGAGAGGCCATCCAAGTGGGGTCCCCCATCACCCTGGGCCTATGGTTGTGTGTCCTAATGTAGTTTGAACCCTCCTCCCTAACTCCAGGAGTGCAGAGAGGCCATCCAAGTGGGCTCTCTATCACCCTGGAGCTATGGATCTGTGTCCTAATGTAGTTTGAACCCTCCTCCCTAACTCCAGGAGTGCAGAGAGGCCATCCAAGTGGGCTCTCTATCACCCTGGAGCTATGGATCTGTGTCCTAATGTAGTTTGAACCCTCCTCCCTAACTCCAGGAGTGCAGAGAGGCCATCCAAGTGGGCTCTCTATCACCCTGGAGCTATGGATCTGTGTCCTAATGTAGTTTGAACCCTCCTCCCTAACTCCAGGAGTGCAGAGAGGCCATCCAAGTGGGCTCTCTATCACCCTGGAGCTATGGATCTGTGTCCTAATGTAGTTTGAACCCTCCTCCCTAACTCCAGGAGTGCAGAGAGGCCATCCAAGTGGGTCCCCCATCACCCTGGGCCTATGGTTGTGTGTCCCAATGTAGTATGAACCCTCCTCCCTAACTCCAGGAGTGCAGAGAGGCCATCCAAGTGGGCTCTCTATCACCCTGGAGCTATGGATCTGTGTCCTAATGTAGTTTGAACCCTCCTCCCTAACTCCAGGAGTGCAGAGAGGCCATCCAAGTGGGCTCTCTATCACCCTGGAGCTATGGATCTGTGTCCTAATGTAGTTTGAACCCCCCACCCTAACTCCAGGAGTGCAGAGAGGCCATCCAAGTGGGGTCCCCTATCACCCTGGGCCTATGGTTGTGTGTCCTAATGTAGTTTGAACCCCCCTCCCTAACTCCAGGAGTGCAGAGAGGCCATCCAAGTGGGCTCTCTATCACCCTGGAGCTATGGATCTGTGTCCTAATGTAGTTTGAACCCTCCTCCCTAACTCCAGGAGTGCAGAGAGGCCATCCAAGTGGGCTCTCTATCACCCTGGAGCTATGGATCTGTGTCCTAATGTAGTTTGAACCCTCCACCCTAACTCCAGGAGTGCAGAGAGGCCATCCAAGTGGGGTCCCCTATCACCCTGGGCCTATGGTTGTGTGTCCTAATGTAGTTTGAACCCTCCTCCCTAACTCCAGGAGTGCAGAGAGGCCATCCAAGTGGGCTCTCTATCACCCTGGAGCTATGGATCTGTGTCCTAATGTAGTTTGAACCCTCCTCCCTAACTCCAGGAGTGCAGAGAGGCCATCCAAGTGGGCTCTCTATCACCCTGGAGCTATGGATCTGTGTCCTAATGTAGTTTGAACCCTCCACCCTAACTCCAGGAGTGCAGAGAGGCCATCCAAGTGGGTCCCCCATCACCCTGGGCCTATGGTTGTGTGTCCCAATGTAGTTTGAACCCTCCTCCCTAACTCCAGGAGTGCAGAGAGGTCATCCAAGTGGGCTCTCTATCACCCTGGAGCTATGGATCTGTGTCCTAATGTAGTTTGAACCCTCCACCCTAACTCCAGGAGTGCAGAGAGGCCATCCAAGTGGGGTCCCCCATCACCCTGGGCCTATGGTTGTGTGTCCTAATGTAGTTTGAACCCTCCTCCCTAACTCCAGGAGTGCAGAGAGGCCATCCAAGTGGGCTCTCTATCACCCTGGAGCTATGGATCTGTGTCCTAATGTAGTTTGAACCCTCCTCCCTAACTCCAGGAGTGCAGAGAGGCCATCCAAGTGGGCTCTCTATCACCCTGGAGCTATGGATCTGTGTCCTAATGTAGTTTGAACCCTCCTCCCTAACTCCAGGAGTGCAGAGAGGCCATCCAAGTGGGCTCTCTATCACCCTGGAGCTATGGATCTGTGTCCTAATGTAGTTTGAACCCTCCTCCCTAACTCCAGGAGTGCAGAGAGGCCATCCAAGTGGGCTCTCTATCACCCTGGAGCTATGGATCTGTGTCCTAATGTAGTTTGAACCCTCCTCCCTAACTCCAGGAGTGCAGAGAGGCCATCCAAGTGGGTCCCCCATCACCCTGGGCCTATGGTTGTGTGTCCCAATGTAGTATGAACCCTCCTCCCTAACTCCAGGAGTGCAGAGAGGCCATCCAAGTGGGCTCTCTATCACCCTGGAGCTATGGATCTGTGTCCTAATGTAGTTTGAACCCTCCTCCCTAACTCCAGGAGTGCAGAGAGGCCATCCAAGTGGGCTCTCTATCACCCTGGAGCTATGGATCTGTGTCCTAATGTAGTTTGAACCCCCCACCCTAACTCCAGGAGTGCAGAGAGGCCATCCAAGTGGGGTCCCCTATCACCCTGGGCCTATGGTTGTGTGTCCTAATGTAGTTTGAACCCCCCTCCCTAACTCCAGGAGTGCAGAGAGGCCATCCAAGTGGGCTCTCTATCACCCTGGAGCTATGGATCTGTGTCGTAATGTAGTTTGAACCCTCCTCCCTAACTCCAGGAGTGCAGAGAGGCCATCCAAGTGGGCTCTCTATCACCCTGGAGCTATGGATCTGTGTCCTAATGTAGTTTGAACCCTCCACCCTAACTCCAGGAGTGCAGAGAGGCCATCCAAGTGGGTCCCCCATCACCCTGGGCCTATGGTTGTGTGTCCCAATGTAGTTTGAACCCTCCTCCCTAACTCCAGGAGTGCAGAGAGGTCATCCAAGTGGGCTCTCTATCACCCTGGAGCTATGGATCTGTGTCCTAATGTAGTTTGAACCCTCCACCCTAACTCCAGGAGTGCAGAGAGGCCATCCAAGTGGGTCCCCTATCACCCTGGGCCTATGGTTGTGTGTCCTAATGTAGTTTGAACCCTCCTCCCTAACTCCAGGAGTGCAGAGAGGCCATCCAAGTGGGCTCTCTATCACCCTGGAACTATGGATCTGTGTCCTAATGTAGCTTGAACCCCCCTCCCTAACTCCAGGAGTGCAGAGAGGCCATCCAAGTGGGTTGTCTGCCACCATGGAGATAGGTATGCATGTGACAGTGTAGGCTAACACATCCACCAATCCCCAGTTGTCTGTCCAGCCCATCACAGTATGCCACAGTCACCCTGGTGATATGGTGCAGTGTGAGGTTGGTGTTCAGTCAATTATCTGTACCACATGCAGGCCTGATACATGCATCTGGCGTCCAGGGTGTCACCATGTTGCAATGCTGTATCTTGCTGATGATATGCCGTAGGACACCCAATACCGTGGTGGCTAATAGCTTATTGTAACGGAGGTTATCTCAGTCCCATATGTCACCTAGGGTATAGTGGTCTGGTTGCGACTCACACCTGCCCTATGTGGCACATAGTCCAACACACGCACTGTACATGTATGGACATGTTATGGTAGATGCTGATATGGTTGTGCGTTCACAAAAGCTATCACACAGTAGCCTCGAGATGGAAGCCCAAACCCTTGCGAGAGGGACATGAGCACAGCTATGTATGCAGAATTGATGTTTACCTACACAAATGCCTACAGGCACAATGACCCTTTGTCTACATGTACCTCACAGCTGCCTCTGGGGGGTTCCAGACACACATCCAGGTTGCACACTACAGCCTATCATCCACAAATGTACAGGGGCCGAAACAGCACATATCCGTGTAATGTGTCATTGTCCGTAGTGTGTGCACGCACATCTCATAGAACCCTCAGGGACACAGGTCAGAGGAACATAAAACCACCCGAGAAGCTGGAAGGTGACAGATGCATGTCCACCATCGCCAGTATGCTGTGTCTCACAGTCGTCAAGGTACGTCTGATGTAGCTATCAGTAGCCCTATGACATACAGGACACACAACTCATGTGTTGGGTCAGGTAATTACATCCATGGCCATCTAGATATCCATGTGTCATGGACCTGCCCCCTGCCACGGTGCTCAGGGCAAACCACTCAATGTCACATGTATGTGAACACAAACATGTTTACCGTTACATCTGGGTGCCATTGCGTTTGGATTGCATGACATGTACAGTTAATGTGACCCCACATGTATCTAATGTAATAATACCTACTGGGCTAAAGGCCTCCCCATGGACATCCACATTGGCCAAACAAATGTGCCATGCCAATGCCATGTCTGTCAAGGGTGCCAAAGGGAGACGTCCCCATGCATTTAGGGAGACATGGACATTGCTCATAGGTGTCGCTGCACACATGTCCACACCCACATTGAGGCATGTATGTGGCACTGGGGACAGATATTCACCTGGAATAGGCATGAGGGCACTGACCCATATCTGTCTGTGATGCAGTGAGCAAGACAGTATGCGACTGCTCCCCCCCATCCACCATAAAAGCCTATGGGAGTACCCCACAGCTCATGTGGCCTGCCCTGTTGAAAAGCCCAATTGCTGCTCCCCAGTGCATAATGTCACGGAAAAATGTCATCTCTGTGTCCGTCTAAGTGCAATACACCTGTATGGGAAAGCAACCCCTGTGTGTGTCACTGCTGAGGGCCCCACTAACTGTGACACTGGTGTATCTGATATCCCAGCACTAGTAGCTGTGTTGACATGATTCAAAGACAACACCAGGGGAACACTGAGAATTACCCAAATACGTTGCTCTTCTATGTATGCATAGGCCCAAACCATGCCATTAGCATGGAGAACACACCATGTGCGGGAGGACATGCTCCAGGAGTGCCAAACACTCATTGGTCACTGTCAGCCATGCCTAGTGTGCTGACTGCCAAGGCCCCACATGTGACCTGTCACCATGATTGACCAGTGGGATGGCATCCAGGGGTGTGGTTTGGCCGAGACGTCCAGCCATGCGCAAACACCCCCCACCCCCCACAATGTGGCTGTGTTGGTAGCCATTTCCCCAGTGTTTCACCATGTGTCGTGTGGATCACATCTAGACCAACATATTGTGGCATGTTCCCAGAGGGACATAAACCCCACAACATAGGGATGCCCTGGCAGTGGCACTGACAAATGCAGTTGGTGACAACAGCTCTGGTGTTACCACCAGGCCAACCAAAGGGAGTCAATAACCACTATACCAGTGGGGAGTCGGCACATGCGTCATAACACACCACGTGTTTAGCATTGGGGCAGTGGATGTGTCCATGACAACTGCAAAGGCATAGCAGGTGTCACTAGCACACAGATTGATGTGGCA
The DNA here is from genome assembly GCA_033557465.1 of Ichthyophis bannanicus. Taxonomy (NCBI): domain Eukaryota; kingdom Metazoa; phylum Chordata; class Amphibia; order Gymnophiona; family Ichthyophiidae; genus Ichthyophis; species Ichthyophis bannanicus. The sequence goes on from CM066036.1 coordinate 97,827,226, forward strand.
AAGACACGGGCCTGCAGCCATCCCTAGTACACCAGGGTACCAGACAACCCCCCAGGACACACATATTGTGTCATTGGCACACACAATGTTTTGGCGCACAGCATGGGCATATGGACCCTCAATGCAGATGTCTATTGTGTGGGACACATTGGTACCATGTAAATGCAGACACTACGCGCCTGTGTTCCAACACTGCATGCTCCCAAAAACCACAGGGACAACATATGTGCAATCCCCCTAGGTGCCTAGAGAATGGGACGGCTCAGAGTCCAGTAATGTGAATTGCAAGGGGGTGCCAGCATGTCCAAAATGGAAAGTAGTCACACCCTAAGTTCAGACCCACTGGGGGCTGGCCTGGCCTGTGGACATGTTCCACTCAGTTGCAGTCGAAAATGAGATGCAACACAGGGGACATGAGGCTGATATCCATCCATAGCCCTGGCTGGACATCAAGACATACAGGATAACACCCTGAACAGGAGGGGATATCCCCCCCCCCAACCCTACCCACATGGCACATTTTGTGATAATAACTAGGCAGCGTTAGACGTTAGCAGTGGTTCAAAATGGAAAGCCCCCTGTGCACCCCATTGTGGTGTAGTCGGTTATGTTCACAACACAATGTCACAGATGACATGTTGTCAGACACTCTGTTACTGGTGTATGAACACAGCTTGTGTGGCTGCTGTGTGTGCCATGGATCCCTGCCCTCACACAGGATACTGTCCCAAACAAGGTTGCAGGGGATGTATTGGAATGGCGTCTCATGAACATGTAGAGCACCTAGATGTGGCCCTCCCATATGACATGGGGAAGGTATGGTACGTGCCTGACAGTCATGGTTGTAGCGAGGGCAAATGATGGCAAAAGGTTATCATTGGGCTGGTGTGGACACATGGGGTGAGTCCCTGCCCCTGACATTGTGGCATATGCCTCCAAAAGTGACATGTCTGTCACACGATAATGTCTGATACACCCACTGTATGTGTGTCTGACTGTCATGGACAATGTGACAGCAAGGATCTATGAGGTGGATGCTGACACGTCTGGCTTGTGCAGGGTGGTCAAACAGTACTACACAGCAAATGCAAGGACAACAATGACTACACACTGTGCATGTCTAATGTAGCCCATCGGTCATATGGCCATCATGGACCACACCCAGCTCTACATGACAGAAATGTACATGTTCCACACACCAACATATCTGGGATACAACCAGGCGTAACTTGTACAGTCGCAATACCAAATAGAGGACATCCCACCACCTGGTCAGGTACATCCCCACCGCCCTGCAAACCACTGACAGAGATATGGGACAGCTCATGATCACCATGTACCCCCATGCATGTGTGTTGCTACACACCATAGGGGGACTGGACACTGTCAACCATGGGAGGTGGCCCATGCAAAACACCCAAACACACCCACCCTTCACAACACAATGTGAGGACATATCTCATACTATCACCCCTGCATGCCGTGTGGGAGCTGGCCACACTAGCTTACAAGGGGTACAAGTAGGGGCATCGGAGCAGGCGGGTTGTGTATGACACATCCCCAATATGCGCCTAAGCAACACTACATGAGGGCACACACACATAGGGATGCGATGTGTTATGGTGCTGCTGTGACAGACCAGGTACACACATGGCTGTCCATGAGGCAACACCCATAGAGGGGGACACAGAAGCCAACTGTGTAGGTGAGCTGCCCCACAGGGGATACACACTATGGGTATCATACAGTGGCAAACGCTCAGAGTTGGTCACCTCCAGCGTTCACCATGTCCTGCCCCTTCCGGGATACATCAAACACACACACCTTTGACAGCTGCTGTCATTGCACAGCAGGGATGTGACCTACAATGCACACCATGTGCCCTAGGTGATCTTCCCTCCCTCATCCCCTCTGTCTCTGTGACGTCCCACCTATGGCCACTCGTCTACACCCCTGTCTCTCACAGTCACACCCCCCAGTCCACCGTTCTGACAGGTTGTTGTGGGGATATGGGTGAGGAGCAGCATGCAGTCACTTTGTGCTGATGTGTGATGCCATACATGACAGTGCAGGTGTATGTAAGATATGCTAATGTCATACTGCATTGACACCTATTTGCTAACCTATTTGAACATTTGGTAGGTACTGACTTCTTTAGGTCGGTTACTATGCTCTATATGCCCCCAAACAGCAGGGGTGGGGAGAAGCATGGTGTGGGCCAGACAAGTCAACGTATGTTCACCCATAGCCCCAGTGACAGTGGTATGTGTTGACACCTGACAACCTTTGCATATCCACAGGTGGAGGACCTGAGGAAGAAGGGGCGCGAACTTCGCAAATTCCACCCGGAGTTCCTCACACGTGCCTGCAGGGAGCGCCAGCACCACCACGATGGTGAGTATTGGAATGGGCAACTCACAGGTTCAGGTGTGCCATAGGGCCACCAGCCTGTCTCCCACCTGCATCTGCATATTTGGTATGTGACACACATGGACATCACCTGATGTATGTCATCCTTCACAGACAGTGATGCCAGCGACGCCTCGCCACACACCTCTGCCCACAGTCTCCGGAGGCCCACCACCCGGCACACAACCGAGGAGGAGGAGGAGGAGGTGGAGGAGGAGGACGACCAGCCTGGTGGGATGGAGCAGCCACATTCTGGACCAGAGAGGGCAGATGTGGTGGTGGTTTCCTCCAGTGATGTGGGAGAGGACGAGGAAGATGGCAGCAGGCACACCCCTAACCAGGGGCAGCATGGGGATGGGACAGAGGGGGGTGCAGGACAGAGGGGCAACGTGGGCAGGGGTGCAGGCAGGGAGGGGGGAGTTGGGGTGATTGTGTGGGCAGGGAGGGTGGGGGGTGGGTATGGAAGGAGCGGGGAGGGGTTGGGGTTGGTTGGGGGGGAACACAGCCCAGCAGAGGGCCACCGGGGCACCAGTCCGGCATTGCAGGCGTCTGCACGGCACGGACGTGAGCATGATCGTGCGTCACCCAGGGCCACTGGTACACCTCATGCTCATGCCAGCACACAGACCACAGACAATGTGTGTCTGTGTGCTGGCAGGTGTATCGACGATGTGTGCATGGCCCTGGATGACGTACGACACGACATCCGTGTCGTGTTCCACGCCCTGCAGTGTTTGACTGGGGCTGTTCGGCAGGTGGCCAGTGATGTGGTGCATCTGGCATCCCGATGGCCACCTGCCGAACAGCATTACAGGTACCACGGCTGGCACCTGTGATGCCCCTATGTGCCCTCTGCTGCGCTGTGTTTCCCCCGCCCCCACCTCATGCGTGTGTTTATGTTGGGCATGTTGGCCATTGTGTGACAGTTTGTTATAATAAACATGTTTTGAACCTGCCTCACTGGTCACGTGTGTACCTTCACCACACAACATGTAGGCAAGCATGGGAAGGTCCATACACCTGGTTGGACATGTAGCGTGGCCATGGCCATCATAATGTTACCTGCACCACATGCGTAGCTGTGTGATGAACATCTGTGCATAGGAATGGGACAGGGTAACCACAGGTCATGTTGCTGTTAATATCTCCCGCCTAAACAGTCATGTCACAGGGATGTGTCTGTCCCCACAACAATTGCTGGTGCAGAGCAGCATCGCACACACGCATGACACCCATGTGTCCCTCTGACACATGTGTGCCATGGAGGGGCGGGACACGCATGTCACCCCTGCCAATGACAGGGCCAATGGCCACAGAGCCTCACCCAATGTGCACAGTATCAGGGGGTGTGACCGTGAAATGGCCACGATAGTGTTGTTGTAACCCTGCAGCTGCCCACAATGTGGCATTGGGCCTATGTGAACATTGGTGTATTGCAGCCAAGGGCCAATGCACAGATCGTATGCAGTTATGAAATTTATTTATTTTAGTTATTTATCTATTTAACATTTGCTTCTATACCGCGCTATTAAAATCAGCGCGGTGTACATCAAACAGGCATACTATGTGCAATGCCATGTGTGCAGTAATACAAGACAGTATGGACACCCCGGCAATACCGGGCCAGATCTGAACCCCTCAGGTAATGGTCAGGGCATGCATGTGCACACAAACTATGCTATACAAAGGAGAGAAACATTGGACGGAGACTTTATATGTATGCAATGTTACAGTAATAGGTATTGCACTATTGGCGACGGCGCTGCCTCTCACGTCTGGCACGCTGCAAAATACGTTCCCCTGCAGCTGGCCCCACACGGTCATCTTGTGCCTGTGGCGGGGGTGTGGGTGGTGGTGGTGGCGGTGTGGGCGGCAGGGGCGGTGGTGCCATCCTTTCCAGGGCAGCTTGGATGCACTCCATGGCCACACATCCTCCCATAAGGCATATCTTGGATGTGTTGGCGCAGAAGCACCACCTCCTGTATGAGGCTTTCTCCATTGTGCCGTATAGCTGCAAGTTCCTGACGAATGCCTGTGTGGGGAAGAGATGGTGGTCATTGAGTTACCTGTGGCGGGTAACAATTGTCAAGCAGATCTAGGCAAAACATATCACACAAATACCCTTTGCATGGTACAAACTGTACTACTGAGATGCATATTTTGATGTATAGAAACATTACACACAGGACATACACCATGTACGTTTTGCTAAGGAAGCCTATCATGGCTCAGGTAGGAGTTATAGAAAGGGTGATGTGACTCTGAACAAGACTCCTGTCTTTCCTGGTAGAGGTAATAACACATAGCTCACACATAAAAGACTACCAGTCCCAGAATGCACCAGGTGTCCAGCATCCATGAGGGGGGCTGAAGTGAGAATACATGTGTTCAATCAAGAGAGCTATGAGGTAATCCCTAGGCACTCATCTCAAAGGGCAGGGCCTGATTCAGCACAGCTGCGCTGTGATAGGGAGGAGCACACATCACGACAGCATAACAATAGAGCTGCTTCTACAGATAGCAGCTACAGCAAGACCTACAAGCTCCAGTCCAGCTACAAGCTACAGCCCAGCTACAAGCTCCAGCCCAGCTACAGCAAGGGCTACAGGTTCCAATATCACCTGTAGAAGCAGAGGCCAAGCAAAACGGATAGAGAAGGAAGGAAACCCTCTGGAAGGAAGAGCAGAAAGGCCATTGAGAGATCTAGGAGAGTCCAAGGCAGTACCTATACTGGGAGGTATTCCAAGTGCCAGCAGAGACCATTGGACTGGGGTCACCCAGAGGAATGGAGTGGCAGAGATAGGAATCACCCGTGGCTACTGGTGAGAGAGAAGACTGCACGTGGAAGGGACCATAGGACCTATGCCAGAAGGTATGTGAGAGGAGATCCAGTGTCCAGGGATGACGATTGGAAGGCTGGACATAAGAACTGGAGTACATACTGGCCAGGCTATACAGAGATGAACCATGGCAGCAAGGGCGGTTCAGGTATGAACACTGATCCCGACCCTATCTCTAATAGTGAATGGCAGCAGGGCAATGAGCATTCTCTTGATAGTTCCCTACTGAAAGACTCATCTGTGCTATTTTATGATAGTCACCCTATGCTTATTGATGAGGGGGAAATCACAGCAGATGAAACTATTGTTTACATGGAGTGTTCTCTATCAAAGTGCGATTGCTAGCTCTCTGTGAGGAAACACATCAGCCATCACAAAGAAACCTAACCTTGTTCTTTATTGCACTACGAACAGTTCCTAAAGCAGGATATGGCCTCACACAGTATCAGCCAGCCAGCTCAGGGTTTTCAGCTGGGGAATTGATATTAATGAAAGCTGCACTAATTGTGTGTGTTGAGCAAGGAGAGAATCACTGCAGGATCTGTGTGGGACATAAGCAGAGGTTAACCTAAGCAGCAAGGTGTATTCATTATTTGTGACCTTTCATTTGGTATTCTTTGCTAGGAAAACATTAGCTAATTGCCTGACAGGGTGAAGGTTGTTTTCATGAGTTGATTTGTGACTTTATGTTATCAATTTAAATACTGCACGCAAGTAACCTCATTTATATGCTACCAAGCATACTTGTGCTGGGTGAATTAAACCCCATCAATATAAGACGTTGGTTATTGGCTTTACCACTGGTTCCACAACAAAGGTATTGTCTCCGGCTGTGTTTTGTGGTAAATGAACTACATTACCCACAATACCTTTCATGTATCATATGAATATATGCATCATCATGATTGGGTAGGTTCACACACTAGGCAGCCGTCTGAGAACGTGCTGTGAGACACAGGCACACGGATACACTGTGTGTGCAAGAACTAGACAACGTCCATCAGATGTACCAGTACTATTAGAGACAGACAGCAGATAAGTGTACATTGGTGGGTGGCTGGAGGGTGTGCGACTGACTGCAACAACACAGGGGATACACAATGAGTAGGAGATATGGGATGCATACAGGCAGGGAACGTTGGGGTCGAGCAGATGGACACACACACACCGGCCATGTGACCAGTGCAGTGCTCATGACAATGTGCGATGGGGTGTGAACAGCGGTTCCCAGAACATACCCAGGGCTGACCCAACACTCCCACATGTGGGTGACAGCTAAGGTTCTCTCACAACACCAACCCCTCCCGGGGGTGACCCCAGTGGGCATAAAACAGTGCATGTACTCCTTGGGGCCCATGTTGTGTGCCCTCAAGGACCACGGTGATGTAGTCCTGCTGCTGCACAGGGTCCCTGACTCCAGACGTACATGTTCAGGGGTATGCTAGGAATGCAAATGATAGTGACAGGCCTCAGATAAGTGTGTTCAGCCCTGGATATAGGAGAGTGGGCCATCCCTGATTGTGCCTGGCAGCAGGCAGGGCAGGGGTGAGGTGTGAAGCGGGTCACATCACATCACGGGCCCTATTGACATGTGTTGTTCCACGGTGCAATATTAGCATCCATCCAAATGCAGACAGCAGTGTTGCATATTGCATTGCTCCTGCTGACACACAGCCCTGGGTAGGAAAGAGGACACACGGTGTACCCGTACATGGGGGATGGCTCACCTAAGCATACATCCCAAGGGAGACATAGCTCACAAACAAACACATCCAATGCTAGCCTACAGGCACACCCAGTCGCCACAAACACGGGAGGGTGACAGAAGGTGTACATGTGAGGGCGGCAACATGGCAGGCATCTCAACTGTGGCAGTCGACAGGTGAGGGTAGCCCAGGGCATACACCAACCACGAGACAATGTGCTGTGGAGGCAAGAGCCGGGTGAGCACTATGACACAGGGATGCTGCGTAGTCCAGTAGTGGATACAGCAATGCAGGGCTCAGACATCTTGGTATCCCGAGGTGGATAACCCAAACCTACAGTGCAAGTACCAGGGGTCAGAGGGGGGAATGAAATGTGTGAGGATCCCAGGTACTACAGCTGTCACTTGGAGACCAACCGTCCAAACCACGGGCATGGGGCAAAACATTTTTCCACGGCCTAGGAATGGAATGATGTGAGGACTCACGTTACAACACACGTCACCTATGTATGATCCCTCCGGGGAAAGAGGGCCATGTGTCTGTGAGATATGTCAAGAGGGAGGACGGAATCCCTAGTGGGCGAATGAGCAGTCTGCTCACACCAAGCCACAGGCCAGATGTCCCTGGGTGTATACCAGCCCCTGCGTCGCACAGCACAGAGGGTGAGCTAGCAGTTGCATTTGGCACACGAACGTACGTATCACCTGGTCATGTCATGGAATGTGCCTTTGCCAGGGCCAATGTATAGCACCTGTAGTGGGTGTGGTGGGTCCAAATATGGAATGTGTGTCTGCCGTCTATAGGCTATGTTGGGGACGCCAGGGGAAGGTTGAGCACAACCTGACCTGTCCATACAGCCATTGCTCACATGCTGGACCTGTATGAGACTGCTGTTCATCGACCTGACTACCATGCCACATGGCATCACAAGGTATTCCCCATCGGATGAGCGCAACTGTACATACATGTTTGAATGGGCATGTTACCGTGAGTGCGAACTGTTTTTTTCACTTGAACTGTCTGGATCTGCAATGTCAGGTGGGTGCTGAATAGTCTGTTGCTTGTCGCAGCTTAACGTTTCCTTTGGGGGATGTAGGTTTGGGATTTGGGATATTGTGTCTGTTTGGGGTCAGGGGAACCTATACCGGGTCTGCCTGTGTATCTGCTGGCCCCAAAACGCAACTTGGCCTCAGCACAGGTTACCTGTGTGATGCTATACAGTTTGGACTCCACTTTATGTCCCCCCAGCCACATCACCTGATGGCCTCATCCACAATGCTGATGCAAGGACACGTAATGTGGCGTATAGACCCTCATGGCCATCTGCCTCAGAAGAGTGTACATTAGGAATTTACATGGGGGGGACATCGTCGCCACTCGGGCTGTATGTCTCACAGCCAACCCTATTTGTGGGCATTCAGGTGACCGCAGTGGCGTGTTGCCGCCCAATAACTGGGGAAATGACCATATGATTCTGTCCATTGTGCATATAGTGCTCTCTGTGTTTATGAGGCACTGTACACGATAATTTCGTCTATGATTCTGTGTGGACACCAGTTGATAAAGGCTATGGGGGATGGGGCCATTATCACTTTGCATATCAAACATTATGTCCCGCCTGTGTATGTGAACCCTGATTTGCGCTGCTGCACGTTACAGTTTGTCCACAATGTAGCAAAATGGCACATGGTGTGTGCTACAGTCAGGGGGCCTAGACCTTCCTGTTATATGTTAACCAATTTGTTTTTGGGTGTTGTTTAACACTCCGCACAAACAGAGGCACCTGACGAATCAGTAACTGTTACATCTGCATCTGTAGCTGCGTACACCCTCGTCTTGACGCTGTCAGCGCCTGGTGTGGAGTAACCGTGTCACTTGGGCAACAAAGGCAACCAAAGATTAGGTTAAACTCAAATGTGTAATGGTAATGTGGGATCACCAGGGACTATCACAGCTGTAGAGGGTTATTGCTGTCACATACCACCACATACATCAACCCCCCGTGATATGCTGGATTGAGAGGGTGTGGTTGTGTTTTGTGGTGTGGTTGGCCACGCCCCCGTAACATCCACCATCCTCCCTCTTAGCTTTGTGCACAGGTGTGTGGGCACATAACACTTGACACAGTATACATAGGGTAGGTATAACACCCTGTGCACAGGGCTTGCTTGCTGGTACTGGTCTGGCACAAGCAATTGTTGTGTCATGATATATAGGATGCTGTCGCATAGTGTGGCTCACAACCTGGTTTGAAGTTCCATGCCCAGCACTGTGTGTGCCACAATAGTGCAGCACGGCTGATGTGTGTACACAACAGATTAGCGTTCTGTAACAAACAAGTGTCTTTGTGTGGCATCTCTAAAACCTTGACAGGCCTGCCCAGTGGTGCACATTCTGTGAGCTCTATGTAACACACAGCATAGTGACTGGGTTAATGGAAGGACATGTTAATTACCCACCTTCATTGCCGTCGCGTTGCGTAGCAAGCATCCACGGGCAGCAGCTCATGGGCATAGTACGTCAGTGCACATCACTCGCCGTCGAAAAAAGATACGTGGCCAGTTTCGTTTGCGCCTTGGGGGTGCATCTGCTCGGGGGGCAGAGCAATATCCCTGTCTGTCACGATCGAAACATTGTGGTGTGGTGGGGGGCTCCGTGGAGGGTCTACCATGTGACGCTCTCCCGGGTTGACCAGGCGCCTCTGCCGTCTCCCCCTGTGGGTACATGACTATGACCCCACCATCAAGCCACCGTATCAGGGCTCTCTCTGTTCGCAGACGTGCGTTGGCCACCTCACCTCCTGTTCTTGGGCAATCTTCCCTTTCCTCCTCCTGCTTCTCAGGCTCCTCCCGCTCTCCTCCTATCTTCCTCCTCCTGCCCAACATGTTGTCGTGCAATTGTATATAGTCACCTGTATTGTGTGCACACATCAGATATAAATAAATATGTTGGTATGGCTGTACAGCAACATTTGCGATAGTTGGGGGATCCAGGACCACCCTCGTTCCATCATGTGATATTCAGAGTACACCTGACATGATGTAGGTAGGTAAATACAGAAGCTCGACCCCACATTACATAAGCGCCCACAAGCAAATCACGACATGTACCATATAAGTGTCATTAAAACTGGTCTGGGAGGTCAGACGGTTGGCAATAGCCGCTGTGCTGGGCCTCACCTCAGGTAAAAAAAATTGGACTGATAATTCATCATATGGACCATCTTATTCAGTCAGGCGATCCCACACGTCCATGTTGTTTGATAAGTAGGTGCTAGACTAGGGCTAGCACAGAGCACCAACAGGGGTAACAGTACCAAAATACCTTGGCCAGTCTAGGGTTTATAGGATTCATACTAGCGTGTGCATGAACTCCATTGGCTCATAATCTCAGGGCATATTCACCATGGAGAACATACTTGTCTCGCCGGCAGTGGCTACAGGTACTCCTTCGCCACGAACCTACAATGTAGGACGATACCACTAGCAGAGGCTCCTCGAGGGACATTTGACAGGCACATGTAGACATGTTGTGCGTAGGAGTATGTCAGGAAATAATAAACAGGAAGGGAAAACCAGTCACAACACGCGAAATGCAGCAGTGACAGGACGAGATTGACATAGGGCAGTGATGTTGGGTGCAGTTGTGTGGTAGGGGCTTCTACTCCATGACATGTTCTGGAACAGTGTTCACCACACCGCTAGGGATGGGTACGCAACATGTTTGGGCTTTGGAGTCCCCTGGTACCCTTAGGTGGGGGCCATGGGTAAAAACATCGCCAATTACAGGGCTAGTCTGCAACTGAGAGGGTTTACACAAATCATGTCTCAATGGTGGACATATGTCATTCATGCAGAGCACAGGTACATGTGTTACTGCAGGCCACAGGGTCAGGGGGCAACGGGTGCCACATCTGCCCTGCGGGTTCATGTTAGTTGACGTGTATGTATGACACCACCTGTGGCGCAGGCCATTTCCGCATAACATGGTGTCAAGGGATATAGGTCTAGTGCCCGCACTGAGGTACTGTCTGCCTGCTGTTACTGGCAGATGGTGGGGATAATAGGCTCACCCATGGTGCACCACCACCCATACTCTGTGCTGTCCCCGTCTACCCCCCAACAGTCAACATGTCTACCAACTGTTTTTGTTGTTTTTGAGTTTGACTGGCCTCATGTTTTTGTGTGGTCACATGTTTGGTTGTGACGTAGGGAGGTGATGGGTGATAGCACTGAGCCAGGAATGCAAGTGAATGGGTATGTGCATTACCTCTTACACATCCACAGGATCAGATACATGATCCCCCACGATCCCTAGTACGGTTAAACCAGACCGCTCAGAAGTTGTAATGGGATGTGTGTTAAGGGATGTACTATCCATGATACGTTTGGGGGGGGGGCCCCTTCAGGATATTAATTGGCAATGGGGCTGGCAGAAAAATCAAAAGGCCTATGTAGGGTACATGACATCTGTGTATCACACAGCTACATAGTTGTCCCTCTGTGTATTGCAGCGTGTGGGGTTTTTGTGGTGTGACAGGGGGGGGGGGGGAATTGTGACGATGATTGCACACACAACGTCCATGTGGACAGCGTCGTCCAGGTGTTAAGGTTCTGTTCAGGCAGGGTGCATTGCACCCGTGTTATATAGTTACAACACGGAACACATGTCCAATCAGCTAAACACGCATCAACGTGGTGGAGAGGGGGATGACTGGGACACTGATGGGACACAGCACATCAGGGGGCTGAATGACGATGGCAGGGGCAGCTTGATAAACACAGAGAGGATAGAGTGAAAGAGGGTGGGTGGCAGGGAGCCAGGGGAGCTGAAGATGGGGATGTGAAACAATGCTGAAGGCCAGGGACATGCACATTTTGCTGTAAACATATGGCTGTTTAGGGCAAGCAAAGGCTCGCAGATGGAATTTTGGCACGGTCTTTGCAAACACACCAGCAGTTTTGAAGGGTGATCCTGTCCCCCTTCGACTGGCAAGGACCCTTCCGGAAAAAGTGAGGGTGTTGTGTGCAGTGAGCAGACACAGGAATGGTGTCCCGGCCCTCTGGGGGGAACAGCTGACCCATGGGGGGGGTGGACAAGGAGTGGGCACAAATATGGTTGGACTACCCAGGACATGGTACATGGTGTCCCTCATCCCAGTGACAGTTTCTAGTCGCAGCACGGTTGGCTGACCACTGTCTTTCAAATAAATTACAGGGCAGACATTGAGGAGGGCGGGTGGCATGCAGGCTGACGTGGGTTGGGACATACCCAGAATATCTCCACACACATCTGTGAGATTGGACCATGTACTCTTGTGTACGTTACACAACAGATCTCTATGGAGGGGATATGATTCCAGGGGGGAATCTGGGTGTCGTACGTGTGAGACCACGGTTCACGGACACGCCCACAGAATATTAAATAGTGTCATTCCACTACTTGCATACACACACAGGTGTGAGAGGGGTAAAAACAATGCATGACAGAGATGTGTAGACACAGATAACATTCATGTGTCATCAACATCTGACATCTGCCAGCAATACCCTTGTCAAAGTGGGGTGACGCCTGCAAACAGTCCAGCTGTACTGACGCCATAGTTACCCTGTAATGAGCTATGAGATCCCATAGATGCGGATGACAGACACTGGGCCAGCGGTTTGTGCAATTCATGGGGAAAACCCTCGTGGTTGCTATACCCTTGGATACCGAATGGGTCAATGATTGTGTTGCGCATGACAAAGGTTTTGCAGGAAACGTGTCAGACTGACAGGGATTGTTACGGCAAGGCCTGGATGTTACTGCCACTATCCTCATAACATACTGCTGTGTGTGTACCAGCCGTCAAGGATCCTGACAAGGGTCACATGACGCGGCTGGGTTAACTGGGTTACAGTTACAGGTACATTATAGGTGTGTTTCCCATGTGTACAATACTCTGTAAAAACATGAACAAATGACGGATTGTTAAATACAGTGTGGAGGTTATATTTCCGTATACTGCATTTGTGGTGGACATTCCCATTCGCCCATACCCTGGCATACTACACATTCCATTAAAAACTGTTCCATGCCACCATGTGTTGGCAGACAGTAATCACCATATACATATGCTTACACGGGCAGCTCCGCTTATCATTCCAACCTCAGGGAAACAACCCCACCCCAGGACACCATTGCGCAAAACATCTCTGAACTCACGCTCTACCGACATAGTGTTAGCACTGTGTCTATGTGTTGGCCACCATAGGGTATGATGGGGTGTGCACACAAGCCTCAGCACACAAGGCTAACGACATCCTGGGATCGGGGAGATAGGTATGTGTGTGAATCTGCAAATGTCAGCTGTCTCCACATTGATCCTCTCAGGGAGGTTATGCGATGTGATGGATATGCATGACATACTTACCTGCATGTGGATCTGCCGGCCAGCAGCTGTTCAACGGCAAGACCATAGCCTGAGTGGAGACCGGCGGCTGCATACAGAGGCGGTCGGACGGCAATGTGTTTGCTCCAGGGGCGTCAGCATGGCTGGCAGGGGGCCCCCTCCTCCTGTACCCCTAGCATGTTTTTTTTTCGGCACAGAGGTGCTGCCGTACACCTCTTTTGATGTCGGACTATCTTTTCTTCAGGCTCTCTCTGTCCCGTGGGGGGGCGCCTGCCTCTGCGACCCCTCGCTGGACCGCCTCCCACTCCGCGTTCAGCCCTGCTGTGCCTGTCCTTGTGCTCTGTCGGCCAAACAGAACCTCGTAATTTTCAAGGACCATGGAGAGGAGGTTGTGGTTCTCAGCGTCTGTGAATTTTAATGCCCTCCTCCTGAGAGCCTCAGACACAGGGACACGCTTCCTCTTCCCTGTGTGCCTGCTGGGAGCAGGCTGTGCAGGTAATGATGGCCCTGGCACTGCCCCCACCTCCACAGGTCCCTCAGTCCCCGCAGGCCCTGCCTTTAGTGGTACTGGCGGCACCACCTCACCCGCAAATACACCAGGCTCAGCCTCCCCCACCCTCAGCCTCCCTCTGCCCCTCTCTCTGTCCCTCTCTGTCTGTGTCCCTCCCTGCCTATCCCTATCCCTCTCTCTATCCCTCTCTGTCTCTAGTCCCTGGCTCCTATCTCTCTCTGTACCCCTGTGTGTCTCCCTGTCACTCCCCCTCCCCCGCTGGCTTCGGGTCTGTCTCTCCATCGGCCTCCTCCCTCCTCTCTGCGCCCCACTCACCCTCAACACTCGCTACTCCCCCACTGCGACTCCTCACACCCCTCCCGCTCCTCTCCCACAAGCAGGCAAGGGACAGGATCACCGCAACCACGAACCCCCACAAGGCTAAGCAGAACACAGGCACAACAGAACAGTCACTAACACAATACACAGGGGACAAGACGCAGGGGTAACACACCACAATGAACAGACTACAGATATGAATGGGGTACTTATCACAACTACTATTCCACGGGAAAAGGTGGCTATCCCAAATGACACCACCTGACACCACCTCTCACCTAACACCACCTCTCACGTACAATCAACTCCTGTATACACTCGCTCTGACTCCTCAACCAACCCTCAACATTTTGCTTCCGTGGTTTGGGTGTCATTTGGTAGTTTTGTGGATGGTTGCATACGTTGCGCATGGGCGCCACTGTGTGACGTTCACTGCTTGGCGACGCGCCTGTGTTTCATTGTGACATGCTCATGCGGCTCGGTCGCTCTATGCGTTGTGTGCGTTATTGCGCAGGCGCAAACTCTTAACGCGTGGGCGTTTGTTTGCAGCAGGACGTCGGCGACGGCGCTGCTTGTGCGACGCGCCTGTGTTGAATTGCGCATGCTCATGCGCTGGCCTTTTAAGGTGCTTGCGCGACACGCAAGCGCCACTCTTAGCGCATGACCGTTTGTGTTTGCATCATGACTTTGGTGAAACGCATACGCCCATGCGTAAACTGGTTTCACCTGGGCTCCGCGCACCACCACACGCACATGCGCCCCAAGTTGCCCATGCGCGTCGCAGTCATACACACGCACACGTGACAACGCTTGCACATGCGCGGCACGCACAGACAGGCGGCGATGCGTGACCTCCTGCGCATGCGCACTGCGCACACGGGGCGCGGTACCGACAAAACGGAAAATAACTGTACACTGTATAAAAAGAGGGTGCTCAGTCAGCAACATTGAGGGTGTTTTGGTAGGCGCCGCGTGTGTTTGTTTGGAGAATCTGGGAGCAACTGTAGTGAGCCATATTGTGGGAGTTGTCTGTTGTCTTTGATGTTTGTGGTGGTTTGCCATTTGTGCAGTGTTTGGGCAAGTGTGTGTGTATGTGTGTGTATGTCTGTGTTTGTGTGTGTTTGTGCTTGTGTAGTCACAGAGGGCTTTACATGGAGGACATAATAGTTGTTGCATGTGCCCAAAGACGTGGGCAGATGCTACGGTTGCTGGACAGGGGAGATGATGTCCATGGGGCTGTGGCACAGGGCATGGGTGTAGACCCGCAGCAACTCAGACCTGCTGCTGCGGCGGCTGGCCAGAGAGGTGCTGTGCGGCGACGGCACAGACGGCGTACTGAGGTGCAGGCTCGGCAGCTGCGGCTCTATAGGCCCAGGGCCCAGCTCCAGGGCATGCGTGAGGACCAGGTCATCTCCCTGTACCGACTGAGCACAAGGGCTATTAGGGGGCTGTATGAGGATCTGCGACCTGACCTTGAGCCCCTGACTAGCCGGTCCCATGCCATACCAGGTGTAGTCAAGCTCCTTGCTGCCTTACATTTCTTTGCCTCTGGCTGTTTCCAGTCATCTGTGGCCGCAGTGGGTGGCATGAGCCGCCCCACCTTCTCACGCTGTCTCCACCAGGTACTGCGTGCTATGGTCAGCCGGGTGGGGACGTACATAGCCCTTCCCCACAGTAGGCAACATTGGGAGACCCTGGACCAGGCCTTTGAGGCGTTAGCCGGGATACCACACGTGATGGGAGCTATTGATTGCACACATGTTGCCCTGGTCCCGCCCAGAGACAGGGAGGTGGTGTTCCGCAACCGCAAACACTACCATTCCCTGAATGTTCAGGTTGTATGTGATGCTAATCTGCATATTCTGAATGTGGTCCCAAGGTTTCCAGGGTCCACCCATGACTCCTATATCCTGCATCGCTCAGCACTATTTAGGGAATTTGAGGATGGACATTACGGTGACTGTATATTGCTGGGTGAGTATCTCCATATATATCTTCGATGATTAGTCATATATGTATGTGTTTACGTAACATTACCCATGTGTTGCAGATATTGGCCACTGTGCTATAGCTACATGAACTCCCATTCAGCAAACCGACAACTGTTGTGACTTTACATAATTACAGGACTGTAGACGTTGTTTAACAGGGGACATGATTAGCCATGTCACATCCGTTTCACAGCCATATGTGATGTGGAGATGCTGGTGTTGTTACGGAACATATGCAACTGTTCAGATGTGTGTGTCGGGTGTGTATTGGCACCTGTGTCTGTATACCTTCTGCACACAGGGATGGGGGGGGGCATTTCCACCCACCTGTGTATGCATGGGTTTAGATTGTATCTGTGTTAGGTCATGTCAGACGTGTGTTATTTACAATCCATGCTCCTAATGCGTGTCCTGTGCGTGTGAGGGCCACACACTCAATCATTCATGGGTCTGTCAGCTGTTGTTTGCTGGACAGGGGGGGGTTGCCAACATATGATGCATGTTGCTTGCCTTTGCTATTGGGTGTACATTTTTGCATAGCTGTGCAAATGCTTTTGTCCTCTGCCATTACAGGGGTGGGGCCGGACTGGGGTTAGCATTACCTTTGCGCACTGCACATGTGCAGTGCTGAGGCGTCATTGTCCGTGATTCTCCTGATGTGACTCATCATTTGGGAGGATTTGACGTTCACAAGAACGTGGGCCTATAGTTTTTGGCCAGCGGCGTTAGATGGGTAGGTTATTTGTGCTGGACTATATTCTACCATAGGGTAGAGTTGTCGTTAATCAGTAGCGTGTGTGATATTTTGTTTACAAATACTCAGGTGGCCTACAATTGCATATTTCGGTGGAAGACAACTTAAGCAAGGCCTATGGACACGTGGATGGGTCGGTAGGACAGTCTAGATCATGGGTTCTCATCTACTGAGAATGTTTGTTGAAGACAGCAGGAGTCAACAGGCAGTGTAAGTTTATACTGCTATATGTATATATGGAGCCCTTTGACGTGACAGGGCGGGTGTCCTGGTGCTATTGTGTTCCCCTGGACTTGACATTTCACGTTCAACCACACTACCCTACTGTTGTTGGCTCAGCAAGCCCTTGGTGTAGGCCACTACATGTTGGCTCTACAGAGCACAACACTTACGTGTTGTCCTTTACTTTTGCGATAACCTCAGGTAGTTGTTTGTATGGTGTCATGTGGGTATTTGATTGACGTACTCTACCAGTTGGTGGGGTGATGGGGGTTGCGGACGATGAAGAACAATGAGCCACATACACAATGGGATCCGTGTGCTACAACATAGGCACTCATTTTGGGGGACAAGGTGAGGATTGTCTTTTGATTATGTTCTAGGACAGGTCCCTCTACAGACCATGAACAGGGGACATGTGGTTGCTGTTCAATTTTTTCTACTGTAAGAATAGTTGTTAGGTCTCATGGGAGATTGTGATGTAAAATAGTGTCTGTCCTGATGTGTTGTGGTGTTATTGTTCCCTATCCCGTTCTCTAGAAATATCTTAGGGAATTTATGGTGTCACTTGAGATCACGTCATTAACATGAAAGAGAATTGTTCTCTGCAAGCGTGATGAAGGGTTATCTGGGTGTCGGCCGTTGGCTCCTGCCACCTGTGCCGTGCAACGTCACGGACACGTGCAGAGCGGAAAAGGTACACTGACGGCCCACGCATCCAGCCGCTCAGTCATAGAACGCACCTTATTGGTCATTTTGAGGGAAAAGTCGATTCAGGTGTCTGGCTAGAGCAGGGGCGGCCTTACAATATGCGCCAAGGACTGTTGCAGAGATTATCGTAGCTTGTTGATGACTGTACTGCTACAACAGTTTGCTCTCAGGGCATGGTATCCCTGCAGAGATTAAAGAGGATGTGGAGGAAGGAATCACCGTCCCCCCCTGTTTACGTAGCCTGTGGGTTGACACAACAGGCGAGGCAAAAGCGGTCAGGACGTCGATGTATTGCAGACCATGAATTCAACTGGTAGTGTATTGCACCATCTGACCACATATATGTAGCGGTAGTATGTGCTGTGTGAGGTTTACAAAGGGGTGATGTATTATTGGACCATTTTACCAAGTCAAGTGAAATCGTTAACTGCGTATTTGTCCTTTTCTTAAAAAACGATTGTCCATCCATACATAACATGAGCCGGGTTCAGATACCAGGCGTGTGTTAGTTGTAGAAAGGACAATGGATGGACAGAGCAACTAGCAGCAGCCTGGTTGGTGTTGTGGGTCAGAGGGTGTTGCTAAAACTTTCAGAGCTTTGGGGGGTCACAGTACGGAGTCTAGTCGCCGTTTTTGTTGTGCTAGCAATCTGGCTGGCCAAAGAAACAGTAGTTTGGTAGGTTAAGGTTGTGGGTGAGGAAAGGGGAAGCCCTGGGGGCGGGCTCAGGGAGGGGGGGGAAGTGATATGTTAGGGGTATTTGTATGTGTGTGATAGAGGGGTTCCATCAGTTCTGTTGGTCGGTACGAACGCTCTTGATAGCGCGGAACTTTTGCTTCTGCTGTAATAGCACCTCTACGTGAGCAGGGTGTTTGTGTGTGTGGTGTGTTCTGCCTCCCATGTCAGCTTTGCTATCGCTTTGTATGTTGAATATATATCAATGCCAATATGTCAGACATATCACAGAGTACACACTTGTCCATCATTGAAACACGTTCCTATGGTGTTTCTGACAAGGTGTCACGTGTATTGCTGCAGCAGCAGCGCAGTGTGTGGTAAGGTATGCCTCATCAGGTGTCACAGGCATGGATATGGTGAATTATGTGGACATGTGCAGTGGGCAGCCAGGGGGCCATATGATTGCTACAGTCCATTTGTGGTGGAGTAATGCATAGCAGTATATTACATGTACACACATACAGATGTGCAGTGGGTTAGATGCTGAATGGGTGTATTTCGTTAGGCAAATGTGACGCTAGATGTGTTTGCCCTTCCGATTTTATGGGGTCTTCCATTTTAGTGGTGGCATATGTATTTGATAGTATCTCTACATCTGCCTCATGCGTGTGGGACGTGCTGTGTGTATGGCAGGATAGCACGGTACAGACACACAGATACCTTGAGGACACTATCAAGGGATGTTATATGCACATACACACACAGACCTATGTGGGGGTTATTTGGGGCATTGAGACAGCAAACCTATCCTTGGTTGAACTTTCTCACAGTTACACAATGGGTTAACATGCAACAATCACGGTAAGGTGACATGCAGACATGGTGGTTATTGTGGAGAGCCATGGTGCTGCCCTTGCCATGTATTTCATCACATGATAAACACACAACTGTCATTATTCTTTGCTGGGGGAGATGTACAATACATAATATGCATCTACACAGTGTATACAGGTGGTATTGAGGCATATTTCCAGGTGACACAGGTACTTACACTGTGCTTCAAAACAAAATTGGAGGGTACTGCACACAGAGAGGGGGTGTTTGTCTGAACAAGGGAGGCACAGACATATAGTGTGAACCTTGGGATGCGTCACCAACATGGTGTGTCCATCCAGCTGTTTTGGCACGTGTGTGGCACAGCAGGAGGGTGGGGAGGCATATGATGGATGTGGGGGGCCTTGGTATTTGCATCACACATGTACATGATGCCTCTCCCATGTACAAGATCTGTGCAGTGTGAGGGTGCACAGTCCGTTGTTGGTTCATGTTTTGGTGTATTACAGCTGGGGACAGTACGTTGCAGTGTGGCGTTCAGCGCTGGAACCTGACAAGGTTGTTTCTTCTTTCCACTACACAGGACATACGTGATGACAGTGCTGTCGGTGTGTGTCATTAGCACATGGCAGAACATCAGCAGAAATGCTGGGGTCCAGGGTATGTAGAACTACCGATACATTGTATGTGTGTGATGTCAGGTGCACAACATCTAGCCTGTTATGTATCATATTTGGCAGCTGGTGTTGTTCACGTATATTCTGTGTGCTGGTCTTACCCATATTTGCCTGTTGTCACACATCTCCACGTGCGGTTGTGACCAGTATTTTTCCTGTGATGGGTTTTCTGGTAGATTTTCCACAGATCCACATGTGGGCCTTGATGGGCTAGCTTTGCGGAAGCAACACCTGCTGCCTCCACCATTTTAGTTACATAGGCCATCATCAGGGTGTCCTTGCATGTCACTCGACCGTTATGTGCACAAATTAGCACTTGGGCACCGACAGGCCACGTATGTCAGCTGTCACATTGTACTACGCATATTGTGCTGGTGGCTGTTTATTGGTTTGCTTATGTGGTGCTGCATTGTACATGCATGATACATTGTCATATGCTTTGATGGGTGCGGGCACCTGGGGGGCATTGTGGGGTTTGTTACCTCTACAGTAGTGCTGTTCACCTATTCATCATCACCCACATTTCTGGTGAGCAGAGTTGTGTCCTGTGTTATGTGGGACTGGTGTTGAGCAACATTTGTTTTCTGTCTGACATAGGCATGATGTGAAGATCCCTGATGTGTGACTTTACATGTTGGTTCTACTGGTTGACCTGATATCGTCTCCGTTCGCTGTGACCTGGTGTACATATGCAGCAGTTGATGGGATTGATGAGGGACACATCATGGACACATAGGTTAGATTCCACCTTTGTTTAATTGTTATTACATCTGGCTGTACCTTTTGTGGGGTATCATTTGATCTCATGGACATGTAATGTTGCATCTCTGTACACAAAAAGGGATGCATATAGTGTGTAGCTGTGAGATGCCTGTGTGACATGGTATTTAACATACCCATCTCCATGTGACACCCGTGTCTGCAGCAACATGTACTGTTCCTTTCACATCTGTGTTTTATTTGATGTGCATATCCTGTCATGTTTGCATTTCCATCACTTCAATCTTTCATTAGTGCAGTGTGCATTGTGGCAATTTGTGGTGTTGTTGCAGGGTTACTAACATTGGCCACACCTATCCTTTCTTTGCACAGGGCAGTGGACATTATGGACACATTTCCTCCAGTGCATCTCGTCTCCTCATCCAACAGCTGTTGTGGGACAGTGCACCATGTTATTGTTTAATGGGAAATATCCTATTTGATGTTTGACTTCTGTGAGTGGAACACAGGCCTGTGCTGGACGTTATTGCTCTTGGACTGCTTGTTTGACCATGACAGACATGTACAGCACACAGTTTGTGCCATGCTGTAGCTGACAGTCCTGCTGATTGCAGGGACACAGATGAACCTCCTCGGACTGTGCCATATTGGCATGTGACACTTTACTATGCACGCCCATGTTTGCCTGGGAATTTTGTAAGTGATATTTTGGATGTCAGGAAGCCTTTGCTTTTGGTACAGTTTGCGCATCAGGGACTGACATCATCTGTGTCGTTTGGACATTCCTCACATGTTGTTTACTGCAGAGCTTTGGCCCATGTGTGTGACATGGCACTCAGGATACCCTGATCTGTTTATTTCAACTGTAGCATACAGCCATGATTGTTGCAGGGGGGAACAGTTTCAGCATTGCAATTGTCTATGTCCACCTGCCACACACCTGGACATGCTACATGTTTTCCTATAACACACGGTCATGCCCACCAACATCCTTGATTGATGTGTGTAGGCGGCAATGTGGTTTACATTCATGTGTGGCATCACAGTACCATGTTAGTGTCCGGCTGGTGGCTGTGCATCAGAGTGACTCTGTTTGTGAGCCACAACATGTGGAGCTATGACCTCGGTGTGTTGCAGTGTGAGATTATGTGCCATTCTTTGCATATTCACATGCTAATTATTGTGTTTGTTTGATGTTCAGACATGACACTCTGCATGTATGGCCACGCCTTGCATTGCACGTCTGCACAGTCCTGTGTTACCCCCTGCATTTACCACACTCTCATTGGGACATTGTATTTGGGGTGTTTATTGTGGGTGACCATTTTCGTGCTACACATCTGCATTCCATGTAACCTGCTATATGTGGCCAGCGACTGTGTAACCAACAGACAATGCAAGGGGGCCTCCTGTATGGTGTTATGTGTACACATTTCTGCCTGTTTTGTGGTTTGTATTC